>JARQOC010000007.1:55030347-55231613 GCA_033576535.1 Allobates femoralis | reverse complement strand
TAGTGCACCTGTATTTTCACACGCACCTTTCACTAAACATCGGTGATAGGGCACTATTTGCACCTCGTTTGTCTCCCTTTATATTTTCTAGTAAAACCAAATATATTAACACCCTCCCTACTAGGCATGTGACATATATACGATTTCATAGTTATGGTTTTGATCATCAGCCAAAAAATGTTTTTCCACATAAAAATATTGCTAATACCTTCTTAGAGGCCCTGTAAAGAAAGCTCTTTGTGCGGCGCAGTGTTCGTGCCTCTTGTCGACAACATGAGACCACTGCAGCCAATCACTGGCCTCTCAGTTTAATGCAGGCTTGAATGGAAAGTAATGCCTCCACCTTCTAACTCCTCAGCAGATGACAGAGCTGGTATGCGTCAGGTACTGGACTGTTCAGTAGACTCTCCTCTACAGCTCCACTTGGCAGAAACCCCTAGCAATGAACAGTTGTGTTTAGTGTAAAGTAAATGGAATCCTGTGCAGACTATCAGTGTGATTTAAGCAATATGCTGTCATTGAATTCTTGACAGCAGAAGGTGTCACCCCAAAAAACATTCATCAGAGAATGCAAGGTGTTTGTGGTCAGTGGGTTGATGTGAGCGCTGTACGTCATTGGGCCAGTATGTGTACAGATGGTGGCAGGAATGTCTGCAAAGAAGGAGTTGGATGTCCTGTGACAGGAACCATTGAGTTAAACATGCAAAACGTTGACAGACAGATTGAAAATAATCTTCATATCACTCAAAGTGAAATTACAAGCATAATCAGCATTTCACAAGAACATGTAGGTCCATTATTGCTTTGCTTGGATATCGGAAAATCTTTGCACAATGGGTACCCCAGATGCTGACATCTGAAATGAAACAGACTGAAGCTCACCACCATACGGCATCCTCGTATACTAGTAGGGCAGTGTTTGGCTGCAGAGATCATATGCTTTGGACAGGGTAAACCTGTGTAAAGATTTGCGGTGAATTGCAAAAAGGCAGAACAGGTAAGTATTTGTTTTCTAACGTTACCCTCTTGCCTACCTTTTTTCCAAATTGGTCTGATCTCCCTTTTAAAACGATAAATTGTAAGTGCTGTAGAAAGTTGTATTACTCTTTAAAAGTTACTAGGCAAGAAATGAGTGATTTCCTTTCTGGCATGTAATTACTCTAAATGTTAGCTGCAAGGTTACAAATGTATATCTCTTGGGATGAAAATATCCTGAAGGGAAAAATCACATCATTTTTCAGGAGCCTGTCATCTGAGTTCCAGCACGATATGTTATCTCGGTGCCAGGCCCAGAGACCATTGTCATCAGCCAAAATAAAATGACACACCAAATCTCCTTTAGCGATTGGAACAACTATCACTGGCAGCGTTCATGAATGTAGATCTGTTTTTTTCCTCTCTTTTATCCTTTTAAATTTATTTAAAGAACATGTTCTCCAAGTAAACATTTCTGTTAGGATTACATAACTCTTTCTGACCATTTCTTGCATATTTTTTACAAAGGTCTCTTGAAGGTAAAAAGCTAATGAACACCATTCCCATTAGCCATCGGATGGCGCTCCAGTGTGGACTTATCATGGTCTTGCCCTGTTGGAACGCCCAACTCTACTTTCATTGACACCATTTTGGCAACGCTAGGGCTACCAACAAGGTGTGTTCATTTTAACAAAGGGATGACTGCAAAGGCATCATGCAAGTAGCTTAATAACCATGTCTTTGCTGACTGGTTATCTTCAAATGGGATGTACAAGATTAAAAATACATGGCTGCTATGTTCCAGAAATGATGGCACACTTGTCCATGGTTTGTGTCGGGTATTGTAACTAAACAGAACTGAAGTGAATGGTGGTGAACTGCAATACAACACACAACCTGCAGACTGGTGTGGTTCTGTTTTTGGAAGTTTTTAGCCATGTTTTCTAATACTGCACAACCCCATTAACCCTGAAATGTCACTGCATTTTTCAGGATTTAGGACATATAAATACAGCCTAATCTTTCTTATAGAAAGTTGTTTTGCAGGAGACACATTTCATGTCCATTTGCTAGGAAATCAAATCAGGTGCTCCTTATGCTGCATCACAAAACTCATGTGTTTTTAGCAGCAAAAATGCAGCACCCAAAAACGCCCATGTGGGTGCAGCTTTTGGAAAATCACATTGTGGAAATCAATGCAGCACAAATGTGGCACCCCAGAGTCTGGATGCCACAATGTCATTGCCTCCCTCAGGGGATAGTGTCATACCTGAGAGCAATAGAGGGTATCCACACCAGGCAAACCAAAGCACACAATACCTTTCTGCCTCCAGGCTTGAAAGGGGAGCTCTAAACTCGGGTTCAGGGCAGCTCCCCTAAAAATTCTGGTCTGGGGCGGAGTTAGTGAGTTCAGTTCCAAGGAGGACTGAAGGAAGACTTCCTGTGGACTGGAGCAGTGCTAAGCTCGTGCCAGGAAAGCTAAAGCCTAGCTTGAGGGACCCATAGACAAGGGTCTGAGGAAGTCGAGGAGAGCCTGGGGAGTGCAGTGATGTCGAGCTCACCCCAGTGTAGAGAGCGCCAAGAACCAGACACCCGAGTCCGAGGCTTTGCAGGGCCTAACGTACTGGCAGCCAACATCGGAGGGTGGGTTATTCCAAGTCCCCCAGCCACACCAAAGTGCCTGAAGGCAAAGCGGAGTAAAGAGCCCAGGAGTAGCCACCAGAGAAGTAATGGAAAAGGACTCAAGCTGCCTGCCATATTGGCACAACACAGGAGTGAGAGAGAGGGCTGCAGCTCAGCTTAAGCAGCAGCAGGGACCCACAGAAAGAGCGCAGCAGGGAGACCTCAGTACTTGCAGGGTGAGGAGAACCTCGAGCTCCCAGGTTGCACAGACTCTCAGTAATATCACCTGTCCTGGCACCAATACCATCAGTAAAGGACCTGAGGAACCAAAAACTGTGTGTCTGTTACCTTGTGCCCTCCGTCCTGCACCCCAACAATCTTAAAACATCCACTGCCCTGGGGTCCCACTCCACCCGTGGGGAGCCACTCCATGCCAGCTGCCCGTTCATCGTCCCCAGAGGTTCTGCGGCAGTGGCAGCTACCTATAGCTTACAGGTAGCGTCATGATCCAATATCCCTAAACTGTTTTCCCCTCATTTTTTGTGACACTGCAGGGCCACCGAGCTGGATCTCAGCCCGCATGCGTCCCCTAGAGACTGAACCAGCCCGGTTCCGAGTACTCTATAGAAATGGTGGTAAGTCACAAGCACACAGTGATATTGAGAGCTAGAAGGAAAGAAAACGCAATAGGGTCTTATCTCAATGAGGATCTCAAAGTGTAAATGATCACTGCTCACCTGGACAGGCTGTGTAGCACACAACCGGCATTGCACGTAATATGGCTGCTGCAGGGTCCACACAATAACAGAAAACGTGGTACACGAGGCAGATATAGGACTGTATTCACCGGACTTGCGCTGGTGACAGAAGGGACAGCCAAAAAAGTTGTTTAAAGAATGTGGATTTTTATTACATCCGAAGTGTTTCGGAGTTCAGACCCGACTCCTTCCCTAGGGAGCACACAATAACTAGCATAATACAGATTGAAACTTTATATAGCCAGACATAAACAGATATTGTATACATCATGAATGACGAAAGAGGAAGAAGGAGGACGTGTATCTCATCCTGCACAGGGAACACAGTTCTATATCTGCCTTAGGCTATGTGCCCACTGTGCATTTTTGGTGCAGTTTTTATGAGTTTCTGCACCAAAAACCCAGCACCCACAGCTTTATAATGAATGTCTATGTGATTTTACAAAAGTTGTGCCCACATGTGCGTTTTTTGGTGCTGCATTTTTGGTGCAGAAATTGCCTGCGTTTCTTTCATGTGTTTGCAATTAAGTTGCCAGTTTTTGGACTGTTTTCCCCATAGACTCCATTCTAACCTAAAAAAAAGCATCACAAATGCATGAATATTCATATAGTGTGTTTCTGATGCTTTTTTCAAGTGAATTCTGCAGCATAAACGCTGAAATACTCACCTTTCCCCAACGATCCCACTGTGATTTCCAGTGTTTCTTGCTCGTGCACACTGGTTGAATGACCTGCAGGAATCGTCCTATCAGAGCCAGAGCCTGCGCACCATGTGATAGACTGAATCACATGGTGCAAGGTCTGGCAGGACAATATAGACATCTCCTGCCGGTGTACGGAGGAAGAGTCAAAGGAGATCCCGAAGGGAGGGTGAGAAATTGTCTGTGCTGTCTGTCTATCTCTGTGTGTGTCAGTCTGTGTTTGTGTGTCTTCTTATTGTGCTGCAGTTTTGTGCTGCGTTTGTATGTGCACAAATGCAGCACAAAAACGCAGCACAAAATAGAAGCATAGTAGGCACATAGCCTATGATTTCGTAGCAACTCACACGGAACCTAAGGAATATCTCGGAATAAACACACCCGACTCAAACTGGTTCCTGCACAGTCTATTGTTCCTAGCTGCGCAACCTTAGTGGCCCCTGTGCAGACTGGAAAGTAATAATATAACTTAATTTATATATCGCTAACATATTCCACAGCGCTTCACAATTCAGAGGTATATATTTAAATTATAATAAGAAACAGTTAACAGAAAATACAATACAATACAAAAAACAATACAATACAATATAAAGCATAATACGATACAATAATTAGAGCAAAATAATGATAGCCCTGCTCATAAGAGCTTACAATCTAACAATAATGGTGGTGGTGACAAAGTACAGGTGCTTATTTACAATGATGGTATAGTCAGCTTGAAGAGATGGGGAACAGATAGGAGCAGTATAAGTGGCCACCAACCATTATTTTGATGGAGACTGGTGGAGCGGGTAGGCTATGTCTAGATGACTTTGACTGGAATAACCCTAACCACAGGACTGGGAGATGCCAAACAGACGTGATTTCCTAAATGGCCACTGAGTGTTCCGCGTACATCCTTAGGAACCGGGGGAAAGGGTAAGAGCATTATAACCTTAAATCATGAAGGTGTGCAGAGATACAAAGGATATCTGAATGAGAAAACATAAAACCAAGAAAACATACTGAAAAAGTGAAGTAATACTTCTAGAAAGAAATTACTCCTACATTCTAGTCATTGAAAGCAGAAAAGAGAAGTACAAATATAAGAAAGAGTAGAGATAAATAACCTACCTAATCTCAATCTAACTGTCAGAAATCCAATGGCAGTTTGGCTTTAACTGCAAGTAGAATCTACAAAGAATATCACCAGCAGGTTAAACAGCTGCACCCAAAGGTGATAGGACAGACTAAATTAACAACTAAAAAAAGCTGTTGTCCGAAGAGGAATGAAACAAGGCGACAGAATTTGGAAAGAAACAGAACCCACTGAGGTTTAGAGGAGAAAGAAGCAAATCACAAAATATTCGTTCACCGGCTCGAATTGCGAGGCATTAGACATGCAGACCACTCACTCCCAAAAGAAATCAGGTTTGACCCTAAGGCCACGTGCACACGTTGAGAATTTGATGAGTTTTTTACCTCAGGATTTGTAGCCAAAACCAGGAGTGGATGATTAAATACAGAAGTGGTGCAGGTGTAGAAACCTATTAAGGCCACTTCACACACACAGATATCTGAGTCCAATATCTGAACAGATCTCTGGTTGCAGTGAAATCATGGATCACATTGCTCCATTTTGTGGCTGTATACAACATGGAGCAATGTATCCATGATTTCACTGCAACCAGAGATCTGTTCAGATATTGGACTCAGATATCTGTGTGTGTGAAGTGGCCTTTAGACTTTTCCTCTGATTGCTCCACTCCTGGTTTTGTCTACAAATCCTGAGGTAAAAAACTCATCAAATACTGAACATGTGCACAAGGCCTAAATGTGGTGGTATCATGAAGACATGCACTTTATAAATCGATGCAAGCAAATTCTGCTTCCGTAATACCAGCAGGCAGCAATCATTCCATATCATCTCCATCTGATCACTTGCATGCATTCTCTCGCCAACTTTTCAAAATTGTTGTTTAGAAGCATCACATTTTTTTTTAGAAGAATCATATATTTAACCATGCCCTATCCTGAGGAAGCTTCCCGTTCTGACCCTGAAATCTGCATCACAGTGAAGAAAGCATTGGGGGAGCAGTGCCTTGCTGGACATTTGTACAGTATCTTGGAGACTTGACAACTCTTTCAAGAGATCTTTCCCTTTTTTTGAGAGCTGAGGGAGTTTTAACCTAAGGTAAGACATGGACTTGACAGATCTGGGTATCATTGGGGTGAATGCCAAAAAAATTGGTTGTCCTCGTTAGCGGAATGATGGTGGCCACATAGATTGTAAGCTTTTTACAAATATAACTAAGGCTACTTTCACATTGTGTTCTAATTTGCGTTCAGTCATTCCGTCAGGGCTTATGTCTCAACCCCCCGTGCAAAACGGGATTTGGACGTATGTGACAAAGGGGCCATTGGCTCTAATGGTGGAGACAGAGCCAAGTTGAGTATGCTCTATTGTGCACCATTTTGTGAGTATAGGTTTACTGCAGACCAATGGCCCCGCTGGTACATATGTCCGAATTCTGTTTTGTAGGGGATTCAGACGTTAGCCCCAATGGGACCACTGAACAGGTGCTAGAACACAATGTGAAAGCAGCCGAATTGGTAAGATTGGGTTATGACTCCTCATATACACAGACATGAGGCACAGAAGTGTAGAAAAGAGAATGATTGACAGAATTGAGGCTTGCATTAAATCTCACTACTCATGTGTATATTCCCCTAAGTATTTTAATAACCCATTCACCTTAATATTTTATCATTTTGTGGGGTACTTGCATTTGCTTTCTTATGAAATTATCCAGCAATATCTGGATATCTACTATATTTTAACCTCCTATTCCTCTGCTTTATTTAAGAACCACTTATGTTCAGCTATTACCTGACACATGTTGAAGTTAGTATAAAACTTCTAAAATATGAAAGAAGTATGGGAATCGGAGCTGCCACTTTTCCAGTTGAGATTTTAAAGCTATAGGTAATTGGTGACGAGATTGCAGTACAATTTTCCATTGTGTC
The DNA here is from genome assembly GCA_033576535.1 of Allobates femoralis. NCBI lineage: Eukaryota > Metazoa > Chordata > Amphibia > Anura > Aromobatidae > Allobates > Allobates femoralis. The sequence goes on along the minus strand of JARQOC010000007.1, from coordinate 55,224,550 downwards.
CTCTGCTCTTAAGCTGTTTTACAGTATCTCTTTAATTACAGTATGTGTCATTGTACTGGCGCACAATACTCCACAATTACTCCTCACTACCTTTTTTTCTGCTGAGAAAGCATGAAATGAAAGGAGGCAATTTAAACCCGTTCTCACCTTTTTTCTTTAAGATTGTAAAAATTCCACATCAGAGATGTATGCAGAATATTCATATTGTCCTCACACAATAAATGCAGAGATATAGTTATAGCAAAAGTTATCTTGTCAACACAGCACTGGCTCATGCTTTGTTAAATGGAATCTGTCAGCAGGTTTTTTCTATATGATCTGAAGACAGAATAAAGTGGCCCATTCAATATGAATGGACCATTATGTGGCGGCGAGACATCAAGGGTTAAAGAAGTCTGCAGGATTTTTTGAATAGTCAGGTTAGGAAAAAAACCTGCCTAAAAAGCCCGCCCAAAAGTTTAACGGCCACAGCTGGTCTAAACTGGTTTTTTGCGCCTTTTTTGTTAGGTTTGTGATTGGCCAGAATGGCCAGATGTGGGGTATAAATGTGAGTGATTTCTGACGGGGTCTGTCAGAAATCATCAGCTGTCAAGAACCATGGAGCTGTTGTTGGAGCGCTTAGCGGAGAAGGCTGCGGCGGCTGGCGGGATCAAGTGGCTTCAGCGATGTTTAGAGGAGGAGATCACTGGTGCGGGGGAGAAGGACTTATTGGTGTCGGGTGTATTCGAGGCAGGCTGCCGGGATGGTGATGCTCCAGCAGTGAGACGAAGCTCGAGGTCCAGGAAGCGCCGGTGTTCATCTCCGCCCCTCTCGGCTGTGGCATTTAGTAATGCGCCGGCCAGGGGTTGCCGGGAGGGCACATCCTCCAGCCCACATAGTGGGACATCCGTGGCTGCGGCACCCGAAAGTGCGCTGGGGGAGAAAACAGGCTCAGGAGCCATAGGAAGAGGGCCTCAGTGTAGGGCAGCATGTCCTTCCTCCCTGGCTACGGGACCACGGAGTGCGCAGATTGGGGAGCAGAGGTCCGAGGGAAATGGAGCAACATCGAGGAAGAGACTTCCTTCGGCAGCCGCTGCACCTCCAAGTGCGCCAGCCAGAGAGAGTGTGCAGGTCTTAGGGCAGGCAGAGGCAGGGTTACGTTCCTCTCATAAAAGGCCTCCTCTGGCTGTGGCTTCCGTACAGGTGCAGGCAGGGGAGCGCATGCGCACTCGAAGAGAGGAAGGTCTGGCTGCTTCCAGGAGCTCTCGTAGATCACAGATTGGTGCAGGACTGTCGACATCAGTAGCGGCGCAGGCGCCATTGCTTGCATTGGACAGCAGTGGGCGCAATAGGATGACAGAGGTCCAGTGGAGAAGCAGGGGCTTGGGCAGTCACCCCGGAGGCTCAGCTGCAGCTTCGACACAAGCGCAGGCTAGGGCTGCGGAGCTTAGGCCCTGGAGCGAAAGGGACCGTCGGCGGCTGCGACATCCGTAGCCGAGCATTGGAGACGCCAGGCGACCGTCCAGAGAACAGATCGCAGCATATCTTCGGAAGCATCGATGGTGCCAGGGATATCGAAGGCATGCCGAGCCTGGCTGCCGGAGAGTCAGTGGTCCCAGGACTGGGACGAGCTTTCGATGGTAGAACCGGAGGTGCCTGAGGTCCAGGTGGTCCAGGATGGTGAGACAAATATGCTTAATTTCCCCCATCTGTTTCATTAGATGTTGTGAAGGACATAGTATCGGCAGCTATTGCAGATGCTCTTTCATGTGGGGGAGGGGGTAGGGCACACTTGGTTAGGGGGGACCCTCGTGCTTCCGTGCCTGAGGTTTGCTACAAAGAGGCGTTGCCTTGTGATTCTCCCCGTTAGGTTTTCACCTGACGGGGTCAATGAAGGAGCGCATGTGGGCAGGGGAGTACGTGGATCTCTTTACCTTGTTACCTTCTAGGGAACAACCTAGATCGGACAAGGCTGAGGCTGAAGATAAGAAGAAGTCTTTCAGATCTTTTAATTTATGAGCAAATACCGGAGTTATGTTGCGGCCTATTCCAACATGTCGTGTTGGAGGCGTACAGGCATTTTGGCGGGAATGCTTGGTTGTCCTACAACGAAGCTTTCCGTCAGAAGCTGTCAGTTCAGCCCTCGTTGCGCTGGGGGATCAAAGATGTCGGCTTGTGGCTGAATATGATGGTCCCCCAGCGCACGACATCTGTCAAGACTTCGACTTCGCAGCAGGTTAGGAAAGGTTTTTGTTTTGCATACAATCAGTCCTCCTGCAAGTGGTTGCACAATTGCAGGTATAAGCATGGATGCTCTGCTTGCGGGGGGACTCATACTATGGTGAAATGCTTTAAGAAGCACGCACAGCAGCCGCAGTCGGCTCCGGGGAAGGAGCCATTTCTTAAGGGCTCCGACACAGGTACACCTGCAGGCAATGTTGCCATTTCTAAATCAGTACCCTGACAGGGCAAGAGCTGAGGAGTTGTATACAGGTTTTTCACAAGGTTTTTACGTTCCTCCTTTTGATGGGTTTGGGTGCCATGGGATGGCAAATTTGCCTTCCGCACGCCAATACCCGGAGGAAGTTAGAAAAAAAATTGGAAGGAACTTGATGCCAGTCGGTGTTCTGGTCCATTTGCGGTGCCTCCATTTGAGAATTTTTGGCTTTCTCCCCTTGGGGTTGTCCCCAAGAAAAAGGCCGGTTCCTTTAGGATGATACACCATCTTTCTTTTACACGTGGGCATTCTCTGAACGACCAGGTGGACAAGGATATGGTGTCAGTGCGGTATGTATCTTTCGATACCGCGATAGATTGTGTAAGGCAGATAGGCCAGGGCGCCTTAATCGCAAAGAGCGATATTAAATCCGCTTTCCGAATTTTACCGTTAATCCGGTCGGTTTTTCTTTGCTTGGTTTTTCTTCTGACGGTTTTTATTTTTTCGATCGTTGTCTTCGAATGGGTTTTTCGTTGCGTTGTTTTTATTTTGAGATGTTTTCTTCGTTTTTAGAGTGGTCTGTGCATAACGTGTGTCCGTTCGGAAAAATCGTGCATTATTTGGACGACTTTTTCTTTGTGGGTTCTGCAGGTAGTTACGAATGTTCGGAGTTGTTGTCGGCTTTTTTGTCGCTTATGAACGACTTTGGTGTGCCCATTGCTGAGGAAAAGACTTTTTTACCGTGTTGTAGATTGGAATTTTTAGGTATAGAAATTGACTCGGAGCATATGGTTTGTTGACTGCCTGTTGAAAAAATTAAGAAATTGGTCGTCATGATTAATGGGTTTTTGAATAAGTTGTTCGCATCTTTGAAGGAATTTCAAGCCCTCCTAGGTCTTTTTAATTTTTCTTTACGTGTGCTCCTCCATGGGGAGAATTTTTATGCGACGTTTGTATCTTTGTATTAGAGGCTTTTCTTCCCCTCATGCGATGATTTTTATTTAATTGGATGTTAAGGCTGATTTGTCGGTGTGGTTAATTCTTTTATCTTGTCTCGACAGGATTTTGTGTTGGCAAGATAATTTCACTTCTTCAGTTGCAGTACGCCTATTTTTCGCTGTTTCCAAATCAGGCATGGGTTGCTCTTTTCAAGGGGATTGGATTTCATTAGCGTGGCCACTTTCAGTGGTAAGGGAGGGTCATAGCGAGATAGTTTTGGAGCTTTTTGCAGTTGCAGCGGCCTTTGCCTTGTGGGGTGCTGATTTACGGAACACGAGGATTTTATTGTTTTGTAATTCTGCTGGAACATGCTGTGCGGTTAACAACATGTCTTGCGAGGAATTGGCTGGGATTCGAGCGCTTCGTTTTTTAGTTCTTACTTTACTTAACAATAATATTTGGGTTAAAGCTTGTTTCTTACCAAGCTTCAGTAATTTATTGGGCACCGTTCTCTTATGGCAGCGAATCGATCGATTCCATAATTTAGTGCCCGATGCGGACGGAGAGGGGGTGGAGGTTCCTCCAGATCTTTGGGAGCTGATTTGCAGCTAGTCCTGGCATTTGTCATTAACTCTCTGGCTCCCCTTACATGGGCTAGTTATGCCTCCGCCTGGAAGCAGTGGACAAGGATTTGCGATTTGCACTATCTGAATTGTTATGTATATACGGCAGAGTCAGTGCTTCAGTCTTTGGAAGAACTGGGCGGTAAGGGCTTGTCATACTCCTCGATTCATAAAATACTCTCGGGGATTTCATTTATTGTTAAGTTGATCGGGGGGCAGTCTATTTTTTCCCTATTTGTGGTAAAACAATTTAGGAAGGGCTATAGAAAAGTGCTTGTTACAGCGGATGATCGTCGCTCGGTGTCTGTTTACCTTTTGCACCAACTGTGGGCAAAACTACCAGATGTTTGCTTGAATTTTTTTTAAGTTTCTTTATTTAGGACCCTTTTTGTGATTATGTTTTTCGCTGCCTTGAGGATAGGTGAGGTTGTTCCGTCTAAGAAAGGGGCGAAGGGAAGGTTGCACCTGGACGATGTAGCACTTTACTCCGATGCAGTTAACATATGGGTTAGACAATCTAAAACTGATCAGCTGGGTAAGGGCTGTGTTTGTTATTAGGTGCCATTCCTAATTCACCCATTTGTCCAGTAGCCATCATGGCCTCTTGGTTGGAGGCTCATCCTAAAGGAATGGATTTGTTATTCTTTCACAGGGATGAATCTCCGGCTACGAGATTTCAATTCTCTTTTATTTTGCATAAAACACTACATACAGTTAGGGCCAGAAATATTTGGACAGTGACACAATTTTCGCAAGGTTGGGCTCTGCATGCCACCACATTGGATTTGAAATGAAACCTCTACAACAGAATTCAAGTGCAGATTGTAACGTTTAATTTGAAGGGTTGAACAAAAATATCTGATAGAAAATGTAGGAATTGTACACATTTCTTTACAAACACTCCACATTTTAGGAGGTCAAAAGTAATTGGACAAATAAACATAACCCAAACAAAATATTTTTATTTTCAATATTTTGTTGCGAATCTTTTGGAGGCAATCACTGCCTTAAGTCTGGAACCCATGGACATCACCAAACGCTGGGCTTCCTCCTTCTTAATGCTTTGCCAGGCCTTTACGGCCGCAGCCTTCAGGTCTTGCTTGTTTGTGGGTCTTTCCGTCTTAAGTCTGGATTTGAGCAAGTGAAATGCATGCTCAATTGGGTTAAGATCTGGTGATTGACTTGGCCATTGCAGAATGTTCCACTTTTTTGCACTCATGAACTCCTGGGTAGCTTTGGCTGTATGCTTGGGGTCATTGTCCATCTGTACTATGAAGCGCCGTCCAATCAACTTTGCAGCATTTGGCTGAATCTGGGCTGAAAGTATATCCCAGTACACTTCAGAATTCATCCGGCTACTCTTGTCTGCTGTTATGTCATCAATAAACACAAGTGACCCAGTGCCATTGAAAGCCATGCATGCCCATGCCATCACGTTGCCTCCACCATGTTTTACAGAGGATGTGGTGTGCCTTGGATCATGTGCCGTTCCCTTTCTTCTCCAAACTTTTTTCTTCCCATCATTCTGGTACAGGTTGATCTTTGTCTCATCTGTCCATAGAATACTTTTCCAGAACTGAGCTGGCTTCTTGAGGTGTTTTTCAGCAAGTTTAACTCTGGCCTGTCTATTTTTGGAATTGATGAATGGTTTGCATCTAGATGTGAACCCTTTGTATTTACTGTCATGGAGTCTTCTCTTTACTGTTGACTTAGAGACAGATACACCTACTTCACTGAGAGTGTTCTGGACTTCAGTTGATGTTGTGAACGGGTTCTTCTTCACCAAATAAAGTATGCGGCGATCATCCACCACTGTGGTCATCCGTGGACGCCCAGGCCTTTTACAGTTCCCAAGCTCACCAGTCAATTCCTTTTTTCTCAGAATGTACCCAACTGTTGATTTTGCTACTCCAAGCATGTCTGCTATCTCTCTGATGGATTTTTTCTTTTTTTTCAGCCTCAGGATATTCTGCTTCACCTCAATTGAGAGTTCCTTTGACCGCATGTTGTCTGGTCACAGCAACAGCTTCCAAATGCAAAACCACACACCTGGAATCCACCCCTGACCTTTTAACTACTTCATTGATTGCAGGTTAATGAGGGAGACGCCTTCAGAGTTAATTGTAGCCCTTAGAGTCCATTGTCCAATTACTTTTGGTCCCTTGAAAAAGAGGAGGCTATGCATTACAGAGCTATGATTCCTAAACCCTTTCTCGGATTTGGATGTGGAAACTCTCATATTGCAGCTGGGAGTGTGCACTTTCAGCCCATATTATATATATAATTGTATTTCTGAACATGTTTTTGCAAACAGCTAAAATAACAAAACTTGTGTCACTGTCCAAATATTTCTGGCCCTAACTGTATGCTTGGGTTATCTCACCTGAAGCTTTCTTCTCATTCATTTCGGATCGGTGCCGCAACTGAGGCGGCAAGATCTGGGATGAACGACGATTTGATCAAACGAGTAGGTCGATGGAAATCTAGTTGTTTCAAAACTTATGTTCGTCCCCACTTATCTTTTTCTTGTTGATATTTTTTAGGTCCCAAGTCTGTTTGGATTTTGGGTCATTCTTTTATTTACTGGACCCAGCAGTGGGCTTCTAAAAGGCGACACTCATCCAATCTCTTTCTGAATGTCAAACAAGTGCAGGTTTCCTGGCACGGGATTCATGGGCTACGTTGGGGCAGTGTGACGCAGGTACTAATTGATTTAAAAAGAAGTTGTCCTTCTCCCAATTTGCTAAGAATTCATGCTTTAGGGAACGATATTGGCAAATTGAGGTCGGTCAACCTCATTTGGCAGGTAAAACAGGACCTATTGTGGATCTGTGAGGAATTTCCGTGAACTAAGGTGGTTTTTTCCGAGGTAGTCTCCCGATTGTACTGGAAAATCAACGACCAGTGGTTTTTGGAAAAAGTAAAAAGGAAGGTGAACAAAGCATTGGCGGAATTTCTGCCGACAATAGGGTGTTTTTCTTATCGGCATCGGGACTTAGAAGGTTTTTTGACGGGTTTTTATCGTAGGGATATAATTCATCTTTCGGATATAGGGAACGACATTTTTAATTTAGGTCTGCAGGAGGTTATTGAGTGTTGGTTGGGTGGTTTTGTGGGAGGGGCGCTGCTCCTTGAGCGCGCCCTGTTGGGTGGATCCGATTGAAATTTCAGTCTTTTAAATATTTAAATATATTTATTTAATAAATTTTTAATTAAGTAATTTATTTTCTTGGTTGTTATTATCCGAGTTATGAATATTGATTTGTGATAATATTCTTATTTATAAAAGGAATTTTTGTTAACCTTAATAAGGTACCCAACCATATGTTTTAATAAATTTATTCCAAACCCAAATTTTTGTCTGGTTATTTTATATGAGTATTAGAGATAAGTATGTCCTTGTCGCCTCATGATGTTAGTGTTAACACAGAGATTTGCGCCATGCATCACTTATCGCACTCTGTTTTTTCACCTGCTATGTTTGTTTTAGCATCAGGAGATTATTATTGCTAGAGAGAGCAGCACATGAGCCCAAATCTAGCATGCCCCCTGTATGATTAGTGCTCAATGTCTATCAACTTTATACATACAGAGTACATAGATCTGAGAAAGGTAAGCAATTGATAAGAAGCAAGATAAAGTACACATTTAAATAATATTTTTTACAATATATCCTACAAAAAATTTGGGGACATGTAGAGTAACTGTAAGTACATTCAGCGATACCTCGGTTTTTGTCAATAATCTGTCGAGAACTTCGACGAAACCTGAAACAAATGACAACGAGGCAACTATTTCCATAGGAAACAATGTAAATCAATAATTAATTTTAGACACTCCAAAATACATACAAAAATACATTTTATAGAGACTAAACATAGCAGTAAATAATAGCAACACTCAGAAATGACTATAAAATAATAATAATAATAATAATAAAAATAATAATAACACATTGGTAAAAAATAAATTTTTTTTTGTGCCAATATTTATGAATTTGGGTTTTTTGGTGTGATTCTGATATGTACAGTTGCAGATTGGCTCAGTTTTGGATTTTTGGTATCTTATTTATAGATTGTGGAATGGACATCATCTCATAATTTCTTGGTGTTTGATGGAGTCTCAATTAGTTTTGTGTTATTGTGTTCAAGTTTGTTTAGCTGTTTGCATAACTTTAGTTGTTGTCTGTTGTCCATGAAAAGCATGTAACTACATGAAGAGTTGTCTTAATACATCCGATACTCTTTGTTACATTTGTGGTGAATATACACTGACAAAACATAGAAGAAACTAAACAATCGTTAAAAAAGTAGCAATCAAAGTCTTTTTTTTAAACATTTACGAAAATATTCAAAACTTGAGCCAATCTGACAAAAATGATAAATATTCAGAATCAGCACCCCAAAGTTACCACTAAATTCAATGAATATTTTTGGCACAAATAATGCTGTTGACCAGTGTAATAATAATAAAGAAATATGAAAGACATAATGTAAAGAATAAATAAACATTTAACTTGATATTTTATTTTATGACACCTTGGTATGAAGGAGGTGGGTATATTTTTGAAGGACAGGTGGGCACATTTTTATGCAATGCGCATGTATCTATAAAAAGATGAAACAGCATCAGAAAACAATACAATTGTTGAAAAATTGACAATGGAACATATCTGATTTCACAAAACGAGGTTCACTAATACTAATGTTAATAACTTACAAAGAAGAATGTTAGCAATGAATAAAAATATCTCTAACAAATTGTTGTGGTCGTCATAACTTACATCTGTACAGCGACAAATTCCGCGCACGAGCACTTGAAGCATATGTGTCAAGTGATGGATTCACATGACCTATGACGTGTGCAACAGAACCGCCGTCCATGCTCTGCTGCCACTATCAACCCCTGCCTCAACTCCCGCCAGTGTCACCACTCCGCTGCCCTGCTCACCAACCTTTGTCACGTCACACACAGTACAACCAGCTCCAAGCCAGTGCTAACCCAGTCCACGCTCATGCTCCCCTCCTATCGCCAAGCGACTACTTTATCTCCTCACGTCGTTGCCGCTGCAAAGCCCTCACTCAGGCGTACGACCCCATCAGGGCTGCACAGCTCGGCTGTCTTCACTATCTTTACTTTCCCACAGAACCCGTGCTTCCCCGCACAGCCCTCTCACAACTTCCATCAGTTTCAACAGCGGTACAGTCACTGTCTCACCGCAACAACAACTGCTCAAGCTACACAGGCCCATTCAACGCGCAAACCAACTCACCGCTCTGCTGCAACATCACCACCAGCACTTGCACCAACGCAAGCCCATCAATCCTGACCTGCTCAACCAACAGCCCGCTCAAATCACACAACCCCCACCACATTCACCTGCACAGCCCACATGAACCCTGGTCACCCCACACAGCCACATGCTCCCCATATCCTACACAGCCCACTCACCCCTGCAGGATGCTTCTCGCTCACCCCGCACAGCTCACTCACCACTGCAGCATGCTCCTGTTCAGCCAGCCACTCACCCCTAGAGAGCACATGCTATTGACGCCGACCCCGCTGGACGACAACAGGGGGGGGGGAAGAGTCCCTGAGGCTAAGGGCAAAAAGGGGAGATGGTGACCCCTAGAACAACTAGTCCTGACACCTGGCTCCCCTAAGCCCTATACAGTTTCCGCAACTGTCGTCGCCAGGATGCCCATTCCCTGACTGTCAGTAGACTACCACTTTACAGGGCTCAGAGTGGGTGAACACTAGTCAACCCGGCTAGCAACTAAACAACAGAGAAACATACAAGTGGGGAAAAGATACACTAGCTTTAGCAGATCCAAGCAGCAAACTAGCAGGCTCCAAAAAACACTGCTTTGATCCAAGAATCAATCAGGAACACCTGAGGTTATCACCAGCAGTGCATCCTAGGAGTCAAGGGAAATATATAGGCAGCTCCACGGTAAGGAATCAGCTGGGTCCTAGTGACCTCCATCTTTAACTAAAAGGGAAATGCCTCTTAAAGCGACAGAGACATTTTTTTTTAGGATGTGGACTGTTTGGCTAAACGCTGGACCTTCTGCGAGTGACCTCTACAGTCTCATCCGTACCTCCTAATACACCCGTGACAGTACCCCCCCGCTACAAGTGGTCTCCAGACACTCAGGACGAGGCTTGTCAGGATGGGAGAGGTGAAAGACACGGACCAGCCTGGCGGCGTTCACCTCTGACCCTGGCACCCACATCCTCTCCTCGGAGCCGTAACCCCGCCAATGTACCAACGGTGCAACATGCTAGAATGCAGAACCTTAGAAATTTGGAATTCCAAATTCCCATCGACACAGATTGGTTCGGCGGCAAAGGAGACGGCTCAGATGAAGGCACATATGGTTTGAGAAGAGTTATGAAACACATTGTGAAACCTGAGTGCTTGGGGTAACTCAAGACAAAAAGCTACAGGGTTAATGACGCCGGTTATCTTATAAGGACCAATTATAGGTCCCCAGCTTAATATTCCTGGTAGACAACTACACATAGTCATTCACACACAGGTCCGGACCTGGCGAGCGCTTCTTGTCAGCCATACATTTGTATCTGTCACCCAAGAGTCTCAAGTTACTCTGCACCCCCTGCCATACAGAGGAGACATAAGAGGCAAATCGATCCTCCTCATGAACTCCTGAAGAATCTTTACCACTATAGGTACCAAACTGAGGATGAAACCCATATGCACCACAAAATAGTGACTTGCCGGTGTACTCATGGTGACGATAATTTATGGCAAATTTGGCTAAATGTAAATAGGAAGCCCAGTCCCATTGGTTTTCGGAGATAAGTCACCAAATTTTGATTTGTGCTCTCAGTCTGCCCATTAGACTGAGGATGGAAGACAGAAGAATAGGACAACTTTACCCTAATCGAGTACAAAAGGCTTTCCAAAACTTGGAATCAAACTGAGTAACGCGATCTGAGACCACATCGGAGGGAACCCCATGAAGTCTCACGATCCCACTGACAAACACCTGTGCCAGTGTCTTGGCATTAGGAAGTGCTGGAAGTGCCACAAAGTGTACCATCTTGCTGAACCTATCAACCACTACCAAAACCACCAGCTTGCCTGCAGACACAGGGAGATCCATGATAAAATCCATAGACAGATGTGTCCATGGTCTATCGGGAATGGACAATGGCATGAGAGATCCAGACAGACGGGTATGCTGAACCTTAGCGCTTGCACAAACACTACAAGCAGACACAAAGTTAGTCACGTCCTTCTGCAACCCTGGCCATCAAAAACGACGAGACAAAACATCCAAGGTGGCCCTACTAACCGGATGACCTGCCAGTACAGATACATGATGTTCTTTAATTACCTTGAGGCACAAATCGGGCGGTACAAAGAGTCTCCTCAAAGGGCAAAAGACAGGAGCGCCCCCCTGAGCCTTCAACAGCTCCCCCTCGAAATACAGGTAAAGAGCCAAAACAACCACCCCCTCCTGTAAAATAGGAACAAAACTCTCTTGATTACTACCACCTGGTAAACTACATGATAACGTATCTGCCTTCACATTCTCAACCCCCGGACGGTAGGTGACAGTGAAATGAAATCTTGAAAAAAATAAAGACCATCAGGTTTGCCTGCGGTTGAGACGCTTGGCGGAAGCAAGGTAAGATAAGTTCTTATGGTCAATGATAACAGTGAAGTGATGGACAACCCCCTCCAACCAGTGACGCCATTCCTCAAAAGCCAACTTAATAGCCAAAAGTTCTCTATTACCATCATCATAATTTCTTTCAGCCGACGATAATTTTTTGGAGAAAAAGGCGCATGGCAACCATTTACCGGGAGAAGGCCCTTGTGACAACACCACCCCCACCTCGGATGCATCCACTTCAACAATAATGGGCTGATAAAGATCGGGCAGACAGAGGATAGGTGTGGTAGCAAAGCATCTCTTCAGGAAGGAGAAAGCCTGCCAAGCGGAGTCTGTCCACTTAGAAAAATCAGACCCCTTCTTAGTCATGTCCATGAGGGGTTTCACAATTACAGAATAATTCTTAATAAATTTATGGAAGAAATTGGTAAAACCCAAAAAAACGTTGCAATGCCCTCAGGTTTTCTGGATGATCCCAGTCAAGCACCGCCCGTACCTTCTCTGGATCCATCCAAAAACCTGAAGGTGACAACAGGTACCCCAGAAATTGGACCTCATGAACAGCGAAAACACATTTCTTCAATTTAGCATACAGTTTGTTGTCCCGTAAAATCTGTAGCACCTGTTTAACATGAGACTGATGTGTCGCCATATCGGGAGAGTAAATCAAAATATCATCCAAGTAAACTACCACAAATCTAGCCAGCAAATGATGGAAAATATCATTCACAAAGTGTGGGAAAACTGCAGGGGCATTCGTCAAACCGAACGGCATCACGAGACTCTCAAAATGGCCCTCAGAGGTATTAAAAGCAGTCTTACATTCATCCCCCTCTATGATTCTAACCAGATTGTAGGACCCCCTCAAATCCAACTTGGAGAACCATTTAGCTCCCACAATCTGAAAAAACAAATCAGGAATCAGAGGGAAGAGATATGGATCACGGACCGTTATCTGATTCAATTCCCAGAAATCTAAACAAGGACGAAGGCCCCCCATCTTTTTTTTTTAACAAAAAAGAATCCTGCCGTGACTGGCGAAGATGAGGGTCTGATACAGGCCCGGACTGGCCATAGGGCATACCGGGAGTTTTCCCGGTGGGCTGAACGGGAATTGGGCCGTTGCGGCCGGTCTTTACCTTTAAGATGTCGCCGGCCCCTTTAAATCTTTCTGCGCCAGCCGGCCGGGCACAGCCAGGGAGCTGCACAGTAGTCGGCGAGGTGTTTCCGGCAGAGGAGCTTCTTTCTGGCCCTGTTCCTGCAGCCGCTTCTTGGAGGAGGAGTATGTCACCTCAACTCCTCAGCGGCTCCTGCTGCTGTATGCCTCCCTGACCCAGCCTGCTGTACAAGCTGCTAACCGGGGACCCGGGGCCATGCAGTTCCTGCACTGTCGGCTCTCCTTCGTTTCCAGCTTCATCTCCTAAGTGGGCTCCTTCATCCTGGGAGGTAAGGGGGAGTATTTTGCCTCCGGGCCGGAGGTTACTGCATAGTGAGCAGATGTCTGCATTAAGTCTGGTGGCTGCGGTCTCCATCCACAGAGGATTTATGGCAGTTGTTTGAACTTTCACTGCGAGCCCCCCACCTACCCCCCCCTCCTATCTGTGAAGTGTCAAACAACTGCCATCAGTCTCACAGGCAGAGCAACAGATCACCGATCAGAGTCCTGTCCTGGATGGATAACTGTGACCCAGGCAGCAGAACAACACTTTAAGACCATGTATCTCCCTCACTCTCCATATATATGTGTGTGTATGTACTGTATACTGTATGTGTGTACTGTATGTTTGTGTACATATGGATGTGTGTGTGTTTATATGGATATGTGTGAGTACATATGGATGTGTATATATACATACATATATATGTACATATATATATATAGGCCCAGTTCGCATCTAAGGCTGGGCTGCATTGTACATTTGGCTTCATTTGCGTTTATTTGCGTTTTTACAGCTAAAAACGCATCCAAACGCATCCCAAAATGTACCCATAGCCTAGGGTCACACTTGGAGGGTGACCCACGTTTCTTGTGCTCTATTGAAAAGTGCGCTCCCAGGAGCTCTGTGTGCAACCGCTGTTAAGGTAAACAATGAGTTGCTATGGGGTTGTGTTGCCGGCCAGGGCTTCCCATTATCGCTGTCCACTGCAGGTAAAATTTCTTAGTATCTAGCAGATACAGGAAATGTGGGTCACCCTCCAAGTCAGACCCTAGCCTTAGGGTTTATTGCAAAACACATTGCAAACACAGCCCAAAGTGTTGCAGCCCACATTTTTGGCTGCGCTTGCAAAAATGCATGCGTTTTACGTTTTTGCTATATGACATGCGTTTTACATTGCATTTGCAATACGTTTTGCAATAAACCCTATGGGTGCGTTTCAGGATGCGTTTGGATGCATTTTTAGTGGTGAAAACGCATACAAACACAAATGAAGCCAAACGCAGCCAAAACGCAGATGTGAAAAGGCCTATACTGTATATGTGTACATATGGATGTGTGTGTGATGGACACTGCACAGTACCACTTCTCCTGTCCTGTATACTGGGTGTAATCCTCAGTATCTGTATTATTCCGTATATACACTGCACAGTACCACTTCTCCTGTCCTGTATACTGGGTGTAATCCTCAGTATCTGTATTATTCTGTATATATACACTGCACAGTACCACCTCTCCTGTCCTGTATACTGGGTGTAATCCTCAGTATCTGTATTATTCTGTATATATACACTGCACAGCACCACATCTCCTTTCCTGTATACTGGGTGTAATCCTCAGTATCTGTATTATTCTGTATATATACACTGCACAGTACCACTTCTCCTGTCCTGTATACTGGGTGTAATCCTCAGTATCTGTATTATTCTGTATATTTACACTGCACAGTACCACTTTTCCTGACCTGTATACTGGGAGTAATCCTCAGTGTCTGTATTATTCTGTATGCATACACTGCACGGTACCACTTCTCCTGTCCTGTATACTGGGTGTAATCCTCAGTATCTGTATTATTCTGTATATATACACTGCACAGTACCACTTCTCCTGTCCTGTATACTGGGTGTAATCCTCAGTATCTGTATTATTCTGTATATATACACTGCACAGCACCACTTCTCCTGTCCTGTATACTGGATGTAATCCTCAGTATCTGTATTATTCTGTATATATACACCGCACAGTACCACTTCTCCTGTCCTGTATACTGGGTGTAATCCTCAGTATCTGTATTATTCTGTGTATATACTCTGCACAGTACCACTTCTCCTGTCCTGTATACTGGGTGTAATTCTCAGTATCTGTATTATTCTGTATATATACACTGCACAGTACCACTTCTCCTGTCCTCTATAGTGGGTGTAATTCTCAGTATCTGTATTATTCTGTATATATACACTGCACAGCACCACTTCTCCTGTCCTGTATACTGGGTGTAATCCTCAGTATTTGTATTATTCTGTATATATACACTGCACAGTACCACTTCTCCTGTCCTGTATACTGGGTGTAATTCTCAGTATCTGTATTATTCTGTATATATACACTGCACAGTACCACTTCTCCTGTCCTGTATAGTGGGTGTAATTCTCAGTATCTGTATTATTCTATATATATACACTGCACAGCACCACTTCTCCTGTCCTGTATACTGGGTGTAATCCTCAGTATTTGTATTATTCTGTATATATACACTGCACAGTACCACTTCTCCTGTCCTGTATACTGGGTGTAATCCTCAGTATTTGTATTTTTCAGTATATATACACTGCACAGTACCACTTCTCTTGTACTGTATACTGGGTGTAATCCTCAGTATCTGTATTATTCTGTATATATACACTGCTCAGTACCATTTCTCCTGTCCTGTATACTGGGTGTAATCCTCAGTATATACACTGCACAGTACCACTTCTCCTGTCCTGTATACTGGGTGAAGTCCTCAGTATCTGCATTATTCTGTATATATTCACTGCACAGTACCACTTCTCCTGTCCTGTTATCAGAGAGGTGGTATTGGACTTTAAACAACAGTTAAATGCTGAAAATCAAATTGATTTTCCCGAAAATGGTAGTCATCACTTCTCTTCTGTCAAGTGATGACTTTCCCTTCGCTGTGTATGTGACCGTTGGAAGCCCACAGTTCTGAGAAATGTGGCTTTGAAGATCACCATGTAAATGGAGCTGTGGTTGATTATTCCCTCTGCTGCACCATTCACATGTAGATTCTCAGATAACTTCTTTGAGAAAGTGATGAGGCCACGATAATGTAAAAGCAAAATTCACTGATCGGGGCTGATGGGTGATATAGTATGTGGGCTGGTGGGACTTGTCTTCCAGGGCTGCTTTTTGGTCCCAGTCCGGCCCTGGTCTGATATGTCCTTTCTCGAGACTCTCGGCAATGAAATCCTTCATGGCTTGTCTCTCAGGACCAGATATATTATACAGCCTGGATTTGAGCAGTTTAGCTCCAGGTATGAGGTTAATAGGACAGTCGTATGCACGGTGAGGAGGCACATCCTGACAACCCTTTTCTGAGAACACATCCTCATACTCTGATAGATATGCAGGCAATGACACCGCAGACACAGCAGCAAAAGATGTATTCAAGCAATTCTCCACACAGAAATCACTCCACTCCACAATGTCTCTGGACTGCCAATCCACAAAGGGATTATGTTTAAAGGGAACCAACCACCTCAGATGACGACTATAAGCAGTTAATACATGTCCCTGCACCCTACCTACACCGTTCCAGCTATGTTTTTGCTAAGAATATTGATAAATGCAAACCGAAATATACACTTTGTAAACTTACATTCCTGCGTACTTGAGGGCGTCTCCCTCGGGCTCTCGTACTAGAGGGCTGTGCTCATCATGCCTGCTCTCCCCCTCCCTTATGCACGCCCCCTCTCAGCCTGCTATAGTGATGTGAGGCTGATTGCGTCATAAAGGGGCGGGGCTAAATCGCGGCATCCCGGTAGCCCCGCCCCTTTATGACGAGTTCAGCCTCACATCACTATAGCAGGCTGAGAGGGGGCGTGCATAAGGGAGGGGGAGAGCAGGCATGATGAGCACAGCCCTCTAGTACGAGAGCCCGAGGGAGACGCCCTCAAGTACGCAGGAATGTAAGTTTACAAAGTGTATATTTCGGTTTGCATTTATCAATATTCTTAGCAAAAACATAGCTGGAACGGTGTAGGTAGGGTGCAGGGACATGTATTAACTGCTTATAGTCGTCATCTGAGGTGGTTGGTTCCCTTTAACCAACCATGGGAAGCCCAGAACAATGGGAGCGAGGACACCCTCCAGAACATAGCAAGAAATTGTCTCCTGATGTTGGAGTTCAACCTTCAACTTAATATTATGTACGATTTGTGTAAGACTTCGCTGAGCAAGTGGCGCTGAGTCGATGGCATAGATATGAATGGGATTAGACAACAAACTGCAGATAAGCCCATGAGTCGTTACAAAATGAGCATTCACCATGCTGACCCCCGCTCCACTATCCAGAAAAACAGAAATTTTTTTTCAGATTTGCTCTCTAGCGCTACCTCGGCTCTCAGGAGAAATCGGGAATTATATGTGGAAGATACACACACCTCCTGCTCATTTACCTCCACACCACCCATGATAACCCAAGTCCCAGGTATTCCACTCCGTTTAGGAACAGAGGGACAGGCTGCAATAAAATGTCCCCTTTTACCACAGAAAAACAGACCCATTTTTTTCCTTGGTAAATGCCAGAAGAAACTTTGGAGGTGGTTACTCCTCCTAGTTGCATGGGTTCATCCACGCTCGGGAGAAATGACTCACCCTCTGATTGCCCACCTGGCAATAGGGTACTACCTTGAGAAAGGTTCTCAGGAGAAAGTGGTTTACCCTTTCTATCCTGAAGGCATCTATCCATGCATATAGCCAAAGACATAGCAACCTCCAGAGATTCCGGGGTCTCATAAACCGCCAGAGCATCCTTCAACCTTTCTGAGAGTCCCTGGCAAAAATGACTTCTGAGGGCCGGATCGTTCCACTTAGTGTCCGTAGCCCACCTACGAAACTCAGAACAGTAAGTCTCTGGTGACCGATTCCCATGTTGGAGGTGACGTACTTTGGATTTGGCTAAAGAGACAGGATCATCATAGAAGAGCCCAAGAGAATCAAAAAACCCTCTACAGACTGGAGACAAGCAGAGTCATGTGGCAATGAGAAAGCCCAAGATTGGGGATCCCCCTGCAACAGCGACACAATAATTCCCACACGCTGCTGCTCATCTCCAGAGGAATAGGGCCGGAGCCTAAAGTATAGTTTACAGGCTGTTTTAAATACAGCAAATTTGTCTCTGCCTCCTGCGAACCTGTCTGGGAGGGCAATCTTAGGTTCAGGTCTGACCTGCCCACCCACTGGGATCCCCACAACAACATTCTGCAGCTACTGGCCCTGCAAAGATGACCGGATGTCTGCAACCTCCAGAGACAGAGTCTGGAGCTGCTGGGCCAGAGCAGACACAGGATCCATGAATAGAAAAGGAAGAAAGAGAAAAAAAATCGGTTTCATCCTTTTCAGTTAATTAAGGTGCTGCTGGTGATAATGTCACGCTGGATGTAGGGAGACACCCAGCACTGGACGACATCCGGGGGGGGGGGGAAAAAGTCCCTGATGCTAGGGGCAAAAAGGGGGGATGGTGACCTCTAGAACAACTAGCGCTGATGAGGCGGTCGAATGGGTAGGGGGTACTCGGACACCGGGATAGGCGGTTGCTTTGATGGGGGAGTCACGGCTGGTTGGTTCCCGGTTCCGTGCCCTGGACCCTCAGTGGTAGGGGATGGGGGTGATGATGATGATGGAGGGGGAAGGAATGGTATTGTGACACCACTTGTGGTACCTGGTAATAGGGTAACCAGCACTGCGGCCGGCCACTGAGGTGATGGGAGGCAGCGTTGGGTAGTACGACTCGCCACTGGTGGAGCTTTACCTTAGGGCAGCGGGGCGGATGAGGGGAGTATTAGTAGCGGTCCTGCTGTGAACTCTGCAGGCGGCAGTGAAGCAGGCACACACACACACACACAATAGTCTTTGGTTTCAGTACCTTTTTACGGTTGTCCGGTAACAGGCACGTTCCAGGAGGGTAACCAGGTGTCGGTGCAGCTTGGGGCATTCACCTTGGAGAGTTGTGAGGCCTCCTCTGTTAGTGTGTGCGTCTTTTTGGGGTAAGCTCTGCCTGTAGCTGAACCTGCCACTACTTCTCTCTCTCAGGGTGCTGTTCCACAACTGACAATGAGGACTTCTGTGTGGAATTCCTATCCTCGGCTAGGTCCCTCGTCCTTTACTTGGTCAAGTTTGGACTCTTCTATTCATTATTGTCACGCTTCCGGGGGAAAGCGCCCTAGAGTGGACCCACTGGGCCGTAGTACCGAACTCCCCTGGGTGAGCTGATCCTAGTTTACCCAACCCCTATACAGGGATTGTCAGGGACAAGCCCAGGGGGTCTAAGTACCACAGCAGCTAGTACCAGGGGGGCGGCTCGTAAGGTTAGCCTATACTAAGGCACACCTAAGGATTCCGGGATAACAGGGTACAAAGCTAGGAGAACGGGAATGGTGCTACCGGGGAAGAACACAGCAAGGGTTCCAGGACACAGAGTACAAGGAAGGCCTGACCAACAGCTAGCAAAGCAGAAGCTCACCTAACACAATAATCAGGCACCTCCCATCAGTGTCACAGGGGAGGAGTGCACCGAGTGCGCCACTGATTGGTCACATAAATACGACCATAGTAATGTGCTCATGTGCGAGCCCGGCAGTCAGCTGACAGGAAGGGAACCCGGCGACGGCTCCGAGACACAGCACGCCTGGACGCCGGATGCCCGGTTGGCAGAGGAGCAGAAGATGCCAACCCGGGAGAGGTGAGCTGGGAAGCGGTGCCAGGGGGCCTAACAATTACTTCAGGGGGACTGGATCCTCATGATCTGTTCGGACTGTTTCTGCTACTATATCCTATCAGCAGTTGCGGACTTCGGTGTCCGGGTAACTAAAGGGCTCACAAGTCTGTTCCTTTCTTCTTGCTTCTCCCACTGGCCTCCGTCCCTCTCCCTAGGGATCAGCACAGCTGGGTCAGTGTCCCCTGGTTCTGGGCCTGCTTGGTCCCAGCAACCAGCTCCTTCCAACTGCTCTCTTCTCTGTCTGACTGGAACTAACCTAAACTGACTCCTCCCCTCAGGCCTGGATCTTTTATAGGGGATCTGGCTTAAGGACAGCCAGTGGGGCTCCCCCTCCATGTCTGGGTTGGAAGGTGTTGCATGCTGTGTGTGCCAAGGTGTATATCGCTCCCTGCACCAATGGGTCCTGTTCTCAATCCCCCGCAGGGGTGCCACACTGACACCTGGCTCCC
Source organism: Allobates femoralis (assembly GCA_033576535.1). NCBI lineage: Eukaryota > Metazoa > Chordata > Amphibia > Anura > Aromobatidae > Allobates > Allobates femoralis. The sequence continues at coordinate 55,204,542 of JARQOC010000007.1, read as the reverse complement.
CTAACATCCCTATACAGTTTCCGCAACTGTTGCCGCCAGGATACCTATTCCCAGACTGTCCCTGGACTACCACTACACAGGGCTCAGAGCAGGTGAACACTAGTCAACCCGGCTAGCAACTAGAAAACACACAAGGGAAACATAAAAAGTGGGGAAGTGATACACTTAGTTTTAGGAGATCCAAGCAGCAAACCAGCAGGTTCCAAGAAACACTGCTTTGATCCAAGAATCAATCAGGAACACCTGAGGCTATCACCAGCAGTGCATCCTGGGAGTCAAGGGAAATATATAGGCAGCTCCAAGATAAGGAATCAGCTGGGTCCTAGTGACCTCCATCTTTAACTAAAAGGGAAATGCCTCTTAAAGTGACAGAGACATTTTTTCTTTAGGATGTGGACTGTTTGGCCAAACGTGTGGACCTTCTGCGAGTGACCTCTACAGTCTCATCCGTGCCTCCTGACACACTTGTGACAGTATCCCTGTGGCCAGTGAAGGGGGAGGTTTGTATGTGGCCTTCATCCTGCATCCACACACCTAGCTCAGGGGGACAATTGTTTAAACCCGTTACCAGGGTAACCGGTCCCAGTGGGAGCATATATAGTTGGGTAGTGGAGAGCGAGAAAGGAGAACGAAGAGTAGAGTGTAAAACGAAGATTAGAAGAGAGGTCGAGGAGGACCCTTCAGGGGAACGTACAGGGAGGGCACACAGAAAGATTGGTGACCCAGACGAGAAATAGGGGGGCCTGAGGGTGTGTGTTAACACCTGGCATCAGACTGTCTACCTACCGTTTTGGGAGGATCCTAGTCCCCGGAACGGAGTACCAGCTCCGGAAACGGTACAGGCAAGTCTAACTCTGAGCCGCCAACACCGGTCAGACCGAGGAGTCATTAGCCTCCCGGTCACCTGTAACAGTAGCCAAACAAGGAGTCAGGACCCGCGGAAAATCCCCAGAGGTGCGGCAATCCGGAGAAGGTTCCTACACGAGCATAGAGTTACAGAGGAGAGAGCAGGAGGTCAGCTCGGGCTCCACGCAGGCCAGACTTCAACATTAGGAAGGACAGGGGGTGAAGCCGAGAGAAACATCTTTGAGAGCCACAGACGAACAACAAATTCATTGGTCACTACCCAGGCCAGCTACCTGTGACTGTAGACCTGTTGTTGAACTTGAGCGTGACCAGTAAACTGCATGTGGCATCACAAACAATTACACTTTTATTATTTTAATTTCAACACTTTTCAGCGACCACTAGGGCCACGGTCCCGGGCACCCACCACCGGTGACAAGATCCAGCAGCAATGCCCGGGATCCGAGTACTCCAGCCCTGGGCGAGTCACTCACTTACTCACGCGGCCACGATCTTTTGACACTTGGGTATACAAATATGGCAGCCACGTGAAGCATCCCACCACCCTGCTGCTTCCACAGCAAGGTTACAATAATTACAGGATTATGTTGGAGGGAAACTTGGTGGGAGCTAACAAAGTGGATAACGAGATGTCTCTGTCTATTTTGTATGCAATAAGGGATTTATCTAGGTGTTGTGTTTTTTTTCTCTTTACTGAAAGTATTGCTAAGAGTTGGTTGTCATACTGACAGCTGACATTAGCAATAGTGTTTGACGTCAGCTGCCAAAAAATGCAGACATCAACCCCTTTATTACCTAATCTGCCACCACTACACGGCAGCTGGAAGAGCGGGCTAACTGCCTGTTTTGGCATCTCTCATGACGGCTCCAATTCTGGGGCAGCTGATGGCTGCAATTTTCAGCGGGGGGCTAAAATGCTTGGGCCTTGCCACGTTGAGAATTACAGTTAGGGCCAGAAATATTTGGACAGTGACACAATTTTCGCGAGTTGGGCTCTGCATGCCACCACATTGGATTTGAAATGAAACCTCTACAACAGAATTCAAGTGCAGATTGTAACGTTTAATTTGAAGAGTTGAACAAAAATATCTGATAGAAAATGTAGGAATTGTACACATTTCTTTACAAACACTCCACATTTTAGGAGGTCAAAAGTAATTGGACAAATAAACATAACCCAAACAAAATATTTTTATTTTCAATATTTTGTTGCGAATCCTTTGGAGGCAATCACTGCCTTAAGTCTGGAACCCATGGACATCACCAAACGCTGGGTTTCCTCTTTCTTAATGCTTTGCCAGGCCTTTACAGCCGTAGCCTTCAGGTCTTGCTTGTTTGTGGGTCTTTCCGTCTTAAGTCTGGATTTGAGCAAGTGAAATGCATGCTCAATTGGGTTAAGATCTGGTGATTGACTTGGCCATTGCAGAATGTTCCACTTTTTTGCACTCATGAACTCCTGGGTAGCTTTGGCTGCATGCTTGGGGTCATTGTCCATCTGTACTATGAAGCGCCGTCCAATCAACTTTGCAGCATTTGGCTGAATCTGGGCTGAAAGTATATCCCGGTACACTTCAGAATTCATCCGGCTACTCTTCTCTGCTGTTATGTCATCAATAAACACAAGTGACCCAGTGCCATTGAAAGCCATGCATGCCCATGCTATCACGTTGCCTCCACCATGTTTTACAGAGGATGTGGTGTGCCTTGGATCATGTGCCGTTCCCTTTCTTCTCCAAACTTTTTTCTTCCCATCATTCTGGTACAGGTTGATCTTTGTCTCATCTGTCCATAGAATACTTTTCCAGAACTGAGCTGGCTTCTTGAGGTGTTTTTCAGCAAATTTAACTCTGGCCTGTCTATTTTTGGAATTGATGAATGGTTTGCATCTAGATGTGAACCCTTTGTATTTACTGTCATGGAGTCTTCTCTTTACTGTTGACTTAGAGACAGGTACACCTACTTCACTGAGAGTGTTCTGGACTTCAGTTGATGTTGTGAACGGGTTCTTCTTCACCAAATAAAGTATGCGGCGATCATCCACCACTGTTGTCATCCGTGGACGCCCAGGCCTTTTAGAGTTGACAAGCTCACCAGTCAATTCCTTTTTTCTCAGAATGTACCCAACTGTTGATTTTGCTACTCCAAGCATGTCTGCTATCTCTCTGATGGATTTTTTCTTTTTTTTCAGCCTCAGGATGTTCTGCTTCACCTCAAATGAGAGTTCCTTTGACCGCATGTTGTCTGGTCACAGCAACAGCTTCCAAATGCAAAACCACACACCTGGAATCCACCCCTGACCTTTTAACTACTTAATTGATTACAGGTTAATGAGGGAGACGCCTTCAGAGTTAATTGCAGCCCTGATGGTGGGTTTACACACACCAATCATTGTGTCCAATATCTGAACCAATCTCTGGTTGCAGTGAAATCATGGACACATAGTTCCATTTTGTGGCTGTGTACAACATGGAGCAATCTATCCATGATTTCACTGCAACCAGAGATCTGTTCAGATATTGGACACAATGATTGGTGTGTGTAAACCCACCATTAGAGTCCATTGTCCAATTACTTTTGGTCCCTTGAAAAAGAGGAGGCTATGCATTACAGAGCTATGATTCCTAAACCCTTTCTCCGATTTGGATGTGGAAACTCTCATATTGCAGCTGGGAGTGTGCACTTTCAGCCCATATTATATATATAATTGTATTTCTGAACATGTTTTTGTAAACAGCTAAAATAACAAAACTTGTGTCACTGTCCAAATATTTCTGGCCCTAACTGTACAGCCTCCAGCTGCCTGGATAACCTTGGCAGCACCCAACCCGGAGCCCGGGACTCTAGGCGGGCAAGGGGTGGTGGGTTTAGAGAACAGTGGGTGGGACAGCAAGCAGGTCAGGTGACAGATGGTAGAAATAGAGAAGGGGAGGAGGAAGGAGTCAGTAGGCCGAGGTAGTGTGCCAGGGATTTGTTACAATTTAGTAGGCCGAGGTAGGCTGAGCAGGAAAGACAAGAAGCACACGTCCTGGAGGAGTGGGGTGTAAGGAGCGCAGAATCTGGAGAGCCAGTGTGAGCCACAGAGAGAAAGTCCATCGGAAGCCAGCACCCCAGGAGTGTGAGGAAAGAGAGGACCAGTGATACTGGGTCCTGGAAACACGGCTGAGACGACCGACTGCAGGCGAAGTAGCCTTCCTATGGAATCTGAGTCACGGTTAGAAGGAGCCTGATAGAGCCTAGCATAGCAGGACTATTGGAGGCTAGGCTAACAGCAGAGTGTCAGCTCTGAAGGGGACCGTTGATCTACCGGTTTCCCCAGATTAACCGACGGGGAACTCTAGCTCCAAGTTAGAGTTCCTACCCTAAAGGACGGGCAGCTCAGTGGCAACCACGAGGACCCACAAGGGGTCCGAGCCACCGCCATACCGTCCGGAGACACACACACCAAGTAAGAGAGAGAGTAAAAGCCTGGAAAGGACAGAGAAGGAGTGAGGGGTCACAGAGAGGAACAACCTGGCTGCAGGGAGTAATGGAACCCAGAGGGGAGAGTTGTACCCCGTGTAAAGACTTGCACTGTGAACTGTGACCGTGCTGTTATGTTGAGCAAACTGAGAAGTAAACACGGTGAACCCTGCCTCTGACTCCCTTGCATGATTCTCCATTGCCTGCACATGATTCCCTCCAGCAGGACTGCAGAGAAATACAACCTGGAGAGCCACAGCCTGTCAGCTCTGGACGCTGAAGGAAGGAAAGCTGCAGCAGCAGGACAGTAAGTGTATTGCATCCACTACAAGCCTGCACACTACACCATAGACTCTAACTTCATCACTGCCCCAGGGAACGCAGTTCTACCTGCGAAGAACTATTCCATCCTTAGCTGCTATAACATCATCCCCGGTGGTTCAGCAGCAGCGGTGGTCCCATTATTGACAACACGCCGTGGGTGGCGTCACGACAAACTATTAATCCCCTGTAAATATTCCCCTTTTACTTGCCAGGGCCCGGGACACGGTCCGGACCAGGACCTCCGTGACATCCCCCAGTAGCAACCGCTCGACAGATTCAAAGAGCTAGATGTGGCCAGATGCTGTGAAAAACACTTGCACAGCACTGGCACACACCTGCCTGGCAAAAACTAATAGGGACTGCTCTAACCTAGCCCTCAAATGGGCTGAAATTAAAACTAGTCCCTGCTTCTATGAAGTAGCCCTGAAAAGGGCTGATGCACTACTACTCCCTACTCCCTAATCCCTACTCCTATGAAGCAGCCCTCAAAAGGGCTGATATTCCTAAAATTTGCACCCTCTGTCCAGTCCCTACTCCCTAAACCTATCTATCTAACTTTATATTCGCTCACTAGCTGAATAAGAGGAGAATTGACAGTTTTCCCTGTATATCGCCCACAGCAGCAGCAGTGCCATCTGACACAGAGCTGCAGCAATGAGCAAATGGTGGCGATGGGGAAAATGGCCGGGTCTTATAGGGCTAGGACATGTGACTTACACAGCCAATGATGCCTGACCTTGGTTATATGAAAAAATGCACTTTGCAGTGTGGGACTGTGATTGGCTGGAGCCTGAACCGCCCCACTGTATACACAGTTAGGAGAAAAAAAAATGGTGTTAGACATTATTGCAGCAGCACTGGTACAATCCCCCTGCACACTATACACAGAAACTGGATATTAACATTAATTTACAGTATTAGGGTTAGGGTTAAGCTTTTGGTGATCGAAGCGTTATCGAACATAACCTAGAGCTGCCGAATTTCAAGCTAATTGTTGAAATTCGTCGAATGACTTGAACACCGCCCAAAACAGGTCGAATTTGAGATTGCCAAATAATTTGAATTGAACACCGCTCATCTCTACCCCTGGTTTCCATTCACCTATAAATGTTTATTTCCTAGCTCAGTCCTGTGAATTCTGTGCTGTTGCACTCTCAATTGCTCCAGGTACCTGTGACAGGTTTCATCTCAGCTAATACTTGTGCTGCTCTCACCCATGTCTTTGCAAGCTAGGTACTTGATTATTATTCATCTGTTCTATTCCTGTGTGTAGCCACATCACTCCAAGCAAATAACGGTATGCTTATTTGTCACAGCTGTACTGCGATCAACTATCTGTCTGCTGTAAGCATACAACTGCCATTAACCACCTGAACACTGCAAGTACTGGATTACCTATGCATCTACAGTTCCTCTGAGTATCTTCACTTCTGGCTCTACATCACTCAGTGCTTTTTGCTCTACTTTTTGTAGTCCTGATTCCTGCTGACCCACGTGCCACCTCTTTAACTGCTCTGTTTCCTCTGACACAGGGTGCTCATCCTGTCTTTTGGGTTAGTGAACCCACCTTGCCAGTGTGGTTATCCCTGTCGCAAGTATAATGCAGAACTCTGTGGGAGGATTTGATCCCAGCACTCCCACACACCCACCTAGGCAACCGAGGGAGGCCCCAAAGCTCGAAAGTTGAAGTTGTAAGGGGAGCAGGGAGGACGCACGGGAAGTCTTCAGGAGTGTCTTCCCCGAGGAAAGACTGAGCACGGGAGCTTACCTGCGAGTGAAAGGGGGCTTCAAGAGAGGGCTACAGAGAGAAGTAGCCCAGAGAGGTTCTGATTTGTTCATCCAGAGTGCGCAGGTCTGACAACGCAGCCTGGAGTGTTCATCCTCTGACCGTACTCGTCCCGGCTCTGAAGACGTTCTCAGGGTGTTCATCCCCTGGGACGTAACACTGCTAGCTTAGCAGGCATTGAGAAGGGAGAGAAAGAACAGGACAAGGGTTAGATCCAAGAAGGTACCACCAGAGACTTCCACAGATTCTGCATTCTGCTGCGACTACCTGGCTGGCCGTCCTGCCAGAGAACTGTGAGCTGTATCATCATCTTGACCAGTTTGCAAGTAAAGTACCCGGGTAGAGTGACGGAGTCTCCGTGTGCTTATTCACTGCTGCGCTGCAACTACTATCTCCATCATCTGCACCTTTATCCATACAGGTGCATCCCTGCCCCGGAGGGCCAGCTCCACCTGCAGGGAGCTATACCATCTTGGCTGCTGTACCATCACCCTCCGGAGGACTGGAGCAGCGCTGGTGCCCATTCACCAGGAACTGCGGGTGGCGTCATGATAAACTTTATAAACTTTTATCCCCATTCCAACACCAATTACCCCTTTTTAGTAAGACCCCAGGGCCACGGGTCTGGGCAGGCAACCAGTGATATCCCTACTGAAACAGAGGGCCCAGATACCTGAGTCCCCATACCCTGGGCGAGTCACCAGGTCAGTCTATAACAACCAGGGTGATGTCAATTAAGCCTAATTCTGTTTGCTAAGTGCCCGGACATCATTTACGGGTTTCTGGATGTTTTCATTGTGCATGTATTTTCTTTTGTAACAGCATCTTATGATGAATATTTTTCATTTTGTATTTACGTGCTTCATGCACAACAACCAAAATCAAAGTAAAAATAGGCAACAAATAACATATGCAGCCTTTTAAAACCTTGTACCCAATTTCCGTAATGTCTTTAAAGTGTACTCTGTCCACTTGTTTTTTTCTGCAAAATGAATTATAAACACACATAATGTCAGCGTAGACCACAATGAATATCAGGGAACAGCAAGAGCACAATCTGTTTAGTGCACATGTATTAGATTTTACGACAAAGATGATTTTCTAGTCCTGTATAATAACTATTAGTCCATCAATTACCTCCATTTCCATTGCTATACAAAGACATTAAGGAAAATCCTCCCCCAACAAGCAATTACTTAATGAGCAATGTGATGATTAGGCCATGTCAGCATTAGCTGTAATAATAATCATAATTATCAGTCCTCCGCAGTGTGGACAAAATTAGGCACCTGACATTTCATGTGCTGCAATAAATTATATAATTTGTGATAAACACATAAGAGATTTGTAGAACAAAGCATAATTTCTTCTTCAGTTACCAGTTTCCTTGGACATTTGACCATCACTCGTAAATTAAGACCCTATGTTAGAACGCTGTCCAGCACATCTGTTGGTTTTTGAGTGTTTTTTTAAAGAGGTTGCCTAGATTTAGGATGAAATTTTGCAATAATTTTATGTGACTGCAGACTTCTGAATCCTCACAGTGCGTACATCGCACACTGTCAGGATTCTCAGGTGACAGTGGCAGGACTGGGAGGTCAAGTGACAGCAGGTATATGATTTGTAGACTGATGGTACCTTTACACGCCGCTACTGGATGGTGGCAACAATCGGGTACTTCACGTGCACGAGCACGCACAAACGGTTGCAAACGGTAATCGCACCACCTTTACACGCCTCAACAAGGTGCGCTACAGTAGGTTACATCTATCTCTAGATACACTGCCGGGTGTCTCAAGTTACCTTCTGCCGAGCACCTTACCTCATTTACACACCGCTACAACAAGCTAATATGGGCGGACCTGGTGCAGCAGGGACAACACATAGGCGTGCCACAATTGTGGATTACGAGACGTCCGTACGCTGATAGGACAAAGCAATAACATCATGATTGGCCAGGCAGCACAGGAGGCAGACTAATACATGACGCTCGAGCAATTGTGTAGTGTGACTGGTCAGCTCCTTAAATATGCCGCACTATGCAGCGACTACCAATCGTAACGCAGGAGCTTCCTCCAATGATCGCTGAAGGGGGGTGGTTTCCCGGAGGCTGTGTCACGCCCCAGGTACATACCAGGTACATAGCATGGTGTAGAAACAACCCTTCTGTTCCTTCTTTACACGCCGATACAGGTCGCTACAATCACCTGGGTAGCCACCTGTTTCAGGGCAGTGCTCGGAAACAGGTGTCGCTACTGGCGGGTGGCTACAACCGTCTTCACACGCCGCTACCACGGGTTGAATTGGCGGTGCAAGATACATTTCTCTCATGTACCCGGTTGTTGCCACCATCCAGTAGCGGCGTGTAAAGGTACCCTTACAGCCACATTCTGCGTAGAATATCCGGCTTCACTCAATTCAATTGTATTGAACAATGCTGGACACTTTTAGTAAGAAAGTGGCGTGAAGTATTTAAATCACATACCTGCTGTCACATGTCACCATCGGCACATCTAATCGGCACGTGACCGCATGCATGCAAATTCCATACTTGTGATCAAGTGATCACCCGCTCTTAACTGCTGGCATAGTAGAATCAGTGCACGTGCTGTGAGTCCACAGTCACATAGACTGACTAAAGACTTTCTTCCCAAGCCTGGACAATCCCTTTAAATCTTTAAATCAACCACCAGGATTTAGTGCAGGTGATTGATGTGTGCAGCATGACATCACTATTTGGTTCTTTTTTTTATTACTCTCCTGTAATAGGGTGGACCTGCAGTCCTGTGCTCCCTGAAGACATCGACGATTTAATTGGATTGTGTGTGATTTCATTATATAGTGTATTAAGCAAACTGTACTATAGTGATAGGAGATGTTACAGTTGTGGCCAAAAGTATTGACACCCCTGCAATTCTGTCAGATAATACTCAGTTTCTTCCTGAAAATGATTACAATCACAAATTCTTTGGTATTATTATCTTCATTTAATTTGTCTTCAGTGAAAAAAACACAAAAAGAATTGTCCTAAAGCCAAATTGGATCTAATTCCACACCAAACATAAAAAAGGGGGTGGACAAAAGTATTGGCACTGTTAGAAAAATCATGTGATGCTTCTCTAATTTGTGTAATTAACAGCACCTGTAACTTACCTGTGGCACCTAACAGGTGTTGGCAATAACTAAATCACACTTGCAGCCAGTTGACATGGATTAAAGTTGACTCAACCTTTGTCCTGTGTCCTTGTGTGTACCACATTGAGCATGGAGAAAAGAAAGAAGACCAAAGAACTGTCTGAGGACTTGAGAAACCAAATTGTGAGGAAGCATGAGCAATCTCAAGGCTACAAGTCCATCTCCAAAGACCTGAATGTTCCTGTGTCTACCGTGTGCAGTGTCATCAAGAAGTTTAAAGCCCATGGCTAGAGATGGGCGAGTCCTAAAAGACTCTGAATCGCAAGACCCCAACGAGTCCGAGTCCAGGACTCGGGACTCGTTGCGAGTCCAGCGAGTCCAATGTTAATGAATAGGGAACCGAGTAATAGCGAATAATGACATTTACAACTCTCTGATGTGTCTCTGAAAGTGTGCGAGTCCAAACTCGCTGGTTTTTCTCTTATTTGGAGGCTTGGAGCCGATGATGCGAGGGAATCGATTCTCCAGCACACACCATGCTTTAAGGAAACAGGAAACGAGTCGCGCTGACAGGCGCACACACAGAGCAATCCATTCATCAGTGCAATCATGGCAGCAGACCGTGGCACGGTGAACACACTGCGTCTTATTCAACTTGTGGAGGCTCGTCCATTTCTATGGCTCCCTACAGATCCTGACTATGGGGATAAGACCCAAATTAATACAGCCTGGAGAGAGATCGCCCAAGAGATGTTCCCTGCGTTCCATCGGAGTGGCCATGAGGAACAGAGCAATCTGAGTAATTTAAATGAGTTCACACGTTATATATTGCATTTACTGTATATATACTCGTGTATAAGCCGACCCATATATAAGCCGACCCCCATATTTTTGCCCCCAAAAACTGTGAAAACATATTGACCGCCATCCTGGTATACAGTGGCTATCACTGGTAGACAGCCCCCCAGCAGAGTATACACCTCCCCCTGCAGAGTATACAGGCCCCCAGATGGGTATACATGCCCCCATATTGTGGTATACAGGCAGGGGCGGACTGGCCCAGGTGCCACGGGTCATGCGGCTGCAGGAGCATGAATCATCCGCATGTCCCTGAAGCAGCAGGCGGAAACGGAAGCTCCTGGCTGCGCGATGACGTCATCAGCACGCGGCTGCGTCCGGGAGTGAGCATCTGTGAGTGGCGTGCGGCTGCGACTGTGAGCGAGCGGCTGTGAGGAGCGCGAGGCTGCGGCTGGGAGCGAGCCCTAGGAGACTGCGGGAGCTGCGGTGACTGTGAGGCGGCCGCCAGTCATCACCCCACCCCCCGTCCTCACCTGTGTCGGGCCGGTGAGGGAGGGTTGCCACCCAAACTGTAGGGTGCCAGTGAGTCCCTGTATACAGGGCCCTCACACTACACTCCCTAAAAAAATTGGTTTTAAGTGCGCGCAGCCACCGAGATGTGGTTTGGTGTTGCTGTATGCGTCACTTGCTGGCGGGGTAAGTGTGCGCGCTCACACTTGGCAGTGAAGCCGCACACTACACTCCCTAAAAAAATTGGTTTTAAGTGCGCGCAGCCACCGAGATGTGGTTTGGTGTTGCTGTATGCGTCACTTGCTGGCGGGGTAAGTGTGCGCGCTCACACTTGGCAGTGAAGCCGCACACTACACTCCCCAAGGTGGTGTACGTGCTATTTAAAGGTAGGAGAGCAGCAACGCACTGGTCTGCCACAGAAAAAATAACGCTCTATGGTTTATTAGGAACAAAAATCGATCTGGTGCAAAAACAAAAAGGAAACAGCACCTCAGCTAAGCCTCTGACTGCAGCTGTTAGCAAAGCTGAGTGAGTAAGCTAAGCTATGAGGTCCGTCCTGTGTGCACTGTAAGGCTTCTCCTTCCTTCCCTCCCTGCCTGCCTGCCTGCCTGCCTACACAGCACTACTCTGTCCTCCTCCTGGTAGCTCTCAGAAGAGCTGTTTGGGTTAATATAAGGAATCTTCCCTACACTGACAATCCCTGATCTGCTCCAGCATATATCTCTCTCTCCCTATACTAGGTCAGATCGTCTCAGGAATGTGGCCAAAATGGCGGGGACAAGCCTTATATACTGCCTTGCCTGTCATACATGACATAGGCATCACGATGGACAGCAGCCAATCATAGTCCTGCCACAACCAACTTTGCTATGGCATTACTGACTATGATTGGCTATCTTCACAAGTTTTCTGACCTAACACGCACGCTGTGCTGACTCGGAACATAACAGATTCTGTATTCGAGAGTCCGACTCCCGAATACAGTATACAGGACTCGGAATCGTAGACTCGTAGGACTCGGAATCGTAGACTCGCTCAGACTCGCTGCTGACAGCGGGTATCTGTGAAGAGTCAAGCTTATTGCCATTGACTTCCATTGGACTCGTCACTGTGCGAGTCCAAGCTGGGAGATTCGCCGAGTAACGAGTCCTGCGAGTACCTTCAGAATCGCCGAGTCCCGAGTCCTAGAGAGTAGACTCGCCCATCCCTACCCATGGCACTGTGGCTAACCTCCTTAGATGTGGACGGAAAAGAAAAATTGACGAGAGATTTCAACGCAAGATTGTGCGGATGGTGGATAAAGAACCTCGACTAACATCCAAACAAGTTCAAGCTACCCTGCAGTCCGAGGGTATAACAGTGTCAACCCGTACTATCCGTCGGCGTCTGAATGAAAAGGGACTGTATGGTAGGAGACCCAGGAAGACCCCACTTCTTACCCCGAGACATAAAAAAGCCAGGCTGGAGTTTGCCAAAACTTACCTGAGAAAGCCTACAACGTTTTGGAAGAATGTTCTCAGATGAGACAAAAGTAGAGCTTTTTGGGCAAAGGCATCAACATAGAGTTTACAGGAGAAAAAAAGAAGCATTCAAAGAAAAGAACACGGTCCCTACAGTCAAACATGGCAGAGGTTCCCTGATATTTTGATGTTGCTTTGCTGACTCTGCTTGACCGTGTGCATGGCATTATGAAGTCTGAAGACTACAAACAAATTTTGCAGCATAATGTAGGGCCCAGTGTGAGAAAGCTGGGTCTCCCTCACAGGTCATGGGTCTTCCAGCAGGACAATGACCCAAAACACACTTCAAAAAGCACTAGAAAATGGTTTGAGAGAAAGCACTGGAGACTTCTAAGGTGGCCAGCAATGAGTCCAGACCTGAATCCCATAGAACACATGTGGAGAGATCTAAAAATGGCAGTTTGGAGAAGGCAACCTTGAAATATCAGGGACCTGGAGCAGTTTGCCAAAGAAGAATGGTCTAAAATTCCAGCATAGCATTGTAAGAAACTCATTGATGGTTACCGGAAGCGGTTGATCGCAGTTATTTTGGCTAAAGGTTGTGCAACCAAGTATTAGGCTGAGGGTGCCAATACTTTTGTCTTGCCCATTTTGGGAGTTTTGTGTGAAATGATCAATGTTTTGCCTTTTACTTCATTCTCTTTTGTGTTTTTTCATTTAAGACAAATGAAATGAAGATAATAACACCAAAGAATTTGTATTGCAATCATTTTTAGGAAAAAACTGAGTATTATCTGACAGAATTGCAGGGGTGTCAATACTTTTGGTCACAACTGTATGTGGTGATGCGTTGCACTTTTTGTAGGTATAATAAGATAACGATATAGAGAGCTCGTTATGAGCACTTAGTATATGCTATATGGTGTAGTACAGTAAACTGTAAGGAAGAAATCAGTCTATTATGTAGGTGACAGGTGAGATGCCTATGTGGCACCACAGAGTCACAGTGCCACAGTGTCACCATTGTTAGGTGTCACGAGAGAGCATAAGGGGTATTCCACTCAGGCAACACACAAGCAACACCAACATTGGTCTGAGGAGCAACAAGGGCAGTTCAGCTCCTGGGAGGCTGTGAAGAGGACAGGTTCTGTACAACCTAAAAACCAGACTTGGGTGTAAACAGGCTGTGCCAGGCCCATCCCAAGGTCCACTGATGAACACTAGGCCTAAGGATAGTGTCTGAGGAGAGGAGAGAGAACAACACACCAGGAGGCTGAACAGCATAGAGCCGTCCCAAGCGACTAAGCGCATAAGCATGGACACCGGAGTCCAAGACTTTTTAAGGTTAAGACAAACCGGCAGTCAACACCGGAAAGTGGGGGACTCCAGATTCTCCAGCTACACAGTGCCAGGAACACAGCAACGTATAGAATCCAGAAACACTAACACCCAGCTGCAGGGTGAGAAAGTGAAGGACTCGAGTTGCCTGTGTGAGGTAGCGAGCCGGGGGACTCGCTTGCTGCGTAATGACGCCAACACATGTGTATAATTTTTCCAAATGTCTACCCGCTTATTTCTCACCAGCATCAATAACCGGGGTAGTACATTTAACATTGAAAACAAACACGTCACATAATACATTACTTTCCACATTACAGTACATACAATATTGCACATATACATTTACGGTAACCCGGGACCTTTAACCACGACTCTTTCCCCATTGGAGCTCTATCAACCGCTCCCGTGGTGATCACGGCCTCCGCCTACCTATAACATTTACGGTAACCCAGGACCTGTAACCACGACTCTTTTCCCATTGGAGCTCTATCACCCGCTCTCGTGGTGATCACGGCCTATCTATACATTTACAATACCTTTATAATAAATACATAAGTTACATATCAACGATGACACCTCTGGGTTCAGAACAGGGATTGAGCAACCTGAGTATCCGGGTATGTCATGTATCCCCAAGGGGCTCCTTCCTGGACGCATCTCAACCTATGTCCCGGTCAGAGTCCACCTGGTTCAACCATGGTGTCCGCACTCTAGGAGCCCTTTTTAACCCCTGATTCTGACCTTCGCTACATACGCCTCAACAGGTCCTGTGGGTCCCAATGGCGGTACCAGCCGCCCGGCTTTAGTTCCCAGCACGATGACATAACCTTAACCTGTAGTCAGGACTCCTGCCTGACCGGTACCTTACATACCACATGTGATCCATCCTACTATATTCCTGGACCACATGCCTCTTCACCCCGCTCACAGCCCATCATAATCTATTCATGGACTGTGGCTCCTCCATGACCATAACAGGGACCTGGTCAACCGTAGAATCTGGGCTAACCACGCGTCACCCTGGCCTACTCACCACGGTACGGGCCACCAGTCGCCACCAAACCTCCATCTCATGGCAGGTTTCCAGGTCGACGACTGTACCCTGCGTCTGAGTAGCACCTTTCCGGATCAGCCATGGTTACCCTTCTAGGAGCCTTCGTGACCCCTGTCTCTGGCCACAGGTACATACACACTATTGAAGGACGGGTGCCTCCTGCATGCAGCAAGCAAGCCTCCCTCTCGTCCACCAGGGACGGATCCCTTCAACTCATCATCCAACTGTACTCTCTACACACAGCTAATAGGTCATCGTCTCTCATTCAGGGCACTTTTGCCTAAGCCCTCACATACATCTATGGGTCCTTTACCAACTGCCTAGTCGGACCCAATGGCGGCTATGCCCGCCTGGCATGATACACACGCAGCTCACTTCATTACATTGAACTGCCGTCTTACCGGGCACGGATCCGGGTCTGAGGTAACGGGTTTGCCAAGCCTCCCCACAGGCCCCTTCCTGGACGTGTTTCACCCCACGTCCAGTCCAGCGTCCACCAGGTCAGCCACGGCTTCCCCACTCCAGGTGCTGTACGACACCGGTCCTGGCTACCGGCATGAAGCTAGCATGCTCCCTTCACCATCTCTCAGCATGGCGGTATGGACTCTCACTCAGTCCCTCACACAGACTGGATCTGCACTTCTCTCTGGTCTGAGCTCATCTCATCTGAATGGTCTCAGAAGTCTGTGAACTCTCTCAATCACTCAGCTGCAGCTCTTATCGTGCCTGCCACACCACATGACACACCCCTTAGCTGCTAGTAATCAGCTCTTGTAGTTCCTATAAGGCCATGTGTGTGCACACGCTGAGTATTTGATGAGTTTTTTTACCTCAGGATTTGTAGACAAAACCAGGAGTGGAACAGTCGGAGGAAAGTCTAAAAGAAACACCTGCACCACTTCTGTATTTATCACCCACTCCTGTTTTGGCTACAAATCCTGAGGTAAAAAACTCATCAAATACTCAAAGTGTGTACATGCCTAAAGCTGCTCATCTCTGTGCCTGATCTCTACAGCTTTCACACAGCTTATTTTAACTCCCTGTGTTCCGGGTTGGTTCACACAGTACATCCAATGCTCTAAGCCGCTCATTGATCTCAGGAGCCATTCACTGCCGCTCATTAGGCTCATGAATCCTTCATACATTGACATACAGGTGCCGGACATGATTATACAACACACCTACGGTACAACCTGGCTCATGTGCACAGGATCCTATACTGATCCTGCATGTCATGCACCCCGGCCATGGGGACATGCCGGCGGTGCCTCACACCTGTTATACTGGTGCACAGAGGAAATAGACAGGGTCGGCAGCCTAGCTCAAGCAACTGCAGGGCCATCACACCAGCGCAGTGAGGAAGCCAATACGACCCGGCCGGGTGAGAAATACCCTGAACTGCTCTCCAGACTCCATAGACAGTTTATATTATCTGCTTAAATTCCAGTAAACAGACTGAGAAACGGCTATCAGGAGTTTGTGTGTGTTAAGGCCCCGTCACACACGTCACTGTCGCCAGCGATCTGATCGCTGGAGACATTGACGGCTGATCGCTGGTGAACTGTCCCACAGGCACACTCACTAGCGATCAGTAGCAGCGACAACACTGGTATCAATGTAAACAGGCGGGTAACTAAGCGCCGCTCGGCGATTATGTAGCCCCCGGCCAAGCAGGCGTCACAGAGGGGTACTGCACCCGTAAAAGAGGTGCAGATACTCCAGCTGCAGGTGGACCCTAGGATGGTGGGTGGTACTCTATCCCAGCACAACCACACTAGAACACACGGTGGGAGTTTACCCGGGAGGGAATAAAACCACCTCTAGGGGAACAAAGAGGTCTTTGCCTCTTAGTTTTTGAGCTTCGGGTCTCTCGGCTGAGGGACCAGGGAGAGATGGAAGAGGAAAAAAGGAAGCTTTTACAGGAGAGAGCAAACAGCCTATGGGAGTGAGGAACTTGAGGGAGTTCATCCCAGACAGCTTACCAGGTACTGGAACCCGCACCTGTGGGATACTTTAGGACCACAGAGAATCCGGAGTCCCGTGGAGTCTACAAGTCTCCCGGGCATCAGAGCAGACCGAAAGAGGGAACCAGGCACCGCTAAAGGAACGAGCGGCCAGCCAGTAGGGGGTTATCCGACGGCATTGTAGGTGGAGAGGAAAGGAGGTCAGGCTGATTCCAAGTCACCGGGCTTCATACTACACTGGAAAGCAGGAAGGAACAGACGGGGTTAAAGCAAGCAGGCACACCAAGGGTTCTGCCATACCACCTGGGATCCATTTGCAGCCACCCGTTAGCTACCTGTCCTTGTAACATCTGAATGCTGAACTGCGACTGATGCTGCTACGAGTTTCCAGTAAAGTACCTGGAGGAAGGGTGGTGATGCCTCTGCCTCTGTCTTTTTGCTGCGTGGGCTCGTTCTGTACGCGGGGGCGTTGCCCCGGAGGTCCAGCCCTACCTGTGGAGGACTTTGCTACACTGGCCGCATTGCCATCTACCTCCGGCGGACTGTAGCGGCGCTGGTGACATCTCACCAGGAACTACAGGTGGCATCACGACAAACTCTACATAATCCCCTGTAAATACAACCCCCCTTTTTTGGAAGATAGGCCCAGGACACGGAATCAGGCGCGGCCGCCATTCCCCGTGACACACCAGATGCTATCCCCCGAAGCCTGATACCCGAATACCCCAAAGCCTGTGCTCGACACTTAGTTACCTGCTGTTTACCATGGATACCAGCTGCCAGCTGGCTGATCGCGCGTCTCCCGGTGTCACACGCAGCAATGCTGCGTGTCTACCGGGCGACCATTGCCAGGTTTTTGGACCTGTCAATGGTTGATTTACCATGTCACAAGCGTCAATATTGCTGCAATGTCACGTGCAGCAGAGACATTGACAGCGATATGGACGCGTGTGATGACCCCTTTAATTACATCTATTGTCCTGCGCCCAACAACTGAATCCCACCTGCAGAGCCGGAGACTGCTTTTTCCCTCACGCTAGCTGGAGAGACTACATCCAGCACCAGGACAACCAGCACTGACTGTAGAGAGCTGCAGCAAAGTAAGTGACTGTGTGAATCACAATCCACTGCAAAGCCCTATCATAGACTATCACTCCTGCCTTGGGGACCTCCAGCCCTACACGAGGATGGCTTACCATCCATGCTGCCCCAAGTCACCGTCCCCAGCAGGAATACAGCAGTGGTGGTTCTACTAACCACATACCCCTGGTGGCGTCACAACAAATCCCCTGTAAATACCCCCTTTTTGGACTGATCCCAGGCCATGAGACCGGGTTACGACTACCATGATACCCCAGAGAGACAGCACTGCCCCGGCTCCCGAGTACCCCATAGCCTGGGGGTGCATCACCTACACAGACTGATGGCAGGGACCAAAAGGGTTAAAGCCTGAATGAGCTACAGAGGGAGGTGCCAGTATGTAAACTGAGGAGAGAGTCACAAGATTTCAGTTGAGTCTGGAGTTTGGAGCCTGCTAGACAAGAGAAAGAGAGAGATCATCTTACAGCTGAAGGAGTCCAATCCCTGGTGCTGTGTGGGAAGCTGAGTGAGCAGATAGCAGCAAATTCGCAAGTAAGAATTGTGTGGGTGACTGAACCTCGGATGCTGAAGACGATTTTGTATGAGACATGCTGAGATGAAGGGAAGTGAGTCCAGTGAGGTGGTCAGGCTTGGGAGACCCAGAAGAAGACAGGGTGCTGCCCAGCTGACGCACAAAGGGAGATAAGGGCTGTGTTGCAGTCCCCCTGCAAAGAATCACTTTCTGTAGTTGTGTGTAAGGTGAGTCCAATTCAGCTGCCTAGTAAAGAATCATCCATAAGTAAGATGCCGTCATCAGGAACCATAAAGATTGTGCCTGTGTATCACACAGAAGATGAAAAGCGTACTGCCTGCTGTTATGTTCATCCAAGCTGTTCACTGTGAAGGAAAAGTAAGATCATCAGCACACACACCAGGGCTACTGCAAGCAGGGTCATCCCCGTATGACAGACTGTATGTGATTGTGGGGAAGACGCCTAAATTTAAAAGGTTGAAGACAGCCTGCTATCCAGGCAGGAAAAAAGAATTATACAGCTCATCCTGAGCAGAGAAGGCACCAAAGTGAGAGAGAGACTACCTGGCTGAGAGGTGTGCCATGTTTCAAGAGGGGAGGTGCATTGGCTGAAGTCCATCCTTGAAAGGGAGGAAAGTCTCAGAGGAGCGCCTGGTGGAAGAAAAGGTCCAGCCCAGAGAACAGAGTATCTGCGAGTGGAGGGCACGGTGCCTGAAGAGACCTAGGATGATGAATGTAGATGAGCATGTGTGAGAGGTGTGGCTGTGGGCACAGCCAACGATATGGATGGGTGACACGGGAGGTTTTGGCACTGGAAGAGATGGGACCTGCGATACAGTAAGGGCGCATTACGGTCCTGGCTGGTAAAACTACAGAGAAGCAGTGTAAGAGCATGGAGATCTCCGGTGTTTACTATGAGAAAGAGCAGCCAGAAAGTTGGCTAAATGAATCCCTTAGGCTGCCTTCAGATTTGCAGATGCCTCCGCAGCGTTTTGCGGAGGCATTTGCAATTATCTGCATGCAGACGGCAGCCCCTATGTTTATAATGGAGCGCAGGCGGTCTGCAGATGCTTGCAGACCGCCGTGCGCATCCCATTCACTCCTATATGTGATCTGTGCGCAGGCGGTGCCTGCGTACAGATCACACACTCTCGTCCGCACCAGGGACGCGACATGTTGCGTCTCTGGTGCGGGCGAGAGTGTGTGATTTGTGCGCAGGCATCCGCCTGCGCACAGATCACATATAGGAGTGAATGGGTGCGCACGGCGGTCTGCAAGCATCTGCAGACCGCCGTGCGCTCCATTATAAACATAGGGGCTGCCGTCTGCATGCAGATGCTTGCAAATGTGTCCGCAAAACGCTGCGGAGGCATCTGCAAATCTGAAGGCAGCCTTACAATGCCGGCTTTAGTGTCCGGTGGCCAGGATGTCGGCTATGCAGCATCCTGGAACCTGCTGGTCTTGGAGCCCAAGGACTTCGAGCAAGATGGAGAGGAGTTAGGGCCGACTTTACACACACCAACTTATCTGTCCAA
This sequence comes from Allobates femoralis, assembly GCA_033576535.1. Taxonomy (NCBI): domain Eukaryota; kingdom Metazoa; phylum Chordata; class Amphibia; order Anura; family Aromobatidae; genus Allobates; species Allobates femoralis. The sequence goes on along the minus strand of JARQOC010000007.1, from coordinate 55,184,697 downwards.
CTTCTGTACAACTTACTGGTTGCAGTGAAATCATGGACACATTGTTCCATTTGTACACAGCCACAAAATGGAGCAATGTGTCCATGATTTCACTGCAACCAGTAAGTTGTTCAGAAGTTGGACAGATAAGTTGGTGTGTGTAAAGTGGCCCTTAGAGTCTTGTGGGGCAGCGCTGGGATTGCAAGTCAGAAAACACGTTGAGCCCGGTAGTAGTTCAAACAGGACCCGGTTTTATTTCTGATACACGCACAGCGGTGGCACAAGCTGCCGGAATCCGGGTCGCAGCCGGGTACACAGGAATATACAGTTAGGGCCAGAAATATTTGGACAGTGACACAATTTTCGCGAGTTGGGCTCTGCATGCTACCACATTGGATTTGAAATGAAACCTCTACAACAGAATTCAAGTGCAGATTGTAACGTTTAATTTGAAGGGTTGAACAAAAATATCTGATAGAAAATGTAGGAATTGTACACATTTCTTTACAAACACTCCACATTTTAGGAAGTCAAAAGTAATTGGACAAATAAACATAACCCAAACAAAATATTTTTATTTTCAATATTTTGTTGCGAATCCTTTGGAGGCAATCACTGCCTTAAGTCTGGAACCCATGGACATCACCAAACGCTGGGTTTCCTCCTTCTTAATGCTTTGCCAGGCCTTTACAGCCGCAGCCTTCAGGTCTTGCTTGTTTGTGGGTCTTTCCGTCTTAAGTCTGGATTTGAGCAAGTGAAATGCATGCTCAATTGGGTTAAGATCTGGTGATTGACTTGGCCATTGCAGAATGTTCCACTTTTTTGCACTCATGAACTCCTGGGTAGCTTTGGCTGTATGCTTGGGGTCATTGTCCATCTGTACTATGAAGCGCCGTCCAATCAACTTTGCAGCATTTGGCTGAATCTGGACTGAAAGTATATCCCGGTACACTTCAGAATTCATCCGGCTACTCTTGTCTGCTGTTATGTCATCAATAAACACAAGTGATCCAGTGCCATTGAAAGCCATGCATGCCCATGCCATCACGTTGCCTCCACCATGTTTTACAGAGGATGTGGTGTGCCTTGGATCATGTGCCGTTCCCTTTCTTCTCCAAGCTTTTTTCTTCCCATCATTCTGGTACAGGTTGATCTTTGTCTCATCTGTCCATAGAATACTTTTCCAGAACTGAGCTGGCTTCTTGAGGTGTTTTTCAGCAAATTTAACTCTGGCATGTCTATTTTTGGAATTGAATGGTTTACATCTAGATGTGAACCCTTTGTATTTACTGTCATGGAGTCTTCTCTTTACTGTTGACTTAGAGACAGATACACCTACTTCACTGAGAGTGTTCTGGACTTCAGTTGATGTTGTGAACGGGTTCTTCTTCACCAAATAAAGTATGCGGCGATCATCCACCACTGTTGTCATCCGTGGACGCCCAGGCCCTTTTACAGTTCCCAAGCTCACCAGTCAATTCCTTTTTTCTCAGAATGTACCCAACTGTTGATTTTGCTACTCCAAGCATTTCTGCTATCTCTCTGATGGATTTTTTCTTTTTTTTCAGCCTCAGGATGTTCTGCTTCACCTCAATTGAGAGTTCCTTTGACCGCATGTTGTCTGGTCACAGCAACAGCTTCCAAATGCAAAACCACACACCTGGAATCCACCCCTGACCTTTTAACTACTTCATTGATTACAGGTTAACGAGGGAGACGCCTTCAGAGTTAATTGCAGCCCTTAGAGTCCATTGTCCAATTACTTTTGGTCCCTTGAAAAAGAGGAGGCTATGCATTACAGAGCTATGATTCCTAAACCCTTTCTCCGATTTGGATGTGTAAACTCTCATATTGCAGCTGGGAGTGTGCACTTTCAGCCCATATTATATATATAATTGTATTTCTGAACATGTTTTTGTAAACAGCTAAAATAACAAAACTTGTGTCACTGTCCAAATATTTCTGGCCCCTAACTGTATATAAGCAAATGTACAAAACTACATTAAAAGTGGAATAAAAAACACCAATTGTGCACAATTATATGAAATACACTACTAGGGGCCAGAAAGGCAAATTCAGTTCATGAAAATGTCCATAATAAGAATAGCCCGTAGGTTTGAAATTACTTATACTTGTTCCGTGTCCACGATGACCAAATCAGACGCATCAGGATCTATCACAGAAAAATGGAGCAACAGATTCCCGACAGTGCAGAAGAAGAACCCGTATTGCAGTGGAGGAGCGTCACAAAAAGAAATCTGAAAAATAATCCAAAATCTAAAAATAAATAACAATATTTTGATAATAATATTGAAATCGTGCCCGAGCTCTGCATTTGTATAATGACGCCCATTAGGGCGTATTAGAGCAACGAGGCAGGGGTAGCGCGGCACAGGGGACCCGCCTACCGGTCAAAATGGCTTGGAGGAACGCCCCTCTGACAAGAATTTCGTAAGTTTGCTAACTACATTATTGTACTCGTGGATTAGTAAAAAAGGTGAGACAGGGATGTGTTAGAATGTATTGTGAGGCTGCAGGACAGGTATTAATAGGTTAGAAAGGTTATTTGGGGTGAATGGTTCCCTTTAATGTCATGATTTGACATGTATCATATTGCCAGCTGATCTTTGATATTTTATCACCTCTTTTGCTGCTGTGTTGGTATTATGTAACTTTGATGTACTCCAATGTATTATTCATGCCCCTTGTAAACAATCTGATGGATTTTGTAACATTTTACCCTTTATTTGTTGCTTTGTCCTCTGTGTAGGACCTCAGTACAGCCTGTTTTCTATTTTCCACCAACAATAAGTAATTTTTCATGCACACCTTCTTTCTTTGTTCTCCTCATTGTGAATTGTATTTGAGTTCAGGTGGGCTTTGATCCCACAACATACTGATTGTATGGAATTCTGTTTAATAGTACCACTGTTTGACTAGTAGCTGTGGTCCAGTGTTCTGCTGAAATCTACCGCCACACAGTGCAGAAAACAGTTTTGTATTGCATCTGCCCAAACCTTTTTACCAAAATCTATTTAGGGTAGTACCACTGTTTGTCCACTGAGCTCTTATAGTTTTACATCCATAGTTTTTTGTGCCAACAACAAGAGAGTTGCCAGTAAGTTACCTTCAAGTATGAGTGGTAAAAGTCCTGCTGATGGTGGTGTTGGAAATGGTAAAAATATTTGTGTCCGTGGGGTAGGTGCTAAAGTAACAGAAACATCTGGTGAACAAATACCGTCTTCAAGCCAAACTAAAATGTCTACTTCTTTTCGTAGACGATCTGCTATCAACTCTTTCTTACGCAGCAGAGCATCACTAAAACTTGTAGATGAGGCCCAAAAAAGCTGGTGCTTCAATGGATATCAAGCGCTCCATCAAGTGGGCTCTCCTCCACCTAAACTTCAACATCACAAACCCTCCAGTCCTCAGAGGTGTCACCTCAATCGCATTTGCTTCCTCACAGTTCACAAGTCTCCAGCCGCCCTTACTCACTATGGGTTAACACACATCGGTGAGTCTGCAGAGTTGATTACTCATACTATAGCCTGGGAATCAGAGGTCTGCTTCCAAAGCTTCATTGAGTCAAGACGAGGAAATGATCTGCACCAATGCCCAAAATCTTTTTGAGTCGGATCCAGGCCCAGATGAAGAAGGGTCTGAGCATAATGTAGACCCTCATTCCAAAACTGTAACCCCTGTTAGTGGAGACAATGAGGCATATGAGACTGAGATCCCTGATTGGAACGACAACTTGACTTTGCGCTCAAGGCAGGAAGAGGTTGGCTCTGAGGACGACCAGTGTTAGAGCATACAGGGTAATGATGAGGTTGGAGAACCCACTTACTGTCAACCCACAGGCAGGCAGTTGATGAGCTCATCAGAGGAGGTGGCGGAGGATGCTAGTGACGAGGTTAGGTTGCGGCTTCCTGGACAGAGACAAAGTCCTGGAAGCACGTCAACAACTGCGTCTTCAGCCACAACTCTGCCTCTGTGCAGAAACCTTGGTGGCTCTGCAGGTCGCATGGGCACTAAGCCTTGCCTGGGCTGGGCCTTTTTTTCAGATCGCAAAGGATGACCCAACTCATGTTAAGTACAAAATGTGTAAACAAAATCTGAGTAGAGGCCAAAAAATCAATAGTTTGAGTACTTCATGCATGAACCGGCAGTCCAGCCTATCCTCACTATCAGAGGCTCCTGTGAAAACACAGTAGGCACTTAGGCAAGCCCCTCCAGGGTAAGTCCGTCCCATGAGGCAATGGGTCCACACCTACCAGTGTGACAAATGCTAAATGCTCCATTGAACTGTATGTTGCCCTTTAATATATTTGGACTTAGTTTCTCCTTTTGGTGCATAGTTCCTCACATGACTTGCAGTTCTGGCAGGGAAATACAGTTCCCATCCTCCTGGTCGCCTCCCAACTGGAGGCATCTCCTGTAGGCATTTATTTTTCAGTAAAAGGAGACAATTGTAAAGTATCACATTAGACTCTGATTACAACAATGTGTAACTTACAGGGCTTCTTGCTACAGTTTTGCTAAAATTCCTGTTCCTGCTGATCAACCAGTTATCTGAATGCTGAACTGTGTATAAGGGCCCCTTTACACGCCGCCACTGCGTGGTAGCAACTGCATGGCAATGGGGTTAATTGTGCAAGTTGCCATGAAATTGCTATGACATGGCGGCGTGTAAATAGGGAAATTCCTCCCGGTGTATTGCAGTTGACTCAGATACCTGTTTCTGAGCCGTGCTCAAAAACCCAAGGCAACTCAAAGGCACAATTGCCATGGTAGTGGCATCTAAACGGGGCACAGGGATGGATTTTGCGTCGCCTAGTGATTTCGCAGGGGCGTGCCACAGCGTGCTGGATACCGCGCCCCATCAGCGATGATTGGTGGGGGCTACTGTGTTTCCATTGGCTGTCCCTTCACATGGCGCCATATTTAAAGAGCTATCAATTCACACGACACAATTGGAATGGCGTCATGTATTAGCCAGCCTTCCTGCGCAGGCTGGCCAATCATGATGCTATTGCGTTATCCAATCAGCGTATTAGCGTCATGGAATACACAACTCTGTCACGCCTATGTACTTGCGTCGCGAAAGATGTACGCCCATATTCCTTTGTGGTAGCGGCGTGTGAAGCAGTAAAGGTATTCAACAGGAAGCAAGCCGCAGGATCTGTCAGAACTTCCAGGGAACAAAGATACCTTCAGTTGACAACGCAATGGCGGCGAGTACATGCGGCATCGGCGATCGCATCAACCGTCAAAAACGTGTGTGTGCATGTGCGGTGGATACCTGCTGCTAGGCACAGTGGCGTTGTGTAAAGGTACCTTATTTGAATACTCCTAACTACTTTTTACTGACTTACTGAAGCACTAAATTGGTTTGGTAACCTCATTGAGCTTTGTACTTCATAGCCCGGTGTATCCAATCATGAGAAAAGCTATTTCAGGTGTCCACTTGCAAGTTGTTCTCCTAGTTGCATCTTCTCTGAGGAGTGGCATCATGGGCTCCTCAAAACAGCTCTCAAATGATCTGAAAAAAAAGATTGTTCAACATAGTTGTTCAGGGGAAGGATGCAAAAAGTTGTCTCAGAGATTTAACCTGTCAGTTTCCACTGTGAGGAACATAGTAAGAAAATGGAAGACCACAGGGACAGTTCTTGTAAAAGCCAGAAGTGGCAGACCAACAAAAATATCAAAAAGGCAGAGAAGAAGAATGGTGAGAACAGTCAAGAACAATCCACAGACCACCTCCAAAGACCTGCAGCATCATCTTGCTGCAGATGGTGTCACTGTGCATCGGTCAACAATACAGAGCACACTGCACAAGGAGAAGCTGTATGGGAGAGTGATGCGAAAGAAGCCGTTTCTGCATGCACGCCACAAACAGAGTCGTCTGAGGTATGCAAAAGCACATTTGGACAAGCCAGTTTCATTTTGGAAGAAGGTCCTGTTGACAGATGAAACAAAGATTGAGTTGTTTGGTCATACAACAAGGCGTTATGCATGGCGCCACAAAAACACAGCATTCCAAGAAAAACACTTGCTACCCACTGTTAAATTTGGGGGAGGGTCCATCGTGCTTTGGGGCAGTGTGGCCAATGACGGCACCAGGAATCTTGTTAAAGTTGAAGGCGCATGGATTCCACTCAGTATCAGCAGATTCTTGAGAATGATGTTCAAGAATCATAGTAACATAGTAACATAGTTTTTAAGGTTGAAGGAAGACTTTAAGTCCATCTAGTTCAACCCATAGCCTAACATGTTGATCCAGAGGAAGGCAAAAAAAAACCATGTGGCAACACTAAGCTCCACATTGGGGAAAAAATTCCTTCCTGACTCCAGATATGGCAATCAGATTAGTTCCCTGGATCAACGCCCTATCAAAGGATCTAGTATATATAACTGGTAATATTATAATTTTCAAGAAAGGCATCCAGGCCCTTCTTAAATGTTAGTAGTGACTCACTCATTACAACATCATGTGGCAGAGAGTTCCATAGTCTCACTGCTCTTACAGTAAAGAATCCGCGTCTGTGATTATGATTAAACCTTCTTTCCTCCACACGTAGAGGATGCCCCCTTGTCCCAGTCTCAGGCCTAAGAGTAAAGAGATCATTAGAAAGTTCTCTGTACTGTCCCCTCATATATTTATACATTATTATAAGATCACCCCTAAGTCTTCGTTTTTCCAAGCTAAATAACCCAAGTTTAATAACCTGTCTTGGTATTGCAGACCCCTCAGTCCTCTAATAACCTTGGTCGCTCTTCTCTGGACCCGCTCTAGTTCAGCTATGTCTTTCTTATACACCGGAGACCAGAATTGTACACAGTATTCTAAGTGTGGTCGCACTAATGACTTGTATAGAGGTAAAATTATGTTCTCCTCATGAGCATCTATGCCTCTTTTAATGCATCCCATTATTTTATTTGCCTTTGCAGCAGCTGCCTGACACTGGCCACTAAATGTGAGTTTGTCATCTACCCATACACCCAGGTCTTTTTCAGTGACAGTTTTGCCCAGTGTTTTACAATTAAGCACATAATTATACCTATTGTTTCCTCTGCCCAAGTGCATGACTTTACATTTATCCCCATTAAAGCTCATTTGCCATTTAGCAGCCCAAGCTTCTAGTTTACATAAATCTTCCTGTAATATAAAATTGTCCTCCTCTGTATTGATTACCCTGCAGAGTTTAGTGTCATCTGCAAATATTGAGATTCTACTCTGTATGCCCCCTACAAGATCATTAATAAATATATTAAATAGAAGCGGGCCCAACACTGACCCCTGTGGTACCCCACTGGTAACTGTGACCCATTCTGAGAGTGTTCCATTAATAACCACCCTTTGTTTCCTATCAGTAAGCCAGTTCTTAACCCACTTACACATATTTTCCCCTATCCCCATTGCCCTCATTTTATGTATCAACCTTTTGTGTGGCACCATATCAAAAGCTTTTGAAAAGTCCATATACACCACATCCACTGCATTTCTTTGGTCCAGTCCAGAACTTCTTCATAGAAGCTTATCAGATTAGTTTGACAGGAACGGTCCCTCGTAAAACCATGTTGATAATGGGTCATGAGGTTATTTTTCTTCAGATACTCCAGTATAGCATCTCTTAGAAAACTCTCTAGGATTTTACCCACAGTAGAGGTTAAGCTTACTGGCCTATAATTCCCAAGTTCAGTTTTTGTCCCCTTTTTGAATATTGGCACCACATTTGCTATACGCCAGTCCTGTGGTACAGACCCTGTTATTATGGAATCTTTAAATATTAAAAATAATGGTCTATCTATGACACTTAATTCCTGCAGCACTCTGGGGTATATCCCATCCGGGCCCGGGGATTTGTCAATTTTAGTGATTTTTAGACGATGCCGTACTTCTTCTTGGGTTAAGCAGGTGACATTTAATTGATATTTTATGTTATCACTGATCATATTGTCTGTCATGGGATTTTCTTGTGTAAATACTGTTGAAAAAAAGTCATTTAGCATATTGGCTTTTTCCTCATCCTCATCCACCATTTCACCCAGACTATTTTTAAAGGGGCCAACACCATCATTTTTTAGTTTCTTACTATTTATGTAGTTAAAAAATATTTTGGGATTATTTTTACTTTCTCTGGCAATGAGTCTCTCTGTCTCAATCTTTGCTGCCTTGATTTGCTTTTTACAAATGTTATTTAATTTTCTGTATTTATTTAATGCCTCATCACTACCTACTTGCTTTAATTCCCTAAATGCTTTCTTTTTGTCACATATTGCACCTCTTACTGCTTTATTTAGCCATAGTGGTTTCCTCCTATTTCTAGCATTCTTATTCCCATAGGGTATATATTGTGCACAGGTCCTATTCAGGATGCTAATAAACATCTCCCATTTGCTTTGTGTACTTTTATGTCTCAGGACATCGTCCCAGTTTATTGCACTAAGATCATCTCTCAACCGTTGGAAATTTGCCTTCCTGAAGTTTAGTGTCCTTGTAGCCCCTCTACTACACATCTTAGTAAAGGATACTTGAAAGCTTATTAAGTTATGATCACTTTTACCCAAGTGACCTCCAACTCGTATATTTGATATGCGGTCCGGCCTGTTGGTTAATATTAGGTCCAGCAGTGCCCCCCTTCTTGTTGGGTCCTGAACCAGTTGTGAAAGGTAATTGTCTCTCATAGTGTCAAAGTTGAAGTTACGCCGGGGATGGATCTTTCAGCAAGAGAATGATCCAAAACACCGCTCCAAATTTACTCAGGCATTCATGCAGAGGAACAATTACAATGTTCTGGAATGGCCATCCCAGTCCCCAGACCTGAATATCATTGAACATCAGTGGGATGTTTTGAACCGGGCTGTCCATGCTCGGCGACCATGAAACTTTAACTGAACTGGAATTTTTTTGTAAAGAGGAATGGTCAAAAATACCTTCATCCAGGATCCAGGAACTCATTAACAGCTACAGGAAGCGACTAGAGACTGTTATTTTTGCAAAAGGTGGATCTACTAAATATTAATGTTACTTTTCTGTTGAGGTGCCCATACTTTTGCACATGTCAATTTTTTAAATAATGCATATTTCACATTTTTGGTTAGTTCAATAAACCTCATTTAAATCCTGAAATATTACTGTGTCCATCAGTTATTACATATATCACACTGAAATAGATGAAATTAAGAGGCGTGCCCAAACTTTTTCATATGACTGTATATATAGTATATGGACTGGCATCACCTAAGTTTGAGGTGCTGGTTGTCGAGCCCACTGGGACGGGGTACTCGGTACTGGACCGGGTCTGCTACTGGGGAAGTCACGGGTAGTCCTGGTCCGGACCGTGTCCCGGGCCCTGGCAATAATAAGGGGTATTTACAGGGGAAATGTCAGTCGTGACGCCACCCACTGTGTGTGGGCCAGTAATGGGGCCGCCGCTGCCGCAGAACCTCCGGGGATGATGTGATGGCAGCAGAGATGGAGTAGTTCCAGTGGGCAGAACTGTATTCCCCGGGGCAGTGATAGTTAAAGTCTATTGTGTAGTGTGCAGGCCTTGTGCTGAGTGCAGTACACTTACTGTCCAGATGCTGCAGGAATCCTCCTTCAGTGTTGGAGCCTGCACGCTGTGGCTCTCCAGGCGTAGGGCTGCTGCAGACCTGTATGAAAGGAGTCGTGTTCAGGCAGAGAGATACAAGGGAGTCGTGTTCAGGGTTCACCATGTTTACTTCTCAAGCTCTCAAGTTCAGTTTACAGTTCAGTACAGTTCTTACAGTTCAGTTCAGTACACGGCACACTTTCCCCTCCGGGTTCCCTTTACGCCCTGTAGCCAGGTCTTTCCTACTGTGACCCCTCACTCTGTCTCTGTGTCCTTTCCGGGCTGTTGACTCTCTCTCTTCTGTTCGCTTTGGTGTGCGTCTCCGGACAGTATGGCGGTGACTCGGGCCCCTGTGGGTCCTCCGGGTTGTCACTGAGCTGCCTGTCCTTTGGGGTAGGGACCCTAACGTGTAGCTGTGGTTCCCCGTCGGTTGTCTGGGGATGCCGGGTGAAACTACGGTCCCCTCTAGAGCCGACACTCTACTTCAGCCCAGCCTCCAGCAGTCCTCTGTAATGGTGAGGCTCTACCAGGCTCTCTCTACTGTGTCTTCAAGTATCATAGGAGGGCTACTCCGCCTGCAGTCTGTCGTCTCGGCTGTCATTCTAGGGACCAGTGTCACTGTCCCTCTCTTCCCTCACACTCCTGGGGTGCTGGCTTCGGACGTGCTTTCTCTCTGCGGCTTGCACTGGCTCTGTTCAGATTCTGCGCTCCTTACACCCACACTGGCAGGACGTGTGATTCAGTCTTTTCGTCTCAGCCTACCTCGGCCTACTGACTTCTTTCTCCTCCCCCTTCACTATTTCTACCTTCTGTCACCTGACTACGTGTTTGCCCAACCCACTGCTCTAAACCCACCACCCCTCGCCTGCTTAGAGTTCCTAGGCTCCGGGTTGGGTGCTGCCCTCTACTGTATGTGGGTTGTGTAGGCTGTGAGGGTGTTGATGTTCAACTGTCGTCCTACCCGCCTGGCTGCAGTTTCCTTTTGTGGCCTCCTGAACGCAGGGGCGCCACACTAGCAAAAAAAACAAGTACATTTAAGAAGTAAAATGCTGCAACACTCTTCATGATATGACTATGTGTAAAGCTTTAAGGCTAATGATTAATAAGTAGTAGTGAAAAGCAGGGCTATAGTGTACAGCTAAAGGTGTATCTAGAGAGGGAACACAGTAATTACTGTACCTGAGAGAAAGAAATGAGAGTCTTAGCTTCAAAACTGGCGCCACTGCGAAGAGGACGTGCTAATCTTTGCTCAGGAGGAGTGTGGCGCCCTGCAGACTGCTCGCCATTAGATGGCGCAGCAGCTGGGATCGGTAAGTCGGTCACCCCACACACACACCCAACACATCCCCCGATCCCAAGTCTAAGTTACTTCATGTCTAGCAATGGGATAGCGGGAGGAGCAAGGTGGAGGGTGCAACGTTAAGAGAAGACCCGGTTAGGGGTGGGAATAGAACACCAGAACAAAAACAAACGCACAACACCAAGTAGGAGGCTAGTAGTTGGTTAGTTGAAGAGTAGAGAAAAGAACAGCCATAACACCCATCAGCCAGTGAGACTACACCGAAAGAACCCGGGACCCGGCGGCACCGTATGGCTATTCCCGGTCCTAGGCTGAGAACCGAAGGAAGACAGAGGGGTGTCCGAGTCAACGGGGACACCGAAGGACCGGGCCGGAACCTGAGTGACGGCTCTGCTGAAGTGGCAGGGAAGCTGCATGTCCCAACCATGAACTCGGCGGGGTGCAAGGTCTTTATGTCCCGCGATCCTACCTCCGGCACATCGAAAGGAAGGCCGTCAAACTAGGGCTAGGAGACCCGGAGGGGTGTTCCGAGAGAGCCCGTGACAGCTGGACCATAGCTAGTGCGCGGAACAGAGAGGAGAGGCCTGAAAGGAACATGAGAGTGGGTGTCGCAGACAAGCCATCCCAGCTGCTAACACCAGACCGGAGCTTCTGTTGAACTAACTGTGTTTTGGTTGTAAAATTTGCGAGCAAGAAGTAAACCCAGTAAAGCTCAGAACTGTGTAGGACTCTTATTGTATGCCTGCGAGGGGGCTGACAGGTAACGTGAGTTTTCAATAGGAGATTACCTGAGAGCATTGAGAACTGTACACTTCATCAGTATTCCTGACATAGATGCCCTGGGAACCAGCCCTACCCGAGGAGGGCGAAACATCTCGGCTGCTACTCCCATCATCCCAGAGGTCCCGACTGCAGTGGTGGCTACATCTGGCCACAAACCACGGATGGTATCACAATTTATTTAATCAAAAACTGTTTTCTCCCCTTTTATTGACTCACCCGGGACCATGGAGCCGGGTCACGACACCGTAACATCCCACAGCCCCCAGACAACTAGAGGGCCCAGGTTCTGGGTACCCCAAGGCGCGGTGGGCAACTCATCATCTTGCCAGCACGCCACCTGTCCTCTCTGCAGAGCATCAGCCTCGTAGCCACAAAACCCATTACTCCAGCACCAGCCAGTTCAGAAGAGACTTCTTGCATTTGCGCCTAATCCATCAGCCGAGTACTACGTCTTCACCTCCTGCACCTCATGCCTCGCTGCCCTGAGTACCATGCAAACTCCTCATAGACTGTAGCCTACCTGCATGTATCATCCTGTCTGTATTGATAAAACCTTCCATTAAAATATTTTGCCTAATCACAACCGGCATCTCCATCATGTTCCTGTCATGGGTCAGTCTCCACTTCGGTGGTCCAGAGGGTCCACAGCACCGCCTCCACACTTCGGTGTGCCTCACAATTTTATTGAAACACACAGCCTAGGACGTGACAATAATCAGGGTCTCTGCCGCTCTGACTCTTTCAAAATAAATAGCAAAAACCTGCTGTTGTGAATTGAATTGCCAGCAGATTAGTTGGGGTCAGGTACTTAGACTCCCTCTCATAGCTCAATAGACCCCAAAAAGTGCACAATAAAACATACAGGAGCATACAGCCATCATCTTATGCTTTCTATATAATTTATACCACAGGTTGTGTGCTCTCCTGTGTACTGAGCTGAGCGCTTCTCAGAGGTCTATAGCACGATCGGTGGAGGTCTCAGGACCAGGGTCGGCTCCAGGTTTTTGTGGGCCTTGGGCAAAACAATCTCAGTGGGCCCTTTTAACACATACCATGATTTTTAAATATAATATAGAAGCTGCGGACTGTGTATATATAATATAAAGGCTCCTGCGTGGGCTCTATATACAGTATGTAATATGGAGACTGTGGAGCTGTATAAATAGTATAGAGGCTGCTGGGCTTAATATATATTATAGAGGCTGCGACCTGTATGTATTTGGAGGCTGTACTAGGCTGTATATACATAATAAATACATAATGAGCTGTGTATATTATTTGGAAGCTCTGCAGTATATATAATTTGGAGACTGTGTTGGGCTGTATATATTATTTGGAGGCTGTGTTGCATATATAATATGGAGGCTGTGCTTGGCTATAATTATTATTTGGATGCTGTGGCAGTCAAGCAGCAGCCTCCAATATATACAAACCAATGCCCAGCACAGCATCCAAATAATAAATATAGCCAAGCACAGCCTCCATATTATATATACAGCACAGCCTCCAAATACTATATATAGCAGATCCTCCAAATACTATATACAGCACAGCAGCAGTCTCCATATTATATATACAGCACAACACAGCCTCCAAATAATATATCAGGACCCCGACCCCACTAATATGCCGACCATTCAAATGTCCCCTAAGTATGAAAAATCACTTAGAAGACTTAAAGCGAACCTGTCACCCCCCGTGGACATCAAAAGCTATAATAGCCACCTTCTGCAGCACAAAGGCTGCATTCAGGGAAGGTGGCTATATGCTTTTGATGCCCTATATTCAGTCAAATATGAAGTTATATAAAGGCTTACACTTAAGAAGACCTAAGACCGGGAGGCGGGGTTTCGCACTCCTCCGACCCGCCTCCTCTTGTCAATCATTCAGGTCGCCTGCTGCTGCCTCCCCTCATGAACGCGCGCCTCCGTTCTCGTCTATGGAGCCGCGCATGCGCTGTGCGCCGGGTGTCCAGGAAGTCGTCGGGCAGCGCGCGCAGCGAGTGCGTCACAGGAAGGTATTGCATCCCTAAAAGAAGATGCAATATCGTCCGTCTCAGGGGTGAACAAGTTAAATCCAGAGATCCATGTACCACATGCACCACTCAGAGGCAGAGGACCAATCAGGTCCTGGTGGAGGAGTGTAAGGTGTAGTGTGGGGGAAGTTAGGAGGAGAACAGTGAGAACGAAGAAGAACGTGGGAGAGACAGGCTCAAGGACGGAGCTCCAGACTAGTTTAACCGGGAGAGCACCAACTAACGGTGACCCAGACAAGAAAGCGGGCAAATAGCAAAAGCAAAGGGTTCAAAGACACCCATGCCCAGTCCTACCAGACACCAGTTCCGTGGCAGTCAGTCGTCTACCGCTGTTCTGCAAAACCGGAGTGAAGGAGTAGCTTTATAGGAGCGCCTCAGAACAGCCACGATTCCAGCAGTCTTACCAGCGGGGGTACCCACTATTGGGACGCAGGACCCTTTACAGCCCATGTTGGAAACCCGGCTAAGGTAATCCAATAGAGGTCCTCCCAGTACCTTGACCTGGTGCAACAAGGCAGCGACGGCAACAAGAATAGGACAGATAGTAACAGAAGGAACACTGTGGAGCTCTGGACAAAGACTGTTCATCACTGGGACCACCCGGTCCGTTACCTAAAGACTGTATACCGTGTACTGCACCGAGCCTACAGTAAAGACCCGTTACAGAGGAGCATTGTGTCAGTGCATTTCTTCCAGAACTGTTATTTACCTTGCTCATCAAACTACCCGAGCTGCCATATTCCATCCAGTGCAGCTCCTGGCCCCGGGAACTCCTGCCGATCCTGTGGGGAGCATCCCATCTAGCTGCCGCACTTCCCCCGGAGGCCAAAGCAGTGCCGGGGCCATCACCGGACTCCCACAGGTGGCGTCACGACAATCAAGAGTCAAGACTTATCCCAATCCCCTAGCCCCTTCCATTTCACCACCGGGCCCCAGAGCCTCAGGCGCGGAACCGTGACAAGTGAAGCATCGCCTGAGACCTGAGAACCCGGCAATGGTGAGTCAAATTCTGGCGTCACGAACAGGATACGAACAGGCCCGTTTCCAACGGGTATTGTGTGCCTTACAGAACTTTTATCGGCCAAAAAGAACTTTTCCCGCCCTTTCTACTGGGCCAAAATGGTGGATCCCGCCATGTGAAAGACTATGTGCTGGCCCAGGGGCGTGCCTCCGCCCCTCATCGTGGGAGGGCCATGGCAGAGGCGCCAAAATCCTTGCCCACCCCAATTGCTGGAAACAACCAAGGGGGTGGGCCAAAGACTAAAAACCACTCCTGCCGAAAACTGAAAATGGCGGCAGGGATGGAGCGACGCAACGGAGGTCCGGTAACCAGTGAGAACCCGCCAGCCGAGATGCAACCCATCATCACCAGTGCAGAAGCCGGGGCAGAGCGAGATGACCCTGAGGCCCTACCTGATGACAACGACAGCCAGACCAGAGCGGAGTCCGAGGAAGCCGAGGAGCCGTCCAGCCAGCCCAGCTCCGAGGAGGATGATAACCGGAAAGGTGACGTCGAGGAAGTCGGGGCATCCGGGCTCCGCACGGTGCAGAAGGAGCTCCAGCCGCACGGACCAGCTAGACGGGTCGGTGTAGCCACAATCACAGGTGACCGGATCAGTGCACCAGCTCCAGAGCACCCAGACCGGGACTTGTATCTTAATGACTCTACGAGCTGTGAGAAACATGTGGGGCCCCCTGGATGGTGCGCCCTGCGTGTATGCAGATTGTATGAGTAAGCTGCAGCACCTTGGTCCTGTATAGTTGTAAAATGTGAAGTGCTTTTTTTTGCAAGACTTATAGACTCTCATGAGGACTTTTTGCTAAGAACTGTCCCGTAACGTTAAAAGATAATGAGCCTCCCGGACGGGAAGAAAAATAAGCCAGCGTGAATGTTATTAATAAAAGTGTTTATTTTTCCGTTATGTTTCCAAAATTATTAAAATTTCTCTGTACTGTTCGGGTTCCGTGACACTTGGGGACAAGTGTAATTTCCCAAGGGGTAGTGTGGCGCCCCGCAACGAGTGCGTCACAGGAAGGTATTGCATCCCTGACTGAAGATGTAATATCTTCCGTCTCAGTGATGAAATGGTTAAATCCAGAGCTCCACTCCATACACCACATGCACCACTCAGAGGTAGAGGGCCAATCAGGTCCTGGAGGGAGGAGTGTAAGGTGTAGTGTGGGGGAAGTTAGAGAAGTAGGAGTAGTTGGAGTAGGAGAGAGAACGTGAGAAGGAGAGAAGGAGCAGGGACCTGCACAGTGCCGTGCAGCCCTGGAACAGTAACCTTACCGGGAGGGCACCATCAAGCAGACCCAGACCCAGAACACAGGCAACAAAGCAACTAAGCAACGGGTTAAAAGACACCCATGCCCAGTCTTACCGGACGCCGGTTCTGAGGCAAACAGTCGTTCACCGATGTTCTTCAAGACCGGAGTGACGAAGCAGCTTCTTAGGAGTGCCTCACTACAGCCGCAACTCAGCAGTCTTACCAGCAGGGTACGCACCATTGGGATTCAGGACCCTTTACAGCCTGTAACGCGTCCCAGCTGAGGTGATCCAATAAAGGTTCCCAGTACCCTGAACTGGTGAACTGGTGCAGCAACGACAACCAATAAGTTAGGACAGCTAGAAAAGGAGGGACACCGTGGAGCTCTGGACAGAGACTGTTCATCACTGGGACCACCCGGTCCGTTACCTAAAGACTGTATACCATGTACTGCACCGAACCTACAGTAAAGACCCGTTACAGAGGAGCATTGTGTCAGTGCATTTCTTCCAGAACTGTTATTTACCTTGCTCATCAAACTACCCGAGCTGCCGTATTCCATCCAGTGCAGCTACTGACCCCAGGGACTCCTGCTCATCCTGTGGGGAGCATCCCAAATAGCTGCCGCACATCCCCCGGAGGCCCAAGCAGTGCAGGTGCCATCACTGGACTCCCATAGGTGGCGTCACGACAATAAAGACTTATCCCAATCCCCTAGCCCCTTCCATTTGACCACCGGACCCCACAGCCTCAGGTGCAGAACCGTGACAAGTGAAGTATCGCCTGAGACCTGAGAACCCGGCAACGGTGAGTCATATGCAGATTTTATGAGTAAATTGCAGCACTCTTGATCTTATGTATAGTTGTTAAATGTGAAGTGCTTTTTCTTTTGCAACACTTGTAGACTTTCATAAGGACTTTTCGCTAAGAACTGTTTGCAACGTTTGAAGCCATAGAGCCTCCCGGACGGGAAGAACACAAGAATATTGTCGTTATGCATATATAAAAATATTTCTCTGTACCAGTTAGGTTTTGTGACACTTGGGGACAAGTGTAATTTCCCAAGGGGGAGTGTGGCGCCCCGCAGCGAGTGCGTCACAGGAAGGTATTGCATCCCTAAAAGAAGATGCAATATTGTCCGTCTCAGGGGTGAACAAGTTAAATCCAGAGCTCCATGTACCACATGCACCACTCAGAGGCAGAGGACCAATCAGGGTCTGGTGGGAGGAGTGTAAGGTGTAGTGTGGGGGAAGTTAGGAGGAGAACAGTGAGAACGAGGAAGAACGTGGGAGAGACAGTCTCAAGGACGGAGCTCCAGACTAGTTTAACTGGGAGGGCACCAACTAAAGGTGACCCAGACAAGAAAGCGGGCAAATAGCAAAAGCAACGGGTTCAAAGACACCCATGCCCAGTCCTACCGGACACCAGTTCCGAGGCAGTCAGTCGTCTACCGCTGTTCTGCAAAACCGGAGTGAAGGAGTAGCTTTATAGGAGCGCCTCACTACAGCCACGATTCCAGCAGTCTTACCATCGGGGTACCCACTATTGGGACGCAGGACTCTTTACAGCCCCGGTTGGAAACACGGCTAAGGTAATCCAGTAGAGGTCCTCCCAGTACCTTGACCTGGTGCAACAAGGCAGCGACGGAAACAAGAATAGGACAGATAGTAACAGAAGGAACACTGTGGAGCTCTGGACAGAGACTGTTGACTACTGGGACCACCCGGTCCGTTACCTAAAGAACTGTGTTACCGTGTACCACTTCAGTAAAGACCGGTACAGAGGAGCACCGTGTCAGTGCATTCTTTCCAGAACTGTTATTAACCGTTGCACCCATCAAACTACCCGAGCTGCCGTATTCCATCCTTGCAGCTCCTGGCCCCGGGGACTACTGTTCATCCTGTTGGGATCATCCCATCTAGCTGCCGCACATCGCCTGGAGGCCCAAGCATCGCCGGTGCCATCACCGGAAACCCACAGGTGGCGTCACGAGACAATCAAGACTTTATTATCCCAATCCCCCCAGCCCTTCCATTTGACCACCGGGCCCCACAGCCTCAGGCACGGAACCGTGACAAGTGAAGCATCGCCTGAGACCTGAGAACCCGGCAACGGTGAGTCATAAGTCTTCTGTTCTGTGCGGCTGTGGTGCCCCTGTGTTCAGGAGGCCACAAAGGGAACTGCAGCCAGGCAGGTAGGACAACAGTTGCACATCAACACCCTCACAGCCCACACAACCCACGTACAGTAGAGGGCAGCACCCGCCCCTGAGCCTAGGAACTCTAAGCAGGCAAGGGGTGGTGGGTTTAGAGCAGTGGGTGGGCACACACGTAGTCAGGTGACAGAAGGTAGAAATAGTGAAGGGGGAGGAGGAAGGAGTCAGTAGGCCCAGGGTGCCGAGCAGCAAAGACACAGACCAGCAGCAGGCTGAGGAACACGGCACAGGCCAAGAGACAGCAGTAGGCCGAGTTAAGCTGAGAAGGAAAGACTGGATCACACGTCCTGGCAAAGTGGGGTGTAGGAGCGCAGAATCTGAACAGAGCCAGTGTGAGCTGCAGAGAGAAAGCACGTCCGAAGCCAGTACCCCCAGGAGTGTGAGGGAAAAGAGGGACGGTGACACCGGGCCCTAGAACTACAGCAGACTGCAGGCGGACTAGCCCTCCTATGAAACTTGAAGACACAGTAGAGAGAGCCTGGTAGAGATTCACACGGGAGGACTATTGGAGGCTGGGCTGAAGTAGAGTGTCGGCTCTAGAGTGGACCGTAGTTTCACCCGGCATCCCCAGACAACCGACGGGGGACCACAGCTACACGTTAGGGTCCCTACCCCAAAGGACAGGCAGCTCAGTGACAACCCGGAGGACCCACAGGGGCCCGAGTCACCGCCATACTGTCCGGAGACGCACACCAAAGTGAACAGAAGAGAGAGAGTCAACAGCCCGGAAAGGACACAGAGACAGAGTGAGGGGTCACAGAGAGGAGAGAGAATAAAAGGAACCCGGAGAGGGAAAGTGAGCCCGTGTACTGTGAACTGAACTAATGGTGGGTTTACACGTCGCAATATCGGGCCGATATCGTAGCCAACGACGCGGGAGCGCGCTTTTCCCACCATCGCATCGCCGGTTTAGACAGCCCGATATCGGGATACAACGTCCCGACGATGTGTACACCCCCCAAACCCATGAACGACCATTTAACATGGGAGTGAATGGGTGACGTGGCAGTACACATCGGAGTTGGGCTGTCAGACGGGACTTTGCGGCTACAACCGGCATCCGATATCGGGCGGTTGAATAGCACGCTCATTCGACCCTCGATATCGTTTTGCCATCGAACCTGCATCGCGTTGTACGTCCACACCGTACAACGCGCAAACGATATCGGCTCCAACGCCCGAACCATGTGACTTTTGGTCGGAGTTGGACGCCGATATCGCGATGTGTAAACCCACCATAAGACTTGCAACCAACTGAGAATTGAACTGAACTTGAATACGACTCTCTGTCTGTCTCTCCCTGAATACTACTCCCTCCATACAGGTTTGCAGCAGCCCTACAAACGGAGAGCCACAGCGTGCAGGCTCCAGCACTGAAGGAGGATTCCTGCAGCATCTGGACAGTAAGTGTACTGCACTCAGCACGAGGCCTGCACACTACACAATAGACATTCACCATCACTGCCCCGGGGAATACAGTTCTGCCCACGGGAACTATTCCATCTACGCTGCCATTCCATCATCCCCGGAGGTTCTGCAGCAGCGGCGGCCCCATTACTGGCCGCACACAGTGGGTGGCGTCACGACTGACATTCCCCTGTAAATATCCCCTTATTATTGCCAGGGCCCGGTACACAGTCCGAACCAGGACGACCCGTGACTTCCCCAGTAGCAGACCCGGTCCGGTTCCGAGTACCCCGTCCCAGTGGGCTCGACACGGCTCTTGGCCCGGTCACTCTGGGGGTGAGGAGCGCCCGCTACGAGCAGACGTTTCCGGGTCAGCCCCAGCATCGGCGCCATCATACGGACCTGGACAGTCAGGGTACTGCCTTATATACTGCAAAAACAAGTGCTAAACAATGCTCAAGAGACATTGCATTTCTCCCATCTGGAGGTTCCCCTCTTCAGCACATTATGTGATAAAATAAATGGTGACAATCCAAATTGCAACTCATCCTGCAAAACCGACTCAGGTACAGATGTCGGGCCCCGCGGGACAGGGGTACTCGGTACCGGACCGGACGGTGCCGGGGAAGTCATGAGTGGCTGGGTCCGGACCGTGTCCCTGGCTCGGCAAATAAAAGGGGATATTTACAGGGGAAATGTCACTCGTGACGCCACCCACTTGATGAGGCCAGTGATGGGGCCGCCGCTGCTGCAGAACCTCCGGGGGTGATGGAGTGGCAGCGGAGATGGTGTAGTTCCAGTGGGAAGAACTGTATCCCCCGGGGCAGTAAGAGTTAAGGGTTGTGGAATTGTCCAGGACACTTACTTTGCAGGCGCTGCAGGATCTCTCTTCCTTGCTGGTGCTGACAGGCTTGTAGCTCTGTAGGTGGAATCTGCTGCAACCTGTATGGGAGGAATGGTCTGCAGATAGAGACTGACAAGAGAGGCCAATTCAGGGTTTTCCGTGTTTTTACTCTCAGTTCTTTCCAAGCAGTTCACAAGTCATTGGCAGTTCTTTACAAAGTTCAAGTACAGTTCGCAGTACACAGTTCAAAGACACGGGCACATTCTCCCTCTCCGGGTTCCCATTACTCTGCAGCCAGGCCTCTCTCTCTCTGTGACCCCTCACACAGTCTGTAGTGTCCTTTCCGGGCTATTTACATTCTCTTTGCTACGTGTTGTGTGACACTGGACAGTATGGCGGTGACTCGGACCCCTGGTGGGCCCTCCTGGTTGTCACTGAGCTGCCTGTCCTTTGGGTTGGGGACCCTAACGTGGAGCTGTGGTCCCCCGTCGTGTTGTTTGGGGATCCCGGTAAACTGCGGTCCCCTTTAGAGCCGACACTCTACTCAGCCCAGCCTCCAGCAGTCCTCAGCACGAGGCTCTACCAGGCTCCTTGTCTCTGTTCCTTTCCAGTATCTTAGGAGGGACTTCTCTGTCTGCAGTCAGTGGCTTTAGCTGCTGTCAAGGGCACGGGTTCCCCGTCCCTCTCTGTTCTGTCACACTCCTGGTGGCATCAGCGTATCTCCCCCTCTGGCTCGCACTGGCTCAGTACGGATTCTGCGCTCCTAGCCTTGCACTCACAGGACGTGTGTAAGTCTTTCTGTCTTTACATCTCAGCTCACATCGGCCTACTGCTTCTTACTGACTTCCTTCACTCCTCCTCCTCACTATATACTGTCAGTCACCTGACCTCTGGTGTGCCCAACCCACTCCTCTGATCCACCACCCCTCGATCTCATAGAGTTCTAATCTCAGGGCTGGATGTTACCTCCTCTTACACGTGGTTGTGGGCTGTGAGGGTGTTGGTGTGCAACAATGTCCTACCTGCCTGGCTGCAGTTCCCTTTGTGGCTCCTGAACGCAGGGCGCCACACAGACGTCACTGGAGCAGAAACGGTATAACTCCTGGAAGAACAGAAGGAAAGACAAAAGTAAGGGTTAATAATAATTAACCCAAATTAACCTTCATTAATAATTATATAATTAATAAAGGTTACCAATCCATGGTTCTCGGTGAGTCCATGTAATAATCTTACTATATCAGTCACAATAGTATTAATATTATTATTATACTACAATCCTCAGCTGTCTGTACCTGCAGTGAGGGGAGCAGCCAGCAGGGGGAGCTCTCCGGGATCAGCTCCAGTCTCACATTTCCCTGCTCAGCAGTCACCCGGGAGCGGCAGGAGAGGCGCGGAGCATAGTGACAAGGTTTGTCCCGCTTCAGTTTCCGTAGTCAGCTGACATTTCCAGGTCATGTGACAATAGTGAAGCCGGAAGCAGCTGTGCGCGCTGTGCCGGAGCTACTGTTCTCTGCTACCCTATGTGCCCGGGCTCCATCCATCACTGACCGGAGCGTCCTCTCTGCAGGTATCTACTTCTCTGCTCTGAGGCCTCTGCGGGTCTGTGCTGCCCGAGAGCAGTCAGGAGTCAGCCACTGCGCGGTGCTGTGGGGGCTCCTCCTAAGATTGGGGCGCTGTTGTGGGGTCTCCTCGGGCTAGGCGCTGTTGTGGGGGCTCCTTCAAGCTGTGGCGCTGCTGTGGGGTCTCTCGGGCTGGGGCGCTGTTGTGGGGGCTCCTTCAAGCTGTGGCACTACTGTGGGGTCTCCTCGGCTGGGGCGCTGTTGTAGGAGCTCCTCGGGCTGGGGTGCTGCTGTGGGGGCTCCTTTAAGCTGTGGCGCTGCTGTGGGGCTCCTTGGACCGGGGCGCTGTTGTAGGAGCTCCTCGGGCTGGGGCCTGTTGTGGGGGTTCCTTGGGCTGGGGCGCTGTTGTGGGGGCTCCTTGGACTGGGGCGCTGTTGTAGGAGCTCTCGGGCTGGGCGCTGTTGTGGGGGCTCCTTCAAGCTGTGGTGCTGCTGTGGGGTCCCTCTGGCTGGGGTGCTGTTGTGGGGTTCCTTGGGCTGGGGCGCTGTTGTGGGGCTCCTCGGGCTGGGGTGCTGCTGTGGGGGGCTCCTTTAAGCTGTGGCGCTGCTGTGGGGGCTCCTTGGACCGGGGCGCTGTTGTAGGAGCTCCTCGGGCTGGGGCGCTGTTGTGGGGGCTCCTCGGGCTGGGGTGCTGCTGTGGGGGGCTTTTTCAAGCTGTGGCGCTGCTCTGGGGGCCCCTCGGGCTGGGGCGCCGCTGCGGGGCTCCAGGCAGGAGGGAGATACTTCCCCTTTGATTTACTCTTGTGGTCTGTTTAGAGAGTCGAAATTTGCATCTTGTAAACTGTGACTGAAATGTGTGGAGTCAACCATTTGTTGCGACACAAACAGGGATATTGCCACACACCCTATTACCGTGTTTCCGGTATGCATCCATTTCATTGCTTCCAACTTTATATTTTTTCTTTACATCAACCCATCCTTACTGTTTCCTATTTTTTCTTTCACAGATGTGAGTTAATTCCATAATAAATTTGCATACTTTGGTGTCGGGGTCGGACCTTCACTGATCTGATAATGATGACCTATCCCAATAATAAATCATCAGTATCAGGGCAGTGGAGTTGAAGTCAGTATAAAATGAATGACTCCGACTTATAAAATATATAATAAGTTGGGTACTACAGTAGTTCACTGCAAATGTGCTGAATATTATGTTATGAATTAAGTTCTATCTAAATATCATGATTATTGTATCATAACAATGATTAAAGTCTGATATTTTACTACAATAAATGTATAACTTAAACAGGAGCCTTGTAAGAAGGAGTCGGAGTCAGTGGTTTGACTTACCGACTCCACAGCCCAGACCAGTATCACAGTAAGTAGTGACAAACCACTTAATTTAATATCCCTACTATGAGACTTCTGTATGACAGAGGGACGAGGTTCTTTCTTAGAAGGCAGCTTATTTTCTCTGCCTATATTAGACTACCGTCACACCACGCCTCGGCCCCGTCATGACTGTTGGTGGGGCGGGCTTTTTAATGAAGCTCTGAGATACAGGAGTCGCACAGACGGGCCATGAGAACAGTGATGCACAATCTGTAATTTTAGCATCTCGCCTCCTTACAGTCGACACTCGTTTTTTGAAGCCGGACACAATAGTGCTGTCATCTTTGCTGTAGATACTTTACACTCCCACACTTCATCGTACTCAGTAGCCCCAGTCCTATTTTTGTGGTTTTTCAGATGTAAGTCCCTTCATAGTCACATGGTTTAATGGAGAGTTAAAATGTATCTTGAAGTAAGGTGGGACTGAGCAGTCATTAGGTGTGGACCATTGCTTGTGGTTACCTCTCCTCGTGTTTGATCGCTATACTCATACACTGTTATTTTGTTGACTCTTGCAGCTAACGCTAGTGGCCATTATGGTTTTGTCCATTATGGGGCTTCTTTATATACGACTCCTGTGGACTGCAGTAGACTGGAGCCATACAACATGTCCACTCCGAACTGTCCTCCCACCTCTATGCCCTGCTCACTCTTTGACTGCCTACAATCCGTTTTCCAAACTCATCACTCCACTGAAACAGCTCTAACCAAAGTCTCCAATGACCTACTGACCGCGAAGAGCAAGCCACATTACTCCATCCTCCTCCTCCTCCTCAACCTATCTGCCACCTTCGACACTGTCGACCACTCCCTCCTATTTCATATCCTGGAATCTCTCAGCATCACTGACCTAGCCCTCTCCAGGATCTCCTCATACCTAACGGACCAAACCTTCAGTGTCACCCACTCCCACACCTCCTCCTCACCCTACCCCCTAGCTGTCGGCATCCCCCAGGGCTCGGTTCTGGGACCACTACTCTTCTCCATTTACAACCTCAGCCTTGGACAACTCTGAGTTCCACGGCATCCAGTACCATCTCTACACTGACGACACCCAGGTCTACCTCTCTGGCCCTGACATCACCGCCCTACTATCCAAATTCCACAATGCCTGTTTGCCATCTCATCCTTCTTCTCTGCTCGCTTCCTCAAGCTGAACATGGACAACACCGAGTTCAAAATTTCCCCCCCCCCCCCCAAGTTGCCCCCCCTCTCTACCAGACCTATCCATCACTGTCAATGACTGCTCACTCTCCCCAGTCCCCCATTCCAAGTGCCTTGGGGTTACTTTCGACTCCTTCCTTTCCTTTAAGCCTCACATCCAAGCCCTCGCCATCTCCTGCCGACTCCAGCTCAAAAACATTTCCCGGATCTGCTTTTTCCTTGATTACGACACTGTTAAAACCCTTATTCATGCTCTCATTCGCCTCGATTACTGCAACCTCCTGCTCACCGGCCTCACAGCTACTTCCCTTGCACCTCTCCAATCATCCTAAACGCCGCTGCTTGACTAATCCACCTGTCTCCCTGCCACTCCCCTGACTCTCCCCTCCGCCAAGCTCTTCACTGGCTCCCCATCCCTCAGAAATCCCGTTTTAAAACCCTAAGCATGACATATAAAGCCATCCATCATCTGCTCCCCCCCATACATCTCCAACATGGTCTCCTGCTCCCTGCCCGCATGCAGCCTACAATCCTCCCAGGAGCTCCTTCTCTACTCCCCCATTATCTCATCCTCTCTTCACAACCATATTCAAGACTTCTCCCATGCATCTGCCATACTCTGGAACGCTCTCCCTCAACGCATCAGACACTCACCTACCCTTGGCAACTTCAAAAGAAACCTGAAGATTCACCTCTTTCGACAAGCCTAAGGTCTACAATGAAACTCTATCGCCGTCAATGATTGGCACTTCCCCTCCTACTGTTTCCTCGTCCGCCCTGGTAGACTGTGAGCCCTCGTAGATAGGGTCTCCTCCCCTCCTGTACCTGTAATGACTTGATTGTCCATATTTACTGTATTTGTCTGCGTTCTCCCTCTTCATATCATAAAGCACCATGGACTCTAATGGCGCTATTTAAATAAATAATAATTAATTTTGA
The DNA here is from genome assembly GCA_033576535.1 of Allobates femoralis. Lineage (NCBI taxonomy): Eukaryota > Metazoa > Chordata > Amphibia > Anura > Aromobatidae > Allobates > Allobates femoralis. The sequence goes on along the minus strand of JARQOC010000007.1, from coordinate 55,159,218 downwards.
CAATCCAGCTTTCATATACACTGTATGGTTCAAAGTATAGTGATGCACGTCATAATCATTGCATTACTATTTGTGAGTCTGCTTTATTTCCTCCTGGTGTATAACCTCCACCCCCCACCATGCCACCTGCCTCTACTACCATGTGACAGAGCAGCCGGTGGTGCACATCTCACAGATACCAGCACATCCTGTAATAGGAGCCATGGGGGTAACAAGTCTGTTCATGACATTTCTTCCTCCTGAATCTTCCCCATCACCTGTGACTGATATTATTGATAAGTGGAATGAACTCTGCAACTCGGCCACAAAGTAGAGACCCCGTCAAAATTACAGAGCGGGGGCCAAGTACTGAGGAGCAGAGGACGGAAAAGTCTTTACCGCTCTGCTGTCCCCATAATTGCAGAGTCCATACCTCCGTTGGTTACATCAGCGCAATCACTGCACCTGCCAGAGCTTTTTAGCCGATAAAATAGAAATAAAAAGAAAGGGAATATTGACCGTGCTACCATATATGACAATCAAAAAATTCTTGGATTGTGATTTTTATTTTCTATGCGTTTCTGGGCTCTCTGGCCCCTTCATCAGGAAAAAATCACAGATGTACATCATCACAGAGCTTTCTGGCCGAGAGCTGCAGCGCGATACATCACCAAGCAGAATGCTGAGCGGTGTAAAGCCGCCACCACTGGAATCTGTAGGAGACGTGTTCTGTGAAGTGATGGATTGCACTTCTCTATCTGCGTCTAATGGACAAGTCTCGGTTTGATGAATGGAGAACGTTGAATGCATTATACCTGCTGCACAGCTGGTGGAGAAGGATAATGCTATGATATTGTTTTTCTTGGGTTGGCCTATGCTCCTTAGTTCCAGTGAAGGGATTCTCCAATACATGTAGAGCCCATTCTCAATCACTGTTTCCCTTAAGTTACACAATAGCACCTATATACAAGGCTGTCGTCATTTCAATGATGTCGGCACCGTCTCCCAAGGTTATGTAACTTCATGTCCTGTGATCACTGTGGCCAGTCAGCAGTCACATTGTGGTCACCACCTCTTTCAGATGTAATTGACATCTGGATGAAGTCAATTCTGTGGCTTCTCTCACTTTCTCCGGATGTCCATATTGTCTGAAGAAGGGGGGCAATATGGCTGCTGACTGGCCGCAGGGATAGTATGACATAATGTCACACAAGCCCCAGGAGAGCAAGGGCCAGCACTGCTGGAACATCATCGGAGGTGAGTATAATTTATTCTAATTGATGGGAAGATAGTAACTGAGAAGAGGTTGCCCGAGTAGTGGAGAATCCCTTTAATACTTTGGCATACAAAGCAATGTGGACAATTGTAGCCTCAGCTTTGTGGACCAGTTTGAGGAAGGCCTTTTTCAGTTCCTCATGACTGTGCACACAGTCGACAGACCTGGAGGGGGAGAACAAGAAGGTTGTACAGAGCCCGCACCTCAGCCACATCTAACACCCCAGGGAATAACTATGTTAATGGATGGAAACTCCTCACCGAGACCTCCATCATTTGATCTTCAATAGTTTTTTATTAGTATTATGTTGAAAAAGCAACAAACAATAATGGTAACAAACTAGAGTGGCAGAAAAGCCATAGTGTACATGAACAATTACACGCATTAGGAAAAGGTCACCATCAGATACACCGACTGAATCTCCCAATAATGTTAAATAAGTTTTTGATCCATGTTGCATAGCACGATGTCTTGTTGCTAATCTCTTGGTACTTAGTACTCTGAATCCAGTCCTAGCTTTAGTACGTCTAAGGAGAAGGGGAAATCAGTGAACTGGGACCCTATTACATACACATAGGGTTAAAGGGAGGGAGGGGGGGGGATGGGGGTAGGGGAGATGGAAAGAGGGGGAAAAAGTTAGGTGGGAGCCACGGCAATCTGTACCCCTCTGGAAAGGAAAGGTTGGGGACGGAGAGGGAGGGGGGGAAAAGGTCAGAGGGAAGGGGGAAGTAGAACGGGCGACAGCTTGAGGGGAAAGAGCAAAGAAAGAAGATTACAGCAGAAGCAGAAAAAGGAAAAAGCAAGAAAAAGGAAGTCAGCAACACCTCACTCTCTCGTAGGGACGGATCTGTCAATTCAGTACGGAACCTGAAGAGCCAAGGGGTGTGTTGCCCATAAGTCCCAGGCTTCCGCTACATAGCGTCTGGATCCTAAGTCCAGAGCTAAATAATATTCATGGCAGAGCATTGTATTCAGTCTCTCAACCAGGTCTGCCATAGTGGGAGGGGAGTTAAGCTTCCATTTTGCAGCTACGCTTATTCTGGCTGCCGTTAGTACATAAGTGAGAAGGTGTCGGATCACTGGAGGAAAGTCCATACCTCCGATGTGGAGGACCGCCAATTGTGGTGTTAGTGCGATCTTAGTTGCAGTGAGAGTTTCCAAGAGGCCAGCTACCATGGTCCAGAATGGGGTCAATTTAGGACATCCCCACCACATGTGGGCTAAGTCTCCCCTCTTGCCACATTGTCTCCAGCACAAGGGAGAGATACCCAGGCCAAAGTTCGCCAGTCTGGAGGGGGGGGTGTACCAGCGCAAGTGGATTTTTTTCAAAAGTTCCACATGATTAATGCAGCTGGTAGCCCGCATCATGCATTGCACGGCTCCTTCCCAGTCCTCCAGAGCAGCCACAAAGCCCAAGTCGTTCTCCCAACGCTCCATAGGTGGGGTCTTGGACGGCAAACAGTCATCCACCAGCCCTCTGTATAGGAGCGACAGGCCTTTAGGTCTGGGCGATTCCCTGGAGGCAAGGTGCATCAAGGGGGAAGGTCCCGAGGGGAGCAAATCGTGTCTACACTGTTTTGAATGGAGGAAGTGCGTTATCTGGAAAAATTGGAGAAAAGAGTGCTCCAGGGTCGGGTACCTCTCCACGAATTCTGAAAAAATCATCAAGCCGTTTTGGTTAAAGAGGACACTTAGGTTTTCCAGGCCACGTTCCTTCCAGCGGATGAGGCTCAGAGAGGGGATATGAAGTTTAAGTGCGGAAAGAGGGATCTCTGAAATCGGGATTTTGGCCCAATTATTCGTTAGTTTTCCCAACTCCTTCAAGAGGGCACACATTGGTTGCAAGAGGTCCTCTCTTTCTACTTCTCCCAGAGACTCAGCCGCGAGGAGGTGTTTCAGTGAACCCCCAGGAACAGAGTGGGATTCTATTTGCACCCATCCGTAGTCCATCTCACCTCTCCACCACTCCCTTACTGATTCCAGGATTATGGCTCTAAGGTACATGCCGACATTTGGAACCCCCATCCCTCTACCGGCTAGGCGGAGATACATGGTTTTCCTCTGGACTCTGTGTGGTTTTTTGGCCCAAACAAAGCGGTTAATCACGGACTGAAGGCGGGCGATAACCCTAGGAGGATATGTGACCGGCAAACATCTAAACATATAGATTATTTTCGGCAGCCACATCATTCTCACTGCCTGTACCCTCGCCATCCAAGACATTGAGGCCAACGGGAAGGCATCGAGCGCCCCCCGCAAGTCCCTCTCCAAGTTTTCTGCGTTTCGGGAGGCTATCTCCGCCGATGGGCAGAGACAGATCCCCAGATATTGGATACCCCGAGGGCACCATTTGAAAGGGTACAATCGCGAAAGGCGCTCTGCCAACCCTACCGGAACGTGGACCGGTAATATCATGGACTTACTCGCGTTCAATTTATAATACGAGATCCGCGCAAACAGGTCAAGCATTCCCATTATCCCGGGAAGCGAGGATGCCGGGTCAGAGACGGAGATGATAACGTCATCGGCATATAGGCCCACCACATGCGTCCTGTCCCCCACTTGGATTCCTTTAATCGTGGAATTCGCCCTGAGGGAGACCGCTAAGGGTTCCATCAACAGGGCAAATATCAGGGGGGAGAGGGGGCAACCCTGTCTGGTCCCATTGGATATCTGAAAGGTGCGGGACAAAAATCCCGCCGAAAAGACTCTAGCACAGGGGTGGGAGTATAGTCCGAGAATCGCTGACATGATGGGGCCCGTCAAACCTAAAGTGCAGAGAACCTCCTGTAGGTATCCCCAGTGTATCCTGTCAAACGCTTTTTCCGCGTCTAGAGACAGGAACACACAAGGGACCCCCCTTCTCTCACTCACCTCCATCAAGTTCAGCATTCTACGTGTTCCGTCTCTGGCTTGCCTGTGAAGCACGAATCCCACTTGGTCTGGATGGACCAGGGAGGGGATCACCGCCGTCAGCCTGACCGCTAGCAATTTCGCATAGACTTTTAGGTCCACATTCAGCAGGGAAATTGGACGATAGTTTTCGGGGCATTCCGCCGCCTTCCCCGGCTTGGGGATGGTAGTGATGGTGGCCTCCAGGGCTTGTCCCGGGATGGACCCCATTGTTTGCCAAGTAGAGAATAGTCGGAGCAAGTATGGCGTGAGGACCGGACGAAACGTCTTGTAAAACTCGTTCGCTAGCCCATCCGGGCCCGGAGCCGAGTTAGATTTCAGAGAAATGATCACTTTGTCAATTTCAAGGGAGGTGAGGGGCCTGTTCAGCGTGTGCAGGTCCTCTGATGAGATGGCAGGGAGATCAAGTTTCCGGAGGAAATCTCTGATGGCCGAGGATGAAGGCTGAGGGGTGTTTATGTCCTCTTTCAGGTTGTATAACTTTTCGTAGTATGAAGCAAACACCTCAACCATCCCGGGCGGATCTCTAACCACTCTCCCATCTTTACGTTTCATGTGGGTAATCATAGTTTTAGCATCCCTTTTTTTCAATCTGCGGGCCAGGAGGGCCCCCGCCCTATCTCCCATCGCATAAAATTTCGTTTTCAATTTCCGAAGAGATCTCTCATATTGCTGGAGGAAAAGGGCTCTCAATTTTAATCGGAGTTCCGAAATCTGGGTCAGCAAAACAGGGGATGGGCTCTGTTTATGCTTCGTTTCCATTTGACCTATCTTATCAATCCACTCCTGTCTCAGGCGCTCTCGGTGCTTTTTCACTTGAGAGGCTTTTTGTAGGAGAAGGCCCCGGATGACCGTCTTGTGGGCATACCACAGCGTGTCATCCGTGACCTCCCCGTTATCGTTTATGGAGAAATAGTCCTGCAACTTGGTTTCCAGCTCAGTGACCACCTCAGGGTCTGCCAGAAGACTTGCATTTAACCTCCAGCGACGCGGAGCACCAACTCCCAAACCTAGCGCCATCTCCAATGTGATTGGCGCGTGATCCGACCAGGTGATGACTCCCACCTCTGAGGACCTACAGGCTCCCAGGGCAGAGTCATTCACCAGGAAAAGATCAATCCTTGAGTAAGATCCATGCACGTGCGAGAAGAAGGAATAATCCCTCTCCTCGGCGTGCTGGTACCTCCATACATCATGTATATGGTACTCCCGACACAGGGGTCCCAGAGTCCTACCCCCCCGCACAGCAGGGGAGGAGGAGTCTAGGCGGCTCTCCATTATTGCATTAAAATCTCCACAAACGATTAATTTGCCCACTGTTAGCTCTCTAAGTTTGTCTAGTATGTATCTCACGAATTTTAGTTGTCCCGTATTTGGGGCATAAACGTTAGCCAGGGTATAGGCCTCACCTGCTACATTGCACTGCAAGATTAAGTACCTACCCGCCGGGTCCGCAATGCAATCCAGCATTTGAAATTGTACTGAACCCTTAACTATTATGCTGACCCCAGCTTTCTTTTCCGTTTGACAGGCGTGGAAAATATGAGGGAAAGAGGCGTGTTGGAGTCTATGGGAGTCTCCCAAAAGCAAGTGGGTTTCCTGCACACATATCACCTCCGCAGCCGAAGACCTCACTTCCCTCCATAAGAAAGACCGCTTGGCTGGGGAATTAAGGCCCTTCGCATTGAGGGATAAAATCTTGAGTCTCATAATGGCCTCCTCCTTAAAAAGAAAGCAGTTTACAAGCGAGCAGACTAGGTCAGCTCCCCAATGACGTGCACCGGGGCGAAAAGAGCAGAGAAGGCGAAATAGAGACTAAGTGACAGACGAGAAGATAGAATTTTAGAAGGTAAGAAGAAGATGTGTAGAAGGAGAGAGGGGGGGAGTGGGGGCGAAGAGGAAGTTGGGGAGAAAGAGAGAAGAGAGGGGAGGGCCGGAAGGGAAAGAAAAGAAAAAGGAGAGAAGCAAGGGAGAGGGGAAGTATGGGTGGAGGTGGGGGTGGGGGTGAGAAGGGTGAGGTCCAGAGGGGTACACTAGTGTATGGACTAGATCAATTAAGCAGAAGAACAATTAAACAAACAAATATGTAAACTCCAGCCGACTCCCAGATGAAACTGGGGTCGAAAAAGGGGGGGGGGGAAATCCCCCACACTCCTATATCCCCGTGGGATTTCCAGATGACCGTCACTGACGTAACCCGGGCTCGGTAAGTTCCGGCTTAGTAAAGTTACTTCCAGGCTCGGACCCACAAGGGACAGGAGTACTCAAATTAGAAAATTGGAGCAGGGCAGGTCGTCCAGACCTACTGGTGAAATACTTTCCAGTCCTGGGCCCTCATGTAGCCTCAGATGTGGCAGGAGTGTCTTCCCCATTGTTGTTAGAGTCCCGACTAGGTGAGGGGCGGCTGCTAGCAGGGATCAATCCCCACGTTTTAAGAGTTTTTCTCAGGAAAGTGGGGGAGGAGAACGATTGTCTCTTTCCATTGTGCTTGAAATTTACCGACACTGGAGAGCCCCAGCTGTAAAAAATGGCATTTTCCCTTAGAATTTTGCAGCTGGAGGCGAAATCCCTCCTTCGGGCGAGCGTCCCCGGGGAAAGGTCGGGGTACACCTGGACTCCCGTGAAGGGCTCCGGCAATGGGGGGCCGTTTCTCAAGCGCCGTAGGAGTCTGTCTCTAATCCCGGATCTCAACAGGGACACCAATATATCCCTCGGAATCTCAGGGGGAAGCCTCGCCGGTTTGGGAATCCGGAAGGCTTTTTCTATGTCCAGGTGGTCCTGGGGAGAATCCGGTAGGGCTGCCCGCAGAAAAGCCTTAGCTGTTTCCATCTCGTCTCCTCCCTCAGCTAATCCCCGCAGCTTTAAGTTGTTTTTCCTCAACTGGTCTTCGAGGTGGCATAATGTGGCAGAGACCGTTCCCACCTCTCTATCCAGCCCGGCATGGCTGTCAGCCAGACTGTTATGGGCTGATGCAAAGTCTGACATTTTTGCTTCTAGGTGCTCTGTACGATCTGTAAGAGCTCCCAGGTCTTCCCTTAGTGTGCCAATGAGCCCTTTCATGTCCTCAATTATGGAGACCCTCTGGGCAGCCAGGAGGGCTTTGATCGCTCCCTGAGTCACAGGGGCTCTGTCACCTTCTTCTCCTCTAGTCTCCTCCATGCCACGAGGAGAACGCTGTGATGCCGGGGAGGAAGGAGGCGGGCGTTCTGGCGTCGCCGCCATGTTGTGAGGGGGAGCGCGCGGTCTGCCTGAGTCAAAGTAATCTGTTACCTTGTTCTCTGGCTGCCGCCTCCGTGAAGCTGCCCGCGGCATGGCAGGGGAAGTCCTGTATCTGTAATCCACCTTGTGGAGCTTTCTGAAGCGCGATGCGGCCGGTGTAATGCCGTTTCCAGCGGTCTGGGTGAGGAGCTCAGCTAAGAAGCGTCCGGCGCCATCAGCAGCAGGACACGCCCCCAGCCTCCATCATTTTGTAGACATCTTTCCTAGAAAATCAGGAGCCGTTATATTGGGAAATGGACCAACTCAATATTAATTTATAAAGCAGGGAGTCGGACCAGCTCCCGTAGGTGTGATGTGTGATATGGAGGTGTCCTGATACTTTTGCCCATACCGTGTATATTGTAATATGCTGCTCTGTCTACTGCCCTTCTAGATTTGTGAAATCCTAACTGCACATCTCACTGACCTCATATTTACTGCGGGGAATACAAATTTGCAATATTATTTACCCTTTCCATCCCTGGAGATTCTTCATGGAGCACACAATCCTCCTTTGCATGAAGCTTTTTTACTTCAGGAGTGAATGTTCAATTATGGTAACTTCCAAAATAGGTGAACGCTGTGGTAGCTCTCTTGTAAATCTAAGCACAATAGACTCCTCTCTACAATGGAAAGCCTACACTGCCATCTTGGATGAAGGCTGCTACTGATAATGATTCTCCTTCTGTCATAGATTTTATTCTGAAGTCATAAATGGCGTCTGCGAGTCACGACGCGGGTGATGAGCCGGCTCCTGGCCTCCCCAAACTGCAGTTCGTCCCCTTCGCCAGCGCTCTAGACGCAGGTTTTTTGGCATCAGCTCACACAAAAGAAACTCAATGAATATCGGCTCGACGAATCGGCCAAACCCATCAAGGGGTATTACTACAATGGTAAGAGTGATACCTGCAGCCATTAGTAATAAGTCTATGTTTGTTCTGTTTATTAAAGGTAATCTGTTGACAGGTTTTTGCTGTCTCCTCTGACCGCAACACAATGTAGACAAAGAAACCCTGTATCCAATGATGTATCACATAGATTACTGGCTGCAACCATTCTCACACAATCAAAGCATTTATATTCAGCAATGCAGCAGAGGTGTAATGGTGGGTTTACACACACCAATCATTGTGTCCAATATCTGAACAGATCTCTGGTTGCAGTGAAATCATGGATACATTGCTCCATGTTGTACACAGCCACAAAATGGAACTATGTGTCCATGATTTCACTGCAACCAGAGATTGGTTCAGATATTGGACACAATGATTGGTGTGTGTAAACCCACCATGAGAGCTGACCTGGCCCACACTCAGCTCTCAATTCAGATTGCCTGTTGACTCTGATGGTGCCGTCACACCTGGCGATCTGGCCAGCGATGTCGGAAGCGATGCGCGGGTGCCTGCTTGGTTCCGACATCGCTGGCCAGCTGTCACACAACATTGCTGCGGCCGGCGACACCACAGCGATGCGGGCGGTGACATCGCTCGCTGGGCTGGGCTCAGCCCAGCGAGCGATCCGCAGCAACGCTGCGGTATAGGCTGGATCGCCGCCGACATCGCTCTGGCGATGTCACACGGCGCGATCCAGCCTTATCGCAGGTCGCAGGTTGACAGGTTTACGGTTCTTCCCGTAAACCTGTCAACCTGCGACCGGCGATAAAACGCGGTCGCGCCGCTTGTTTACACAGCGCGACGTCGCTAGCGACATCGCTGATACGTCACTTTTTCGGCGATGTCGCTAGTGACGTCGCCAGGTGTGAAGCCACCATGAGGTGTAAATTACAGCGGATTGCCTTGCATGTGACAAAGTAGTCTTGTAATGGTAAACACCAGGTAATAAAGCCATGAGTATAAGTAAACAATAACAGCACAGTTGGTTATTGTTTTTAACCCTTACAGCATGCTGTCCTCAGTTTACAAAAACCTGCTGACAGATTCCCTTTACACTGTTTCTTCTTTAGATGATTAACGCTGAACATGAGGAAAGTTTAAGATGGAGAACATGGAATTTATTAGTGACTTTGCATGAATTATGGTCGCATACAATACTGAATGTAGTATGTGTAATTTAAGGGGCCTGGTTACATTATGGGACATGTATATTTTTGTTTCATTGCCTGTTTTTTTTTTTTTTTTTTTTTAGTTAATGTATTTCAAATTTTTCATGTTTTTAGCTTTTACAGACCCAGTCTATTACTTTCCCTATGTTATGATCTTCAGACATTGTTAGTTGCATCCATTCCTTGGAAAGCTGGGTCCTTGCAAAACTGGTTCCTATGAAAGCTTACTACCCATCTTTACCAAAAATTATGTCATTTTTTTAAATTTAACATGAACAGTTTTAGATTTTCTCAATTGCATTTTTTTGGATGATGATGATACTTCCTTTTAAGCTAATGCTATGATGATCTCTCGTCAGGTGATCCTACTGGGCTTCCAACTCGGCTCACTCTAGAGTTCAGCGCCTTCGACGTGTAAGTCTCTTGTCCATCTATAGGTTTCTTAGTACAGAAATGCTGCCACATAGACATCTAAGAACAGTGGTTGTCCCGTATACAGCATGTATCACCTATCCACAGGGTAGATAACTGGTGGGACCCCCAGTGATCCTGAGAACGGACACCATGGCATAGGTGTAGTGTTGATCCCTGTTTTTGCCCTGCATAGTGAATTTTCCTGCTACAGTCCCCCACACAAAGGATGGCCGGAGGCCCTACTGTGCAGGAAACACTTGGGTATATTAACATTGGTCATTCGGCTACATTCCAGCCCGTTAGCGGTTATTTACGTAGATAGGACGACCGCTCTTCAACGCACACAGAGATTGATAATACATTAATTCTGTGAGACTAGAATTTAATTGTTCACAGCAGCGTGTCTTGTCTATACAGGACGATATGCTGCCAAGAACAGTGATTTGTAAGCTTGGATATTAATGATTTCACCTGACAAACAAGCGATTTGCTCTTCCATCAGGTGATAGGCAGCTTGTTAAGATACGCCAATAATCAGGGAAATTAGTGCTTCTTGGGGCTGGGCCCACACCTATCCAGTAAATTGTTTATCCATAATTTTGTAAAAGGGTGTATTTCAACCGTATGCATATGTATTATTACACATACTCATATATATATAGCAGGTGAAATAAGTATTGAACATGTCACCAATTTTCTAAGTAAATATATTTCTAAGGCGGCCGTCACACGCTTCAATTTAATGCACGATATCGTTTAAGTGATCTGCTTTTTGATCGCTTAAGCGATATCGTTTGTGCATCGCTGCGTGCAATCAAGCGATTTTACAATGTAAAATCGCTTGATCGTTACATCGCAGATTGGTGAGTCGGAGCTCATATCAAGCGATAAACGCTTGAACAATCTGCTTCATCGTGGTGTGTGACACCACGATGAACGATCTCCCAGCGGCAGAGCCTATGCTGGGAGATGGTATCTATAGTAAACGTCGGGTTACTAAGCGCCGCGTGGCGCCTAGTAACCCGATGTGTACCATAGTTACCAGCGATCTCGCTGCTCCACATCGCTGGTGAGTCTGTCTGTGTGACAGCTCACCAACGATGTGAGCGATATTGTTAGCGATCGCGCGTGCACGTGATCGCTAACAATATCGCTAGCGATATTGAACCGTGTGACGGCCGCCTAAAGGCGATAGTGACATGAAATTATCACCAGATGTCAGTAACAACCCATCCACTCTGCACAAGCAAAGAGATCAAGCCATAGACATCCATAAATTACGATGTACAATTATGAGAAATGACACAGAGAAAAAGTATTAAATATGTTACTGAAATATATTTAATTCTTGGTACAAAAGCCTTTAATGGTGATGAAGGTCCAGACGCCTCCTGTATGTAGAAACTAGTCACTTGCATTGCTCAGGTAGATTTTGGCCCATTCTTCCGCACAAACATTCTTCACACCCTGCAGGTCCCGTGGATCCTTCTATGACCTCTGATCTTTAGTTCCTTCCAGATATTTTCTATTGAATTCAGGTCTAGTGATCGGCTCGGCCATTGTAGGACCTTTATTTTCTCTGTCTCTGAAACCAACCAAGAGTTTCCTTGTCTGTGATTTGGGATCATTGTCTTGCTGAAATGTCCACCTTCAGTACATCGTCATCATCCTGGTAGATGGCAGCAGATTTTTACCAGACCTTTCTCGGTACATTTGTCCATTCATCTTTCCTTCAAATCATGTGAAGATTGCCAGTGTCGCATGCTGAAAAACAGCCCCAGACCATGATGTTCTCACCTTCACACTTCACTGTTGTTGGTTATTCTGGGGTGATGCCTTTTGGCCCCCAAACATGGTGTTTACTATGGCATCCAAAGAGTTCAGTTTTGGTCTGATCTGACCAGACTATGTTCTCTGTGTTTCAGAGGCTTGTCTAAATGTTGAACAAACTTTCTACGCTCTTGAACATGCTTTTTGTTCAGCAATTGTGTGTGCATACAGGCCATGGAGGATGAGTGCATTACTTATTGTTTTCTTGGAAACAATTGTACCTGCTGATTCCAGGTCTTTGGGCCCCTTTACACGCTGAGACTTTCCAGTGATCCCACCAATGATCCGACCTGGCCTGGATCACTGGAAAGTCTCTCTGCAGTCGCTGGTGAGCTGTCAAACAGGCAGATTCACCAGTGACCAGCCAGCAGTGACATCATTAGTAACCAGGGTAAACACCAGGTAACTAAGCAGCGTGCGCTGCTTAGTTACCTAGTGTTTACCCTGGTTACCAGTGCCCAGCGTCTAATGTGCGGCGCTGGGCACTGGCTGTGAGGTCGCTGATTGTTAGTCTCTTGCTTTTACACACAGCGATGTGTGCTGACCAGCGGGAGACCAAGGACCAAAAAATGGTTCTGGACAATGTGCAGCGATCAGCGACCTCACAGCAGGGGCCAAGTCACTGATGTTTGTCACACCCTGCAACATCGCTGGAGAGGTCACTGTTATGTCACAAAACCTGTGACGTTTCAGCGACATCGCTAACAATGTTGCATTGTGTGAAGTACCCCTTTCTATAGATCTCCACAGGTGGTCATTGGCTCTTGGACAGCTGATAATTCTTGTCACTCTTCTGTGTGAACGTGCGGTGAGCCTCAGGTTGTGGGCAGTTTATGGTGAAATTATATTTTTTCCACTTCTTGATTCTGGCTCCAGCAGTGCTCACCGGAACCTTCAGTAGTTTGGAAATTCCTCTGTAACCAATGCCATCAGTATGTTTTACAACAATAAGGTTATGAAGGTCTTGAGCCAGCTCACTGGTTTTAACCATCATGAGATGTAAACCATTTTGTTTCAAGCTGCTTGAGATCACCGGTGAGTCCTCACTGTAATTGCAAGATATAAATGGTTTTTTTTTTTTGACTACTTAAAAACTAAAACCTTCAACTCCCACACTAAACAATCCCTCACACGGCTGTGTTGACTGAAAGATAAAAATTGGGGTTCTTGGAACATGAATGGGCAGAAAAAAAATGTCCCATTTATAATGGATCAAGAGCATGTTACTGTTTTTTCAGATCCATACAATACTTGTAACCTGGGGCACTTGCCATAGATCTAATCTGTACATAAACTTAACCTGTAACGTGCACATTTTTTCTGCCGTATCCAAACTCCCCCTAAAGTTGCACTCTGTTTTATGACTTGGGTAATTAATGTATATTGAAATTCTCTGCAACTTTCTGATTTGTGTTTTAATTCCTTTCCATTTGCCCGCTATTTGCTTTCTATTTGTGTGAAGACATTTTTCTTCTCCCTCCAGAGATTTACAGTCCATTTAATGATAATTAAAATCGTTGCCATAATGAGCTCGTCACAGATTTTGAATCCTCGGAGCCTCTGAAATCCGTATTTAAAAGCACAGAGACGCCAAGAATTCTTACTCCTCTTTAATTTGGATGCATAGCTCTGCCTGTGTTGTTAATAAGGTGTCCAGTTGCGGTATTCTCCGTGATGACCCTTTCTGATGTCCTTCTGTCCTTTTCCTGTTTGTCAGGAGCGCTCACATCCCGGTTCGTTCTTGTCCGGCTCTTGGATCTTTATACAACACGAATACTTTAGATTCCTTCAAGAAATTCGACAAGAAGGCATTGCTGGATGAGGCAGCTAATGAGGTAAGATTTATATCTGTGCTGCTAAACATTACCCCTGATGTTAACTTTCTGACCTCTGGGACCCCCAGTGATTTCAGGATAGAGGCCCTGGACGTCTGAAAAGGGGCTCTGTCGCTCCGTCCTGGATGAAGTGTGCCGACCTTCTGCTCCTCCATTCCATTCTACATTGCTGGGGATTACCTCAATCGGATATCCCCTATCCTATGAATAGATAATAACTTTGTTGTTGGGGAATAATTGTAACCTTCTATAGGTATATTGAGCACAGACTAAATCACAGGTAAATGTCCCTTTTGTTCAACAGTATTTGTTCCTATAAGACAGGGATCATATACATTATAATGCTATTTCTAAGACCTTTTTATCCACTGACATCATTCTGTGTATCATTCCTGCACTGTTACATCACTGTGTGCATTCTTCATTTACATCTCTTACATATGTCCATATACCGGTCAACAAATTAGCTCAATAAATTAGAATATCATCAAAAAGGTAATTTATTTCAGTAATTCATGAAGTGAAACACATTTATCATATATGTAATCATTACAGACAGTGATCTATTTCAAGTGTTTATTTCTGTCAATGTTGATGATTATGGCATACAGCCAATGAAAACCCAAAAGTCATTATCTCAGAAAATTAGAATAATTAACACATTTGTGTTATCATTCATATTCCCTGAAAAAAGGCCAAGAAAGCAAAACATCTGCCGGGGTATGTAAACGTTTGAGCACAACTGTAACTTACACTTAGTTCATCTAAAAGGATATGGACATCTATCTGACCATCTTTCAGCTATGGAGATGCAGACTCTGTCTAGACCAGAGATAGAGGGATTGGGGCTTTGAAGGATTGGGCATGTTGGATTTTAACATGCGCAATTATTTCTTCCTGAAGATTGTCCACTACCAGAGCACTGGATCTGGGACGTTGGGGGAATAGCTGTCGTCCAATATACTTTTATGCTGACAGTAATAAATGAGGACTGGAAAGATAAATCTTTCTCGGTTTGTTTATGAAAGTACAATTCTGGTTCTTAAAAGGTTTTCTTTTTGTTTTCTTTGTGCTCACCATGTTCCAGATCTCAATTAGCTTTTATTTTATGCAACTCGTTAATTGCCTTTTCCCCCTTAATCATCCTCTAACATCAGACTCTTATTGTTCTGCAGATTTGGGAAGCAATCAAATCCGGTTCAGCACTTAATAATCCCGTCCTCCTGAATAAGTTCCTGCTGCTGACATTTGCAGTAAGTCTTCTGTGTTGCCTTTTCCTTCTAAGGAATCCTTCAGTCTCTTTTGTTTTAATATTCAGTATCTTGAATTACATGCAAATTTCTTATTGTGTTTCAGGAAACTACTCCTAGTTTTTAATGACTGCAGACAAAAAAATGCAGTTAACCTTTTATAGACTAAGCCTCTTTGAGTTTTAAAGGGACGCTGTCATCAGACAATATTTTATGGTTTAAATCAGGTTTTAAGTCACTGTAAAAATACCCTGTGCTCTCCAGCACTGACAGCCGGCTCTGCACAGATGCACTACTGAGCCTGGTGTCGGTCAGTAATGAAGGCGGGGAGGGGAGACTACAGCCTCCGGTCACTATGCACTGAGCGCTGACTGAAGATGCGACAGCCGCACCTCTATGACTGAAAGCCAGAGAAGTAAAAATAATTTTATCCTGGCAATGTGGATCTCAGTTCAGCTGCTACACACCATCAGATCACTATTAACCTGCAGATTATCACCATCTCTACAGGTTGTTTTAAGATTCCCTTTAACTGTTTGTTTTTCAATTTGTCTATATACCCTGTTTCCCTGAAAATAAAACGGTGTCTTATATTAATTTTTGCTCCCAATTATGGGCTAGGTCTGATTTTCATGGAATGTCTTATTTTTCCATGATCCCCATCATCCCAATGCAATCTCCAAAATCCCCATCATCCCTTTGCAGCCCCCAATATCCCCTTGCAGCCCCTAATATCCCCATTAAAGCATTAAAGAAGCTACAGAGGGAAACGCACACACACACCTCTTTTCTCACCGATCCGCCGCTGCTTGTATTCTGGGGCGACGCTTTGCGCTCTCTCAGCTGCCGTAGACATACGAGAAGTGCTGACCAATCAAACGCTGGCGGGGGCTAATGTCTGTCTGGCCAGCGGCTTTCCATACATAT
This sequence comes from Allobates femoralis, assembly GCA_033576535.1. Lineage (NCBI taxonomy): Eukaryota > Metazoa > Chordata > Amphibia > Anura > Aromobatidae > Allobates > Allobates femoralis. The sequence continues at coordinate 55,143,474 of JARQOC010000007.1, read as the reverse complement.
GCAGTGGCTGAGAGAGCTCAGAGCTGCGGAAGACAGAGGCAGATGGGGGTCACTTTGAGCTCTCTCTGCTGCCGGCGGCTTTCTGGCATGTACAGCAGCTGAGAGAGCTCAGAGCGGCGCCAGAATAAATACAGCGGTGGCGGGAAGCCAATGAATGCCTAGAATCAAACCTGTTAGGTGGGCATGCGTAAAAAAAATAAAGTTTGCGATGTCTTATTTTCAGTGGGTGCTTTATATTTAGTAGTTCTGCAAACCCCCTACTAGGTCTTATTTTCGGGAGAAACATGGTGTATAATATATATATGCAGTGCCTTGTGAAAGTATTTGGCCCCCTTTAACCAACCTTTTGCCACATTTCAGGCTTCAAACCTAAAGATAAATTTAATTTTTTTGTGAAGAATCAACAATAAGTGGGACAGAATCATGAAGTGGAAATAAATTTATTGCATATTTTGATCTTTTTTAAAGGGATCCTGTCGCCTCCAAAACGCCTCCTAAGCTATCAAAATATGTCCCATCACCATCCTATCACTAATCTCACACTTCTTTTGTCTCCTAAAAGCATCCTGTGAAAGTGGAGAAAAACGTTTTAATACTCACTCATTAGTGATTATAATTAGCAGGGGCTATATTCTTTAGTTACCAGTGGGTGTTCTTTTGCAGCTCCAGGATCCACCCTCTCTCTGTCTGTGCTTAAGTGAAACTGAAACTGAAGGCAGGACTATTGATTTGCATTCTGTGAGTGACAGAGAGGGGGGAGGGCAAAGCCTGCAGAACACACAGAGACAGGGTGGATCCTGGAGCTGCACAACAGCCCGCCTTGGTGACTAAAGAATAGTCACTCTGCTAATTATAATCACTAATGAGGGAGTATTAAAACGTTTTTATGCACTTTGACAGGATGCTTTTAGGAGACAAAAGGAGTGTGAGATTAGTGATGGGATGCTGCAGGGACATGTATTGCTAGCTTAGTAGGCGTTTTGGAGGTGACAGGATCCCTTTAACAAATAAAAAACTGAAAAGTGGGGCATGCGATATTATTCGGCCTCTTTGAGTTAATACTTTGTAGCGCTACCTTTTGCTGCGATTACAGCTGCAAGTCGCTTGGGGTATGTCTATCAGTTTTGCACATCGAGAGACTGAAATTCTTGCCTATTCTTCTTTGCAAAACAGCTGGAGCTCAGTGAGGTTGGATGGAGAGCGTTTGTGAACAGCAGTTTTCAGCTCTTTCCACAGATTCTCGATTGGATTCAGGTCTGGACTGTGACTTGGCCATTCTAACACCTGGATACATTTATTTTTGGACCATTCCATTGTAGATTTTGCTTTATGTTTAGGATCATTTTCTTGTTGGAAGATAAATCTCCATCCCAGTCTCAGGTCTTTTGCAGACTCCAACAGGTTTTCTTCCAGAATGGTCCTGTATTTGGCCCAGTCCATCTTCCCATTAATTTTAACCATCTTCCCTGTCCCTGCTGAAGAAAAGCCCAGACCATGATGCTGCCACCACCATGTTTGACAGTGGGGATGGTGTTTTGAGGGTTATGAGCTGTGTTGCTTTTACGCCAAACATATCATTTTGCATTGTGGCCAAAAAGTTCAATTTTGGTTTCATCTGACCAGAGCACCTTATTCCACATGTTTGGGGTCTCCCAGGTGGCTTGTGGTAGACTTCAAACAAGACTTTTTATGGATATCTTTGAGAAATGGCTTTCTTCTTGCCACTCTTCCATAAAGGCCAGATTTGTGCAGTGTACGACTGATTGTGGTTCTATGGACAGACTCTCCCACCTCAGCTGTAGATCTCTGCAGCTCATCCAGAGTGATCATGGGCCTTTTGGCTGCATCTCTGATAAGTCTTCTCCTTGTTCGAGATGAAAGTTTAGGACGGCCGGGTCTTGGTAGATTTGCAGTGGTGTGATACGCCTTCCATTTCAATATGATCGCTTGCATAGTGCTCCTTGAGATGGTTAATACTTGGTAAATCTTTTTGTATCCAAATCCGGCTTTAAACTTCACCACAACAGTATCTCAGACCTGCCTGGTGTGTTCCTTGGTCTTCATGATGGCTCTCTGCCCTTGAAACAGAACCCTGAGACTATCACAGAGCAGGTGCATTTATACGGACACTTGATTACACACAGGTGGATTCTATTTATCATTACCAGTCATTTATGACAACATTGGATCATTCAAGGTACCGTCACACGCTTCAACATCGCTGGCAACATTGCCCAAAAGTGATGTAGCATCGCTGTTGCCGTTGAAATCGCTTGTGCGTTGATACGTGTAATGGGGCGATTCAACGGCGATAAGTTGCTTGAGCGGAGTTGCAGGTTTCAGGACATTGTTGTGACATGGCGATAGCAATTTTGGAAGCAACTTCAGAGATCATCCAAGCAATCCCGTAGGCGTGTCTGGGCGTAGTTTCAACCTCGACCCGTGTGCGGCGATTGGTGGCTTCTACTGCGTTCCAATTGTCAGTCCTTCTCCAAGGCGCCATATGTGTTGATCTGTGCGCTCATCAGTAGAGTCATATTCTTCTCCAGCGTGCAGAAAGGCATTGCAAAAAGGAGCGTAATTTGAAGTATGTAGGCCACTGATATTGCGTCTATATTTGCGCGTCTTGTTCAAAGTAATAACGACGCATCCTCTGCAGTTGTGTCCTGCTTGTGAAAGATAAATATGTGTTGACGTTCACATTGTTGTGTATGCAAGTGTACATGTTGCGCATATGCAAGACACAACCCACAATCAGTAGCAACAGCACGTCTAGGGTGATTGTGCTTGTCAGTGAGCACCACTAGGAGGATGGTGTAGCCTTTTTTTTAGAAAACAACCACAGGAGTGGTTTTTCACAATGTATCTGAAATGTTGAATGTGATTTGAACCTTGTCACACTTCAAATTTTAATGTTCACCAGTTTGTTAACCCAATATGCTATTTAGGGGTCTATACAGCATTGTGGCCAAATGTACAGTACACAGATCCAGCCCTTTGGGTCACGCTGTATGCTGGCTCTGTGTCGCCTTCTCCATATACATGTATTTACACATAGGTATGTCTCCACAAACATAGGCAATTGGATTGTGTGGGAACACAATATATGTGAAACATCACTGACCACACACAAACATGTCTGCACACATCATTCATCCATGCTACGACAGTATCCATACACAGATCAACACAGTGTTTTGTGTAGGCTACCTAGTTGAACAAAACACAGACACATAACCATACACAGCTTAATCCACACAGCATCACACCAGCGTTCCTGTATGACAATTTGCCGACGCACGAGTGTGTAGCAGAAAGCATAAAAACATCACATGAGAGTTGTATGACAAGACGTACAAACGGCCCATGCTTTATGTAGGGACCATATTTGCCAGACACTAGTGAACAATGGTTACAGCACTTGTGCCGAGCAATGGGAGTGGTATGGGCGTCACAAAGCACACTCTGGCATGCCTACCTCCTAAGTACTGTGAAACAGAACGCCCACATTGCTCATGTGGTTGCCCTGTGTGACGCGACAACGGCGAACGGCAACTTCGCTTGACAAGTTGCTCAGGCGATTCCAGGATCGCCCGAGGTTGCAATAGACATCGCTACGTGTGACATCTCCAAAGTGATCTTAGCAAAGTTTCCAAAACGTGCAAGCGCCCGAGAGTTGCCGGCGATGTCATTGGTGATGTTGAAGCGTGTGACTGTACCTTCAGAGATCCTCACTGAACTTCTGGAGTGAGTTTCCTGTACTGAAAGTAAAGGGGCCAAATAATATTGCATGCCCCACTTTTCAGTTCTTTATTTGTTAAAAAAAAGTTTAAAATATCCAATAAATTTCGTTCCACTTCACGATTGTGTCCCACTTGTTGATTCTTCACAAAAAAATTAGAATCTATATCTTTGAAGCCTGAAATGTGGCAAAAGACTGAAAAGTTCAAGGGGGCCAAATACTTTCACAACGCACTGGATATATAAAATATGTATGTGTTATTTATTTATTTTATTTTTTATATCACAATCTTTATTAAAGAAAAAAATACAGAATTCTTAATATTCACACCGACCGCCAGGGTATTCTAGAAGCCTGCTCCCTGTTCTTGTAGCAATTGCACATGTACGTTAACAAGAATAGACTGCACCGCTCATTAGATCCTTCCATGTAAGGATAGGCAAAGGTCATTGTGTTGGCAAGGGGAGCTGTGACCACGTCTGTTGTAAATGGTGCATAGGTGCTATCAGCACACTTTACTCATATCATAATCACTGTCCCTGTTGGGGATCACACTCTCTACATTCCTGATCATTATGTCTTTGAAGTGTGGGAGAAAACCAGAGAACCCGAAGGAAACCCACGCATACACAGGTAGAACATACTGCGCTATATAGTACAGAGCTGACCACTGAGACTCTTTCCTGCCCTATATATAGTATAGTACTAACCATGGAGCCACCTTCCTGTCCTACATGTAGTACAGTGCTGACCACTGAGCCAGTGTGCTATCTTATATATAGCACAGTGCTGACCACTGAACCACCGTGCTGTCCTATATAGCACAGTGCTGACAACTGATCCACTGTCCTGACCTATGTATTGCACAGTGCTGACCAATGAGCCACTGTGCTGCCCTATATGTAGTACATTGCTAACCACTGAGCGACTGTTTTGTCCTTAATATATAGTACAGTGCTGACCACTGAGCCACCGTGCTGCCCTATATATAGTACATTGCTAGCCACTGAGCCACTGTGCTACCTATATATAGTACACTGCTGACCACTTGGCCACCGTGCTGCTCTATATATAGTACATTGCTAACCACTGAGCCACCGTACTGCCCTATATGTAGTACATTGCTAGCCACTGTGCTACCTATATTTTCTGGTCATCATAATGGGAGACCCAGACAATGGGGTTTAGGGCACTGCCCTCCGGAGGTCACACTAGGTACTACAAGTTTGTAGACACCGCCTCCTCCGCTTATAAACCCCTACCGCAGGGAACATCCTCAGTTTTAAACTTAGTGTGCTCGGAGGATCACGCTTTGCTTGCACTTCACTGCATTCTCACTACTTACGTGATGGCGTCTGAAGACAAGGTAATACGGTCCTATCGGGACCGGTGACAGCCTCCCCGCTCACCCTTAGTGGCACACGCTGGTGGAGATACCGGAGGGCCTAGAGCCTGGACACTTCGTGTTCTCCCGGTACGCTGTTACGCTCCTCTCCATCCCTCTCTGGGGGGCTCTGGAGAGTGGGAGATGGGAGCCTTGCACAGCTCCGCTCCGTCCGAGGCCTCCCTAAATGGTGCTTACAGACCGGACTGGAGCCAGCCCAGTCCGAGGCCTCCCTAAATGGTGCTTACACTCCGGACTGGTGCTGAGCGGCCCAGTCTGAGGCCTCCCTAAATGGTGCTTACAGACCAGACTGGTGCTGCACCCCCGTCCGAGGCCTCCCTAAATGGTGCTTACAGACCGGACCGGCACTGAGGCACTCTGTGTCTCCTGCGTGCCTGGGGGTAGTGTCTGGCACTTTATGTGTTTCAGGACACTCAGACCGCGCGTTACCCTCGGGTCCGCGGTTCTGCGGGTGTACCCTGTGCTGGGGTCACCCTGGCTGACCGCCCTGTGTGTCACAGGGGCTGAGGCCGTAGGCTGCGGATGTTTGTTCCCTCATGCTGTGGATGGTGTACATGCAGTCTGTGTATAATGTTTTTACACTCTTTCCCGCGCTGCGGGCTCCGGCTCCCTCATGCTGTGGATGCTTGGAGGATGGGAAGCAGCCCGTGCGGTGACGTCATCGCTGGGCGTGTGTGTGTGTGTTTCCCGCGTCTCTTCAGCGCCGCCCACAGTTTCACTGTCGGCGGCCATCTTTACCCTCACTTCCCGGTTGGGATTCTTATGCAGCGTGCGTCTGCACTCCAGAGGGGAGACCGGAAATCGTCGCGGAGGTCACACACACACACCGCTTCCTCATACCGCTTTACTGCGGTCGGTAAGCCACCGGGATTCCCGGTTTTGTTGTCGGCAATTTGGCTTATTTTCCCCTACTGTGGCGATGTCCTCAGCCGGGAAGCGTGCTGCTAAGGCGGCAGTAACCACCATTACCTGTGCTACATGCAATGGTACACTGGTGGAGGGGTCCTGCAATAACTGCGGGCGCCCAGAGGCCCGGGCTGGCACTGTTGAGTCAGCAGCTCCGGTGCTGCACCCTGAGGTTCAGGTGATCTCAGGGCCATGGGAGACTCAGAATAAGATCAATGAATCTCTGCTGTCTCAGCTGTCCTCCATGTCGCAATCCCTGGAGGCGCTTAATAGGAGACTGGATAGCCCAGCTACTCCATCCAGTTACCCCCGGGTGTCCCCCTCTTCTGCTGCGAGACCCCTTAAGCGGGCTCGTCGTGAGGATTCACCCGAGCTCCATACTCTCTCTGAGGAGGAGCGTTCCTCTGATGGTGAGGAAGATGATGGGGGTTCAAATTTCGGGTCTGTGTCTGTATCTGAACCACCAGACGGGGTGGAGGATCTGGTGTCCTCTATCAACGAGACTTTACGTCTCGTGACACCCCCTGAGGAGGTGACGGTGCACCCGAAGGAGGTCTATCAATGGCTGCGGCCGGAGGCTAGACCAAGTGGCTCCTTCATGGACCACACTAACTTTGGAAGGGTGATTAGAGCTCCCAGGTTACATCCTGGGCGGCGCTATGTCCGTAAACCCAAGGACAATCGCTTCCCCTTCCCCCAGGAGGTGCTACAGGAGTGGTCGCAGTCCCCGAAGGTGGACGCTTCCATGACCAGGATTGCTGCACGCTCCCTTTTCTCTGCCTCTGATAGCTCCTCACTGAAGGATGCTACTGATAGACAGGTCGAGCAGCTCGCCAAGTCTTCCTATGAGGCTGTGGGGTCTTCATTTGCCCCTAATTTTGCCACGGTCTGGACCTTACAAGCGATTACTACCTGCTTGGATGGTATCTCTGACATGGCAAGATCCAGTCCAGAGGTCCTAGCACTTACCGAAAGGGCAAGGGCCTATGTGGACTACGCCAGGACGGCGACTCTGGAAACTGCCACTCGCTCAGCTGTGGCTTCGGCCAATGCTATAGCGATCCGCAGGTTGTTGTGGCTGCGTCTTTGGGACTCAGATGCCACATCCAAGAAGATTTTGCAGAATCTTCCGTTTGCTGGTGACAGGCTTTTTGGCACCGAACTGGACAAGCTAATTAAGGATTCTGCTGAGTCTAAGATACCGCAGAATAAGCCTAAGCCACGGTATATACCGTTAAAAGGAACCCAAAACAGTGGTCCTTTCGTTCCAGCTCGCAGTCATCAGCACCGTCCGCTCGCACGGACCGAGGGGAAAGCCCGCTTCCCAGTGGCGCTCTAAGAGTCGTCCAAAGAAGCCGGCGGGAGCGGCAGCTGCCACCCCCAAACCCGCCTCTACATGACTCGCTCTTTCATCCTGCCTCCCCACAGGTGGGGGGCCGCTTGTCTCGCTTTCAGGACAAGTGGCTGCTTCACGTTCAAGATCAGTGGGTTCGAGACGTGATCTCGCGAGGGTACAGGATAGAGCTGACGTCAAAACCGATATCCCGATTCCATCGGTCGGTCCCGTCACCAGAAAAAGCTCAGGCTTTTTACCAGGTGTTGGAGGGTCTCCGCAGAGACGGAGTGGTGGTCCCGGTACCTCCCGGAGAGAGGTTCAGGGGTTTTTACTCCAACCTCTTTATCGTCCCGAAGAAGGACGGATCCTTCCGCCCAGTACTGGACCTGAAGTTGTTCAACCATCACGTGTTGGTTCGGAAGTTCCGTATGGAATCACTGCGCTCTGTGATCGCAGCTGTGTCACAGGGGGACTTCCTAGCGTCCATAGATATCAGAGACGCTTACCTTCACGTACCCATTGCACCGGCTCATCAGCGCTGGTTGCGATTCGCAGTGGGGGGAAGAACACTTCCAATTTGTGGCACTGCCATTCGGGCTAGCCTCGGCACCGCGGGTGTTCACAAAGGTGATGGCTTCCATGATGGCTCTCCTGCACATGCAGGGACATGCCGTCATTCCCTATTTAGACGACCTGTTGGTCAGGGCGCCATCAGAACACCTCTGTCAAGAGAGCCTGGATGTGACCATGCGGTCTCTGGAACAGTTCGGTTGGCTCCTCAATATTCAGAAGTCAACGCTAGTTCCGACCCAGTCTTTGACATATCTGGGCATGGACTTCAACACAGCCTCAGCCCTGGTGTCTCTGCCACGAGTCAAACAGATGGCGATCCAATCAGGAGTACAAGCAGTCCTCCTGTCACCACACTCATCCCTACGGGTATTGATGAGACTGGTGGGACGCATGGTAGCGGCGATAGAGGCGGTGCCGTTCGCACAGTTTCGCCTCCGTCCTCTCCAGCTGGAGATTCTTCACAGATGGGACAAGAGGACGATCTCGCTGAATCGGCTGGTGACACTGTCACAACCGACCAGGGACTCCCTACAGTGGTGGCTCCAGCCACGTCACCTGTCACGAGGCCGGTCCTTCCTAAAACCGTCATGGTTAGTGGTGACCACGGACGCCAGTCTGAAGGGCTGGGGTGCGGTGTTCTTACACCACAGGGCTCAAGGCCTCTGGACTCAGTCGGAGTCGGCATTGCAGATCAACGTGCTGGAGATCAAGGCGGTCTATCTGGCGCTCCTGGCGTTTCAGAAATTCCTGTCAGGACACCCCATTCGGGTGCAGTCCGACAATGCGACGGCCGTCGCCTACATAAATCATCAGGGAGGGACCAGAAGTGCTCAGGCCCTCGCCGAAGTCCACCGCATTCTAGCCTGGGTGGAGGAAAACGGCTGCCTGATCTCCGCAGTTCACATCCCAGGGGTCGAGAACTGGGAGGCCGACTACCTGAGCCGACAGGGCATGGACGCCGGAGAGTGGTCTCTTCATCCAGACGTCTTCCGGGACATCTGCGGCAGATGGGGCACTCCGGACGTGGATCTGATGGCCTCACGGCTGAATCATCAGGTGCCCCAATACATGGCAAGATCGTGGGATCCTCAGTCTCTGGGGGCGGATGCCCTGATCCTGAGTTGGTCCAGCTTCCAGCTGCCATATGTGTTCCCGCCTCTGGCTCTGATTCCCAGGGTCCTGTGGAAAATCAGGATGGAATGCAGAGTAGCCATTCTAGTGGCTCCAGATTGGCCCAGGAGGTCCTGGTACCCGGACCTGTGGCAACTGTCAGGCGGACACTGGTGGGCTCTTCCAGAACGCGCAGATCTACTCGCGCAAGGCCCATTCTTCCACCTCAATTCCAGGGCCCTCAGATTGACTGCATGGCTCTTGAGGCCTGGCTGCTGATGTCCAGAGGATTCTCTCCTACAGTGGTTGCCACTATGAATAGGGCTAGGAAACCTGTCTCCAGGAAGATATACCACAGAACGTGGAAAATCTTTTTCTCCTGGTGTGCCTCTGGTGGACGTTCACCGTGGCCATTGTCCATCCCGACATTGTTGGCTTTCCTACAGTCGGGGTTGGAGTTGGGATTATCCCTTGGCTCTCTGAAAGGTCAAGTATCAGCACTTTCAGTGCTGTTTGACAGGCGCTTGGGGCTCCTGCCGAAGGTCCGCCAATTTCTGCAGGGGGTAGCTCGGGTGGTTCCGCCTTACAGGCGACCTCTGGACCCTTGGGATCTCAACATGGTCCTGGCGGCTCTGCAGAAACCGCCGTTTGAACCACTGAGAGACATCTCTCTCTCTCGTCTGTCCCAGAAAGTGGTCTTTCTGGTGGCAATTACGTCCCTGAGAAGGGTCTCAGAATTGGCTGCACTTTCGTGCAAGTCACCCTTTCTGGTGGTTCACCAAGACAAGGTGGTGTTGCGCCCACGGCCAGAATTCTTGCCGAAGGTGGTTTCAACGTTTCACCTAAACCAGGAGATTGTTCTCCCATCATTTTGCCCCGCTCCCGTTCATCAGGTTGAGCGCGACCTCCATACTCTGGATCTCGTGAGGGCTGTACGCATTTATGTGTCCAGGACCGCCTCCTTTAGGAGTTCGGATTCCTTATTTGTCCTCACGATGGGTCGCTGTAAGGGGTCCGCGGCTTCGAAGTCGACCTTGGCCAGATGGATCAAGGCTCCCATTCAGGAGGCTTACCGGTCTTCTGGTTTGCCTCTCCCGGTGGGTTTGAAGGCACACTCTACTAGAGCTGTAGGTGCCTCCTGGGCCTTGCGACATAGAGCGTCTGCTCTACAGGTGTGTCAGGCGGCCACTTGGTCCAGCCTGCACACTTTTTCTAAGCACTATATGGTGCATGCCCATGCCTCTGCGGATGCGAGTTTGGGCAGGCGGGTTCTCCAGGCGGCGGTTGCCCACCTTTAAAGGGAACCATGTGTTTTCCGTCTTGTTGAGGAACTTTTCCCGCCCTGGGGTATTGCTTTAGGACATCCCCATTGTCTGGGTCTCCCATTATGATGACCAGAAAAAAGAGAATTTTGTTTACGTACCGTAAATTCTTTTTTCTTTAATCATCAATGGGAGACCCAGCACCCACCCAGTTGTTCCTTTGCATGTTTTGCATTTGCTCTGTTCTCTGTTGAGACAGTGTTTGCCGGGTTGTTGAACCGTTTTGTGTACGGCATTCTTCCCGATGTTTCGGGTGTGGTTTATTTCCTCCTCGCAGCTTGTAGACCAAACTGAGGATGTTCCCTGCGGTAGGGGTTTATAAGCGGAGGAGGCGGTGTCTACAAACTTGTAGTACCTAGTGTGACCTCCGGAGGGCAGTGCCCTAAACCCCATTGTCTGGGTCTCCCATTGATGATTAAAGAAAAAAGAATTTACGGTACGTAAACAAAATTCTCTTTATAGTACAGTTCTGACCACTGAGCCACCGTGCTGCCCTATATATAGTACATTGCTAGCCACTGAGCCACTGTGCTACCTATATATAGTACAGTGCTAACCACTGAGCCACCGTGCTGCCCTATATATAGTACATTGCTAGCCACTGTGCTACCTATGTATAGTACACTGCTGACCACTCGGCCACCGTGCTGCTCTATATATAGTACATTGCTAACCACTGAGCCATTGTACTGCCCTATATATAGTACAGTGCTGACCACTGAGCTGCCCTATATATATATAGTACAGTGCTGACCACTGAGCCACCATACTGCCCTATATATAGTACAGTGCTAACCACTGAGCCACCATGCTGACCAATATATAGTACAGTGCTGACCACTGAGCCATTATCCTATATATAGTAAAGTGCTGACTACTGAGCCACCGTGCTGCTCAGTATATGGTACAGTGTTACCTATGGAGCCACCATCCTGCCCTATACATAGTAGAGTGCTGACCACTGAGCCACCATTCTGCCCAGTATATGATACAGTATTAACCACGGAACCACCATCCTGCCCTATACATAGTACAGTGCTGACCACTGAGCCACAGTGCTGCCCAGTATATGATACAGTGTTAACCATGGAGCCACCATCCTGCCCTATACATAGTACAGTGCTGACCACTGAGCCACCGTTCTGCCCAGTACATGGTACAGTGTTAACCACGGAAACACCATCCTGCCCTATACATAGTACAGTGCTAACCTCTGAGCCACCGTGCTGCCCAGTATATGGTACAGTGCTAACCACTGAGCCACCATGCTGCCCTATATATAGTACATTGCTAGCCACTGTGCTACCTATATATAGTACAGTTCTGACCACTGAGCCACCGTGCTGCCCTATATATAGTACATTGCTAGCCACTGAGCCACTGTGCTACCTATATATAGTACAGTGCTAACCACTGAGCCACCGTGCTGCCCTATATATAGTACATTGCTAGCCACTGTGCTACCTATATATAGTACACTGCTGACCACTGAGCCATTGTACTGCCCTATATATAGTACAGTGCTGACCACTGAGCCACCATACTGCCCTATATATAGTACTGTGCTAACCACTGAGCCACCATGCTGATCAATATATAGTACAGTGCTGACCACTGAGCCATTATCCTATATATAGTAAAGTGCTGACTACTGAGCCACCGTGCTGCCCAATGTATGATACAGTGTTAGCTATGGAGCCACCATCCTGCCCTATACATAGTAGAGTGCTGACCACTGAGCCACCATTCTGCCCAGTATATGATACAGTATTAACCATGGAGCCACCTTCCTGCCCTATACATAGTACAGTGCTGACCACTGAGCCACCGTGCTGCCCAGTATATGATACAGTGTTAACCATGGAGCCACCATCCTGCCCTATACATAGTACAGTGCTGACCACTGAGCCACCGTTCTGCCCAGTACATGGTACAGTGTTAACCACGGAAACACCATCCTGCCCTATACATAGTACAGTGCTAACCTCTGAGCCACCGTGCTGCCCAGTATATGGTACAGTGCTAACCACTGAGCCACCATGCTGCCCTATATATAGTACATTGCTAGCCACTGTGCTACCTATATATAGTACAGTTCTGACCACTGAGCCACCGTGCTGCCCTATATATAGTACATTGCTAGCCACTGAGCCACTGTGCTACCTATATATAGTACAGTGCTAACCACTGAGCCACCGTGCTGCCCTATATATAGTACATTGCTAGCCACTGTGCTACCTATATATAGTACACTGCTGACCACTGAGCCATTGTACTGCCCTATATATAGTACAGTGCTGACCACTGAGCCACCATACTGCCCTATATATAGTACGGTGCTAACCACTGAGCCACCATGCTGATCAATATATAGTACAGTGCTGACCACTGAGCCATTATCCTATATATAGTAAAGTGCTGACTACTGAGCCACCGTGCTGCCCAGTGTATGATACAGTGTTAGCTATGGAGCCACCATCCTGCCCTATACATAGTAGAGTGCTGACCACTGAGCCACCATTCTGCCCAGTATATGATACAGTATTAACCATGGAGCCACCTTCCTGCCCTATACATAGTACAGTGCTGACCACTGAGCCACCGTGCTGCCCAGTATATGGTACAGTGTTAACCACGGAAACACCATCCTGCCCTATACATAGTACAGTGCTGACCACTGAGCCACCGTTCTGCCCAGTTATATGGTAGTGTTAACCATGGAGCCACCATCCTGTCCTATACATAGTACAGTGCTGACCACTGAGCCATCGTACTGCCCAGTAATATTTCAGCCAGTGTACTCTTGTGTAAAGGTCCCCGGCTGTTAGCGACTGTCCACGCTGTGTCTCGACCATTCAGAGAGAAGCTGCAGGTCTCCAGCTGGGACGTCACAATACTAAACAGTGCGCAGCGGGTCCACGCACAATCCACCGTGACTCCGAAGTGCTGCTCGTCATCAGGGAGCAGTGATCCCTATTTCAAGAAGCAAAACAGATCTTTCTAGATCTCTAGTGTGAGCTCAGTGTGGAGGGTGGCCGCCCCATAGAGTAGACAGCAGATAATATCCAATCCACAAGACATCGGTGTAAACAGTCATGTAATAAGTGAGACGTCAGGGAATAATATTTACGGTATATTGTGTTGTCTGTGACCATGGGTGTATAATATATTATTATATTTATTTTTAATATATACAATCACCTTTTTGTACTTGGTGAGTAGATTGACCGGGGCCTGTTATTGGCTCTCATTGATTTGGATTGTCATTGTGCCCCAGAGCAGCGCTCCGCAGTGTATAATTGAATAATGCTGCATACACAGAATCCATCTTTTTAATTTTATGCTGATCGCAGAGCGCTCCTAATGTATTCCGCCTGTTATTTTGGAGACGAAATCGTGACATTTTTAATATGCCGCATGTTCAGGTTCCCCGGAGCGCCGGCTGTTGTATTCCATAAAGGTTATTCCCTGACAAATCGCTTCATAACCGATCTGATATTAATCTCTGAGCAGTTTTTTCCCTCTCGTCACCTTTTGATGGTTGGTATCAGTTTGACACATGAAAATTTGGGTCAACAAAAGAATGAATGAACTATTGTAAAGGTGGCAATTTATAGGTAAAGCAACATGGCACGGGGGTCTATGATCAGTGACTCAAAGTGTGAACCTGCATATAGAAAAGGTTACCGGATGCTGGGATGTGGTTATATTTAGCAATTGTGCTATGCCCGATGAATATAGTTATTGCATCAGTTCATCTAATCGTAGTAAATGATGCAGACTTATCTTTAAAGAAAGGAGAAAAGTACCACCCTGTTACTTCAGGGAATCTGTCAGCACAAAATGACTGTTCACACCAAGCACAAATGCTCCGAGCAAACCTTGGTATGTCCAGGCCTTTTAGGGCAGCTTTCCACCTAATTGTTTTTACTCCCTTTACGCCATTCGCTGGCTCCATAAACGTTGAGCTGTCAATCAAAAAAGAGGATGGTGGAGATAGATGGGGAAAAAGCACTTAACGGTGTTGTGCCATGAACAATTGTACATTGTATTTAATAGATCTTAGAATAAAAAACGAGTTTCACAACTGGGTGTGGTAAAGGGAACCTGACCCCTAAAGATCACCCCCAGCCTATTAATACCTGTCCCTGCACCTTCATTATGCTATTCTACCTATCCCTTTGTGACAAAATCGTGTAGTTTGAATGCTTAAAAAAGTGCTTTTTATACCTCCAGAACTGCGGCTTCTGCTCTCTTGAGAAGTCGCACAGGGCGTTCCCTGTGGCTTCTTATCGCCGCCTTTACAGCTTTTTTTTTTCACACCCCGATGGGCGTGATAATCCATCTGAATCCTCCTCGCCCGCCTCCATGGGCGGATTAGCCGGTGTGACACTAATTGCGTCCTATCAGACACTGATGACGTCGGTACACACTTTGGGTGTATACGGACCTCACAATGCGCATTGCGCATGCGCGACGTTACCTTACGACAGCTCATCACAGATAGCTGCCGTAAAGTAACCTTGCACATGCGCAATGCGCATCGTGAGGTCTGTATACACCCAAAGTGTGTACCGACGTCATCAGTGTCCGGATATGACGCGATTAGCATCATACCGGCTAATCTGCCTATGGAGGGGGGGCGAGGAGAATTCAGATGGATTATCACGCCCATCGGGGCATGAAAAAAAGCTGTAAAGGCGGCGATAAGCCACAGGGAACGCCTGTGCGACTTCTCAAGAGAGCAGAAGCCGCAGTTCTGGAGGTATAAAAAGCACTTTTTTAAACATTCAAACTACACAATTTTGACACTAAGGGATAGGTAGATTAGCATAATGAAGGTGCAGGGACAGGTATTAATAGGCTGGAGGGTGATTTTTAGGGGTCAGGTTCCCTTTAAACGAAAATGTTCCTGTCCTGAGATATTCTTATTTATCTGTCCTTGTGTAATGTATGTGTGCAACCTTGCAGGAACAGGTTGGATATGCCAAAGCTCCTGAGCAGGGGAGGAATTAAGAGCATATACAGACATTACAGCCGGGGATCACAGAATAGAAGAGTATACAGACATTACAGCTGGGGATGGCAGAATATAAGAGTATTCCATAGACTGTGAGCCCTCGAGGACAGGGTCCCACTCCCTCGTGTTCCTGTTTGTACAAACTTCATGAATATATTGAACTTGTCCTCGTCTACCTTCCTTTCATGTAAAGCGCCATGGGAACTAATGGCGCTATATAAATAAATAATAATAATACAGACATTACAACCAGAGATCACAGCTGATTCTTTCTGTGATGTAAAACATTTCATTGCCATCTCAAGGGTGCACGGAGAGCCTG
This sequence comes from Allobates femoralis, assembly GCA_033576535.1. NCBI lineage: Eukaryota > Metazoa > Chordata > Amphibia > Anura > Aromobatidae > Allobates > Allobates femoralis. Next base: position 55,127,738 of record JARQOC010000007.1, on the reverse strand, counting down.
TGCTGGGTTTGAACCGTCATGTTGCGTTGAATCTGTTAAAGGCAGACTGGTCAACCATTTAATTAACAGATCTTAGAATAAAAATAAGTTCCACAGTTAGATGTGTTAAAAAAAAAAATTCCTGTCCCAAGATATTCTTATATATGTGTCCCTGTGTAATATATGTGTCCGACCATGCACGAACAGGTCAGATATACCACAGCTCCTGGGCAGGGAGAGAGAGTATACAGACATTACAGCCGGGGATCACAGAATATAAGAGTATACAGACATTACAACCAGAGATCACAGCTGATTCTTTCTGTGTTGTAAAGCATTTCATTGCCTATTTAAAAACTTGTTTTACATCACAAAAAGAATCATCTGCGATCCCCGGCTGCAACATCTGTATACTCTTATATTCTGCGATCCCCGGCTGCAACATCTGTACACTCTTATTCTGTGCTCTCCGGCTGTAATGTCTATATACTCTTATTTTCTGGTCATCATAATGGGAGACCCAGACAATGGGGTTTAGGGCTCCGCCCTCCGGAGGTCACACTAGGTACTACAAGTTTGTAGACACCGCCTCCTCCGCTTATAAACCCCCACCGTAGGAAACATCCTCAGTTTTAAACTTAGTGTGCTCGGAGGATCACGCTTTGCTTGCACTTCACTGCATTCTCACAGCTTACGTGATGGCGTATGAAGACAAGGTAAATGGTCCCGGTTGGGACCCTCGACAGTCTCCCCGCTCACCCTTTGTGGAACACGCTGGTGGAGGTACCGGAGGGCTTTTTAGCCTGGACACTTGCTGTTCTCCCGGTACGCTGTCGAGCTCCTTCCTTTCCATCCCTCCATGGAGGCTCTGGAGAGGGGGAGCCTGGAGCCTTGCACAGCTCCGCTCCGTCCGAGGCCTCCCTAAATGGTGCTTACAGACCGGACGGAGCCAGCCCAGTCCGAGGCCTCCCTAAATGGTGCTTACACTCCGGACTGGTGCTGTACCCCCGTCCGAGGCCTCCCTAAAGGTGCTTACAGACCGGACTGGCACTGAGGCACCTGGTGTGTCTCCTGTGTGCCTGGGGGTAGTGTCTGTCACTTGGTGTCATGACACTCAGACCGCGCGGTTACCCTCGGGTCCGCGGTTCTGTTGGTGTACCCTGTGCTGGGGTCACTCTGGCTGACCGCCCTGTGTGTCTCAGGGGCTGAGGCTGTAGACTGCTGATGTTTATTTTGTGCATGCAGTCTGTGTGTGTATGTGCATTGTTACACACTCTTTTCCCGCGCTGCGGGCTCTGGCACCTCCATTACTGAGGCTGCCTGGAGGAGGAGGAAGCAGCTCTTACGGTGACATCACCGATGGGCGTGTTTTGTGTTCTCCCGCGTGTTCCTGGCCACGCCTATGACTTTACTGTCGGCGGCCATCTTCTCCCTCTTTTCCCGGCTGGGATCTGGCTGCAGCGTGTGTCTGCACTTTCCAGGGGAGACCGGAACTCGCGGAGGTCACACACGTACACCGCTTCCTCCTACCGCTTACTGCGGTCGGTAAGCCACCGGGATCTCCGGTTTGTTTGTTACAACTTGGCTTATTTCCCCCTACTGTGGCGATGTCCTCAGTAAGGAAGCATGCTGCTAAGGCGGCAGATGGCACCATTACCTGCGCTACATGCAACGGTTCACTGGTGGAGGGGTCCTGCAATAATTGCGGACGCCCAGAGACCCGGACAGTTACTGTTGGATCAGAATCTGCGGGTCTGTACCCTGAGGTTCGGGTGATCCCAGGGACATGGGAAGCACAGAACAAGATAAATGAATCTCTGCTGTCCCAGATGTCCTCCATGTCGCAATCCCTGGAGGCACTTCATAGGAGGCTGGAAAACCCAGCTACTCCTCCCAGTTACCCCCGGGTGCTTCTTACTTCTTCTGTGAGACCCCCTAAGCGAGCTCGTGAGGCCTCTCCAGAGCTCCAAGCTCTCTCTGAGGAGGAGCGTTCCTCTGATGGTGAGGAAGATGATGGGGGTTCTACTCTCGGGTCTGTCTCTGAACCTCCAGATGGGGTGGAGGATCTGGTGTCCTCCATCAATGAGACATTACGTCTGGTCACTCCTCCTGAGGAGGTGACTGTTCACCCCAAGGAGGTCTATCAATGGCTGCGGCCGGAGGCAAGACCAAGTGGGTCCTTTATGGACCACACTAATTTTGGAAGGGTGATTAGAGCTCCCAGGTTACATCCTGGGCGGCGTTATGTCCGTAAACCTAAGGACAATCGCTTCCCCTTTCCTCAGGAGGTGCTTCTGGAATGGTCACAGTCCCCTAAGGTGGACGCTTCCATGACTAGGATTGCTGCACGCTCCTTGTTTTCTGCCTCTGATAGCTCCTCATTGAAGGATGCTACTGATAGACAGGTCGAGCAACTCGCCAAGTCTTCCTATGAGGCTGTGGGGTCTTCATTTGCCCCTAATTTTGCCGCGGTCTGGACCCTACAAGCGATTACCTCCTGCTTGGATGGTATCTCTGATCTAGCTAGGGCCAGCCCAGAGGTCCTGGCACTCTCCGACAGGGCAAGGGCCTATGCGGATTACGCCAGGACGGCAACTTTGGAAACTGCCACTCGCTCGGCTGTGGCTTCGGCCAATGCTATAGCGATCCGCAGGTTGTTGTGGCTGCGTCTTTGGGACTCAGATGCCACGTCTAAGAAGATTTTGCAAAATCTTCCGTTTGCTGGTGACAGGCTCTTCGGCACCGAGCTGGACAAGCTGATAAAGGATTCTGCTGAGTCTAAGATACCGCAGAATAAGCCTAAGCCACGGTATACCGTGAAAAGGAACCCAAAACAGTGGTCCTTTCGCCCCAGCTCGCAGTCATCAGCGGCGTCCGCTCGCGCGGACCGTGGGGGCAAGCCCTCCACTCAGTGGCGCAACAAAAGTCGCCAAAAGAAGCCGGCAGGGGCTGCAGCTGCCACCCCTAAACCCGCTTCGGCATGACTCGCTCTTTCATCCTGTCTCCCCACAGGTGGGGGGCCGCCTGTCTCTTTTCCAGGACAGATGGCTTCTCCACGTCCAAGACCAGTGGGTCCGAGACGTAGTCTCAAAAGGCTACAGGATAGAGCTGACGTCACAGCCGGCACACCGATTCCATCGGTCTGTTCCATCCCTAGACAAAGCTCAGGCTTTTCATCTGGTGTTGGAGGGACTCCGCAGAGACGGAGTGGTGGTCCCAGTACCCACGGGAGAGAGGTTCAGGGGTTTTTACTCCAACCTCTTTATTGTCCCAAAGAAGGACGGCTCTTTTCGTCCGGTTCTGGACCTCAAGTTGTTCAACCGCCACGTGTTGGTCCGGAAGTTTCGTATGGAATCCCTGCGCTCCGTGATCGCGGCTGTGTCACAGGGAGACTTCCTGGCGTCCATAGATATCCGAGACGCCTACCTTCACGTGCCCATTGCACCGGCTCATCAGCGCTGGTTGAGATTCGCAGTGGGGGAAGAACACTTCCAATTTGTGGCACTGCCATTCGGGCTAGCCTCGGCACCGCGAGTGTTCACAAAGGTGATGGCCTCAATGATGGCTCTTCTGCATGTGCAGGGACACGCCGTCATTCCCTATTTGGACGACCTGCTGGTCAGGGCGCCATCGGAAGACCTTTGTCGGGTGAGCCTGGAGGTGACCATGAAGTCTCTGGAACAGTTCGGGTGGCTTCTCAACATTCCAAAGTCGACCCTGGTTCCGACCCAGTCTTTGACATATCTGGGCATGGACTTCCACACGGACTCAGCCCTGGTGTCCCTACCTCAAGCCAAACAGCTTGCGATCCAATCAGGAGTGCAGAATGTTCTCCTGTCACCACAATCTTCCCTACGGGAGTTGATGAAGCTGGTGGGGCGCATGGTAGCGGCGATAGAGGCGGTGCCTTTCGCACAGTTTCGCCTCCGTCCTCTCCAGTTGGAGATTCTTCGCCGATGGGACAAAAGGACGATTTCTCTGAATCGGCTGGTGACGCTGTCACAATCGACCAGGGACTCCCTACAGTGGTGGCTCCTGCCACGTCATCTGTCACGGGGCCGGTCCTTTCTAAAACCGTCATGGTTAGTGGTGACCACCGACGCCAGTCTGAAGGGCTGGGGCGCGGTGTTCTTACACCACAGGGCTCAAGGCCTCTGGACCCAGGCGGAGTCGGCATTACAGATCAACGTGCTGGAGATCAAGGCGGTCTATCTGGCGCTCCTGGCGTTTCAGAAATTCCTGTCAGGACAACCCATTCGGGTTCAGTCCGACAATGCGACGGCCGTCGCCTACATAAATCATCAGGGAGGGACCAGAAGTGCTCAGGCCCTCGCCGAAGTCCACCGCATTCTAGCCTGGGTGGAGGAAAACGGCTGCCTGATCTCCGCAGTTCACATCCCAGGGGTCGAGAACTGGGAGGCCGACTACCTGAGCCGACAGGGGATGGACGCCGGAGAGTGGTCCCTGCATCCAGACGTCTTCCGGGACATCTGCAGCAAATGGGGCACTCCGGACGTGGATCTGATGGCTTCACGGTTGAATCATCAGGTACCCCAATACATGGCACGATCGTGGGATCCTCAGTCTCTGGGGGCGGATGCCCTGATCCTGAGTTGGTCCAGCTTCCAGCTGCCATATGTGTTCCCGCCTCTCGCTCTGATTCCCAGGGTTCTGTGGAAAATCAGGACAGAATGCAGAGTAGCCATTCTAGTGGCTCCAGATTGGCCCCGGAGGTCCTGGTACCCGGACCTCTGGCAACTGTCAGGCGGACACCGGTGGGCTCTTCCAGAACGCGCAGATCTACTCGCGCAAGGGCCATTCTTCCACCTCAATTCCAGGGCCCTCAGATTGACTGCATGGCTCTTGAGGCCTGGTTGCTGACATCCAGGGGCTTCTCTCCTACGGTGGTTGCCACGATGAATCGGGCAAGGAAACCTGTCTCCAGGAAGATATACCACAGAACGTGGAAAATCTTTTTCTCCTGGTGTGCCTCTGGTGGACGGTCACCGTGGCCCTTGTCCATCCCGACATTGTTGGCCTTCCTACAGTCGGGTTTGGAGTTGGGATTATCCCTTGGCTCTCTGAAAGGTCAAGTATCAGCACTTTCAGTGCTGTTTGACAGGCGCTTGGCGCTCCTCCCAAAGGTTCGTCAATTTCTGCAGGGGGTGTCTCGGGTGGTTCCGCCTTACAGACGACCTCTGGACCCTTGGGACCTCAACATGGTCCTGGCGGCACTGCAGAAACCGCCGTTTGAGCCACTGAGAGACATCTCTCTCGTCTGTCCCAGAAGGTGGTTTTTCTGGTGGCAATTACGTCTCTGAGAAGGGTCTCAGAATTGGCTGCACTTTCGTGCAAGTCACCCTTCCTGGTGGTTCACCAAGACAAGGTGGTGCTGCGCCCGCGGCCTGAATTCTTGCCGAAGGTGGTTTCAACTTTCCACCTAAACCAGGAGATTGTTCTCCCATCATTTTGCCCCGCTCCCGTTCATCAGGTTGAGCGCGACCTCCATACTTTGGATCTCGTGAGAGCTGTACGCATTTATGTGTCCAGGACCGCCTCCTTTCGGAGTTCGGATTCCTTATTTGTCCTCACGATGGGTCGCTGTAAGGGGTCCGCGGCTTCGAAGTCGACCTTGGCCAGATGGATCAAGGCTCCCATTCAGGAGGCATACCGGTCTTCTGGTTTGCCTCTCCCGGTTGGTTTGAAGGCACACTCTACTAGAGCTGTAGGTGCCTCATGGGCCTTGCGACATCGAGCATCTGCTCTACAGGTGTGTCAGGCGGCCACCTGGTCCAGCCTGCACACTTTCTCAAAGCACTATATGGTGCATGCCCATGCCTCTGCGGACGCAAGTTTGGGCAGGCGGGTCCTCCAGGCGGCGGTTGCCCACCTTTAAGGGGGACCGTGTATTATCCGTCATGTTGAGGAACTCTTCCCGCCCTGGGGTATTGCTTTAGGACATCCCCATTGTCTGGGTCTCCCATTATGATGACCAGAAAAAAGAGAATTTTGTTTACGTACCGTAAATTCTTTTTTCTTTAATCATCAATGGGAGACCCAGCACCCACCCAGTTGTTCCGTTGCATGTTTGCATTTGATCTGTTCTCTGTTGAGACAGTGTTTTTTTCCGGGTTGTTCAAACCGTCTGTGCACGGTATTCTTCCCGATGTTTCGGGTGTGGTTCATTTTTCTCCTCGCAGCTTATGGACTAAACTGAGGATGTTTCCTACGGTGGGGGTTTATAAGCGGAGGAGGCGGTGTCTACAAACTTGTAGTACCTAGTGTGACCTCCGGAGGGCGGAGCCCTAAACCCCATTGTCTGGGTCTCCCATTGATGATTAAAGAAAAAAGAATTTACGGTACGTAAACAAAATTCTCTTTATTCTGTGACCCCTGGCTGTAATGTCTGTATACTCTTATATTCGGTTATCCCTGGTTGTAATGTCTGTATACTCTTATATTCTGTGATCCCTGGCTGCAACATCTGTATACTCTTATATCCTGTGATCCCGGCTGTAATGTCTGTATACTCTTATATTCTGTGATCCCCGGCTGTAATGTCTGTATACTCTTATTCTGTGCTCTCCGGCTGTAATGTCTATATACTCTTATATTCTGTGATCCCCGGCTGTAATGTCTGTATACTCTTTTATATTCTGTGATCCCCGGCTGTAATGTCTGTATACTCTTATATTCTGTGGTCCCCGGCAGTAATGTCTGTATACTCTCTCTCCTCTCCCCAGGAGCTGTGGTATATCTGACCTGTTCGTGCATGGTCGGACACATATATTACACAGGGACACATATATAAGAATATCTTGGGACAGGAACTTTTTTTTTTAACACATCTAACTGTGGAACTTATTTTTATTCTAAGATCTGTTAATTAAATGGTTGACCAGTCTGCCTTTAACAGAGTCACCATTTTATTGAAGACACTGTTTGCAAATATCATCTGAAACAATCTGAGGTGACTGGTGATATTCATAGAGGCAGAGTCTTCAATAAAATGGCGCCGGAGATCGCAGTATGTGCATATGCTGACTCCAGTGCCATTTTATTGAAGAATTCAACTACAACGTAAACACAGCACTAAGCACACCCGGCCATCCTGGCTGTGGACAGGAGGACGCGTTCAGCATTACGTTATAGATTATTGGTGCTTGATAAGGGTCTAGTTGCTATCGGCGATGTTATAACTAATAATGTGACACACCCACTAGGCTCGTGGGGTACTCGGAAGCGGGCCTTCAGATTCTCTTAAGAATGTCACGGTGGCTCACCTGGCTCCGTGACCCTGGCGGTGTTAAATGGGGTAATAGTTTATAAGAGATTATGTGACGCCACCTATGGTGTTTGGCTATACAGGGCCGACGCTGCAGTTCAGCACCACTGGGGTAATTGATGACACAGCTCCCCACAGGTGGAGCAGGGCCCCAGAGCAAATGATACAGTCAAACAGGGCTGTGGTGATTGTTGGAGTGCAGATTGACAGACGCAGGGAAAGAACAGGTGGACACAGGGTTGTAGTTTCCATTACCTTTACTTGGTGGTTGGAGATGCAGTCTGGGGCTCTTATTACAGATGGTAATGGAGGTCCGGGTGGCCTGCAAGCAATTGGGTGATCCAGCACACCAGGGAAATTTGGAGGCCTCCCTTTTGCGCTCTCCCTTTTGGTCCTTGCTGCCTAAAGCTACACTGTGACCCTCTTCCTGCGTGTTTAGTTGTTCCTACCCGTATGGCAGGCAGCTTGGGCCTTTTGTCAGGTGCCGCTCCGGGCTCTAATCTGCTGCTGTGCTGTTGGGTACTTGGGTTGGTCAAATTTTCAGTTAGCCATTAAAAGGCATCAACAACTGAGGATTCTCAGATTTTAATACTTTTCTATCTACTGACTAACATGGTACAAACATAGTTTATCTTATGAGTGAGGCGTCAGCCTTGAGGGTGGAAGGGCTGGTGTAACTAGACAGATGAGCCGTCATCCAGCCCTTCATCACCAGACATGAGGCTGCACAGGAGCCAAACTGGACAGGGATCTGAGCCTGGAGCCAGAGCTTCTAGCTGCAGGTCAGGACATCTCTGAATGGATATAGCTGATAATTATGTATATTTCATCATTTAAACACATTCCAGAACATATTTTTCTTTTGACATGACAACACGCGTATGTTTACTTTATAATCTGACTACAGTCTCATCACTTTGGACATTGCTAAAATGAAATCCTATTTTGACCTTTTTCTTGTGTTGTAGGATTTAAAGAAGTATCATTTCTATTATTGGTTTTGTTTTCCTGCATTGTGCCTTCCTGATGGGATTGAACTGGTGACGCCTCCGGTGTCTATTGGTGAAAAGTTCTCCGAAACTCAGGTAAAGTTCATGTCTTCATCCCTCCAGGTGTGCACCCCATTTTAGCAATGACTTAAAGGGTGTGTCTGACTTTATATTGATGGCCTATGCTAATGATACGTTTTAAAGAAAGGATAAGACTTTACAGAAAATATATAGTGATCATAAAAAATTGGTAACTTTTGCAAAAGTGAGGTTCTGAGATCCATCAAATGCTATAGCCTGGTGCCATCCGCTGCTGCAGTCATACTTCTGTGTCAGATATTGGGCAAGGGAAAGAGAACAAAAAAAGGAACTGGAAAAATTGTTTGTATTCATGCATTGTATAGGAGCATGTTCACATTGGCAATTAAAGGGAACCTAGAAAGTGATATAAAATGTGCAATAGGGTATTATCTCCTAAATGTGGAGAGTGGATATATCAAAATACGGAATCTGCTCACCTGGTCTGGTTGTGTATACCCACAACCAGTTTAATCGCTCAATAGGCAGCTGCTGCTGGATCCACACATCCATGAGTAACCGCGGTCCATAAACAGCATATATAGGACGAAGTGTCGCTCGATCCGTGCTGCTGCCAATGACGATCAGAAGACTGGAGTATCTGGATGAAGGTGTACGTTTAATCCGACGCGTTTCGGAGCCAATACCCAGCTCCTTCCTCAAATTGTCCCTGAGGAAGGAGGTGGGTATTGGCTCAGAAACGTGTCAGATTAAACATACACCTTCATCCAGATATTCCAGTCTTCTGGTCATCTTTGGCAGCAGCGCGGATCGAGCGACACTTCGTCCTATATATCCTATTAAAGGGAACCTGTCAATGCCATTTTTTTGTTTTTAAACCGTCCCCAATGTTATTTGTCCTCATCACTAACCTGGTTTAAAAAAATTATGTATTTATCATAAAAACAAGCCCATTTAATGCTTAGCTGTTTGCATTCGAAACACACTCAAACAGTCACAGAGTGGATACTGCAGCTGGAATCAGTTACATCATGCAATATTTTAAATGTAGCAATGCCCCCTGCAGTGTAATATATTGACATTAATCACTGAAGGTCCTTTGGTGGTAAAGGGACCTGTGGTGATGTCACGACCATGTGACAATAACAGGTAGAGCTAAGCAGGCCTGATGTAAGAAACTCTTTGGGCTTGGCTCCGCCCATTAGTCATGTGGTCGTGACATCACCACAGGTTCTTCAGTGATGTCAGTCCATTACAACGCAGGGGCATGATGAAATGCAAAAAATATCATGAATGAATTTGAGTGATGGTAAAAAAGCGACTCCGTGTGACTGAAGCCAGTAGTGTGTCAGTCACCTCCACTATGACTGAAGCCAGGTATGTGTGTGCAGTCACCTCCCCTATGACTGAAGCCAGGTATGTGTGTGTGCAGTCACCTCCACTATGACTAAGCCAGGTATGTGTGTGCAGTCACCTCCACTATGACTGAAGCCAGGTATGTGTGTGTGCAGTCACATCCCCTATACTGAATCCAGGTATGTGTGTGCAGTTCACCTCCCTATGACTGAAGCCAGGTATGTGTGTGCAGTCACCTCCCCTATAAACTGAAGCCAGGTATGTGTGTGCAGTCACCTCCCTATGACTGAAGCCAGGTATGTGTGTGCAGTCACCTCCCTACGACTGAAGCCAGGTATGTGTGTGCAGATACCTCCCCTATGACTAAAGCCAGGTATGTGTGCCAGTCACTCCCCTATGACTGAAGCCAGATATATGTGTGCAGTCACTCCCCTATGACTGAAGCCAGGTATGTGTGTGCAGTACTCCTATGAAGCCAGATGTGGTGCGTCACCCCTATAACTGAAGCCAGGTATGTGTGTGCAGTCACCTCCCTATGACTGAAGCCAGATATTGTGTGCAGCACCTCCCCTATAGACTGAAGCCAGGTATGTGTGTGCAGTCACCTCCCCTACAACTGAAGCCAGGATGTGTGTGCAGTCACCTCCCCTATGACTGAAGCCAGGTATGTGTGCTGCAGTCCCTCCCCTATAGACTGAAGCCAGGTATGTGTGTGCAGTCACCTCTCCTATGACTGAAGCCAGGATATGTGTGTGCAGTCACATCCCCTATAACTGAAGCCAGGTATGTGTGTGCAGTCACCTCCCTATAACTGAAGCCAGGTATGTGTGTGCAGTCACCTTAGCATATAAAGGCTTTTTTAAAACATAAATATGTGAAATTTTGATTTCAGAATTCCATGTTAGTGATGACATTGTATCATTTAAAACAATTGGGGCAGTTTAATATCACAAAATAACATGACCTGTTCCTTTTTAAACAGCAACACACAAAAGAAAAGCAAAAATGAACAAATACCCTAAAATAAGTAAATAGCATAGTGACATAAATGTGAATTCTCGGTACTTATTCACAGTTGCGTCACTTGACATATGGTAAGGTTAGATGCTAGGACCGTCCCGATATGGGTCACCTTGACGTGATGGAATAGCTATTGTTTTTTTTATCAAAATATTATTAACCAAGTGCCCATTTTATTTACATGCACTTTTGCTGTTTATTTTAGTTACTTATGATAGTGTATTTGCTCAATTTTTGCTTTTCTTTTGGATATCAACCAATGTAAAGGGATTTAAGCTTATGTAGACCAATTGAAAACATCCAGCAGAAAAGGGTAATTTGGGATTATTCCTAGATTGTGTAATGCAAAATATTAACAGAAAACTGCAAATTGTTTTGCCAATCTGGTGGTTTATTGAGTGTAAGAAACACATTTATTAGTAATCTAACCTGATTTCTACGAACAAGTGCGAGAGACAGGAAGGCATCCAGCTGTAGATAACCGGGTAGCTGTTCCTCAAATTAAACAACTTGACGGCTAGCTGCAGTATTATGGCAAAGACACAGTATGTGAGATACTCGCATGAGTCTCACATGACTCACCTGGCACAGCCTCCCCCTTCTGAATGGAAGCGTGTTGGCTGCATAGAAACACAAGCAGCTTTTGCTTTTCACAAATTTACTGCTTCAGTTTTTGTAAGGATAGATCAATTCTTAACATGGATACTCTTGATTAATGTAGAAGTGATTCAAATGTAAAATACATTCCAATGAAATCATGAAACTTAATATGCATAAACCCCACTTTCACTGAATTTTATTGATGTTCTCATTAGCGCAGAAGAAAAGTATTAACGAGGACAAGGCAGCTGATATCACTCTGTCATGCATGATTGATTTATAAGAGCAGACTGGTTTCTTGTAAAGGTGGCAGGTGCTTAAAATAATTGCCTTCTTCTGTTAGGCAATGTTGTCTCTAAGTTGGCTTCACACCACGATTTTTTCAGGTCCGGGGCTGTCCAGTGTGAACCCAACAGCCCCGGACCCGATTTTGTACTAATGTATGCCTATGGGCCCAGATGGCAGTAATTGCCATTCGGTTTTGTCCCTGTCCGGCAGCATCAGGCTGCATTTCGATTTTTGTCCCCGGACACAAAATCGCAGCTTGCATGATTTTTGTATCTAGGGCAAAGATCTGACAAAATCGGATCATGCCAGATCCTGTGCGATCCGGCGCCCCCATAACATGGGAGGCTATGGGCGCCGGATCGCTCTGGATCCCCGCAAGATTGCGATTCTGAAATTTCAGGACTGGACAGTGGCATCAGCCGGACACTGCCTATTGCGGCAGAAAACAGGACCGAAGGGCTTATTAACCCTCCGATTCTGTTCTGTCCTGTGTCCGGTGCATCCAACAACACACCGGACACAGCCTGACAGCAGAAAAACGTGGTGTGAAGCTAGCCTAAGAAAACAGTCATCACTGTTTTTGAATTAAAAGTGATTTACAGGTAAGGACATGGCTGTTTGTAATATTGCCCCCAAATTGTTAAATTAACAATTTATCGGATCATCAAAAACTTCAAAGAAAGAGGTTGAATTTTCGTGAAGAAAGCTTTAGGCTGCCAAGAAATCCCATTAAGTTCCTGGATCGTCTCCTAAATAGTTTTCATCTTCAGCATAGCTAGGTGGCTCAATGAACAAAATATTGGAAATTGTCACTTCAGTGAGGAAGTAGATGAACTCTAGTATAATGCCACCTAATACAGGTAGCAATCCTAAAAGACATAATTGACTCTTTACCAAGCCTTTTAATATGACTTAGGATTTGTGCCAGATCAGAACCCCAAACTGCAGACGCTGCTTTTCGGGGTTATTTCCCCTCATCAGTGCAGTGTGTGGGATTCTGATCTGGGTGTATGAGAGGCTAAGATGAGGTCTGTCTGGGCAACAGCTATTCTCCTTGTGGAGAGGAATCTGCCAGCAGGCCGAGGAGACGTATAGCCACAATGCTCCTCTGGGAAATAGGCAAATTGTCACTTCAGGGAGGAAGTAGATAAACTCTAGTGCCACCTAATAAAGGTAGCAATCCTAAAAGTCATAGTTGACTCTTTAACAAGCCTTTTAATATGATTTAGGAGTAGTGCCAGATCAGAACCCCAAACTGCAGATGCTGCGTTTGAACAAAACATTGAAATGTAGATTCATGGCCAAAATCTTAGCTACTTCTTCCAGTGATCCAGGAGCAATGTGGTTAACAATTATCTTTACATCAACATGGAGACCATGTCATAAGGCAAGGCATAAGGAATGAGCAAAGGGTTAAGTGGACAAAATATTGCCATTTTTTGTTCATGGCCAGGAAATTCACCAGATCTTAATCCCACTAAGCCCTCAAAATGGGGGTGGACAAGTGATGCTACAGAAAATGTGATTAACTCCAAACACAGAGGTTCTCCGTTAGTTACAACTTGTAGATGATGAGACAAGTGTCTAACTGCAGGTGACACCATAATAAAGTGTCAATCTCGCACAAACGTGCCAATTGTCTCCAGGACTGACGCAGATAGCCGGGTCCAGAGCCATCTTCAGCATAAACACTTATTGGAGTTACATTGTGTTGTGCATCCGCCAATCTGGTGACACAGGACCCCCAGGGATCAGATTGTCCTGAGTGATAGATTGGGCTTATGGGACCACCCTATGTACTAAGGAGAGTGGTGTAAACATGGAGGCGAGCTATAAACGTCTGTCAATTGGAAGACACAGTTGCACATGTCATATATATTTTTGGGGGAAGAGTCACCTGTTTTAACACTAGTGATTTTGTTTTCTTCCTTATAGGTGCTTGAGTTTCAGAAATCCTATGACGATTTCTGCCAGGCTGAAGGAGGGCTCCACAACCGTATTTCCTAATCCGTTCCACAGGGGATTCTTTCTCTTTGTCTCCTTTGTGTAAATTCCCAGAAATCTGTACAGATGAAGACAAGGTAAGTAGCCAGTGGAATTAGTAGTCTCTATCCAGTCCTATAATGCAGTGTTCATTACATGCAGGTAGTCATTTTTATATTATAATACGTTCGACTGCCCCTAGCCTGTGATAGCTGGCACAGACTGCCCAATATCTAAGCTGGGCTGCAGTCTCTACCCATACACATATTGCATACATCATCATCACTGTCCCCATTGGGACTCACACTCTACAATCCCATTAAGTATATCTGCATTATGATGCAATAATAAACTCTCTCTATCTGTATTTCTGGCTTTATATTTTCTGTCTCTACTGCTAATAGTGATAATTTATCTGACCGTGTTCATGTCTTTATTTCCTAGGTATCGCTGGGAGTCTATGATCCAAGCACTTTAGCACAATACCCGGATGGTCTCTGAGGAACGTGTTGGTGCTGGCCGCTTTACATTGGTACTGTGCCCCATGTCTGAATTCTCCCTGTTATTAGGCTGTGTATTGAAGCTATTGGGAGTCTGGTTGCACATTTACTTTTCCATTTCATTGTGAATATTGCAATGAATCATTGGAAAATTATGCATCTCAATTATAATGTTAATTTACTCCTCCTCCCCACCACCCTTCTTCCTTTCACATTGCATTCTCCCACACGTTAATTGGTCCCGTTATGGCTTACGTCCGAAAACCCTGCAAAACGGGATTTTGATTTATACATTGATGGAGCTATTGACTTTAATGGTGCAAATGAAGTCACATTGTGCTCTGTTGTGCATCGTTTTCGAGAGTTCACATCAGCTGCAGGTGAACGCCCAGGTGCAGTCTACAATGTCCAGGTGTCCACCTGCACTAAACCTATACTTTGGAAAATGGTGCCTGACAGCTCACATGTTGGCTCAGTCTGGACCATTAAAGTCAATGGCTACATCGGTGCATAAGTCCAATGTCGTTTTGCAGTGGCTTCAGATGTAAGCCTCGACAGGACCACTGAAGGTGTAGGAGAACACAATAGGAAACCAGACTTAAAGTAAACCATCAGTTTTCCTAATCTTTGCTGATCATGGTAAATGAATGGCTGCTTATAAGTTCATGGGTAGTACGTGGCATTGGCTAAATAACTGAATGCAGTATTCATGGGCCCAGAAAAGTCCCTGCTTGTGACACTGTGGAGCCCAAGTATGGCAGTATGTTTCCATGATTGGTGCAGCGTGTACATGACAAAACAGCATTCAGTACTATATGAGCCGGATGCCTGACCATCATGATTGCTTTACTAAAGGAATCTACCCAGGAATTATGAGATTTTCTCTTCATGCTAGTATTTTTGTACCTTATCTGATTTTCAGGTGCATCTCAATGAATTAGAATATTATAAAAAAGTAAATTTATTTCAGTAGTTCAAATACATAAGGTGAAACTCATATGTTAGTGAGTGATCTATTTCAAGTGTTTATTTCTGTTAATGTTGATGATTATGGCTTACAGCCAATGAAAACCCAAATGTTGTTATCTCAGAAAATTAAAGTAGGCAGGATGAAGGGTCTGAGAGATAAAATATTGCCCGAATATGTATTAGAGGCAGAGAAATGGTCTATGGTCACCACCTGCAGAACCGCTCCTTTATGGGGTTGTCTTGCTAATTTCCTATCATTTCTACCTGTTGTTTGTTCCATTTGCACAACAGCAGGAGAAATTCACAATCAGTGTGCTTCATAACTGGACAGTGTGATTTCAAAGATCACTTAAGATCACTTTTTTTTACACTGGTTTGGACATATTAGATTCCTGCTTTATGTTTAACAAGTACATTACTGGCAATAGACTGACAGAGATCCTACTTGTTTGTATAAGAGAATTAAGTGAGCATGATCTAATTTGGGCAAGTTCATTGAATAGGAAGGAGGAGAGATGTGATATCACATATTGTAAATGGTGGATCCCGTGTTATCTACTGTTTATAGAGGTGTTATTAGTCATTGTACAGGAGGAGGAGGAGGTGAGCTGTGACATCACCTATTGTGAATGGTGGATCCTGTGTTATCTACTGTATATAGAGGTGTTATCAGTCATTGTACATGAGGAGGAGGTGAGTTGTTATATCACCTATTATGAAGGGGGGATCCTGTGTTACCTAACTGTAGATGCTTATATGCAGGCCTTACTAATCAGCTGTTGACCAAACCACTAATCAGCCAACAATGATCTTTTTGGAGTACCCCACAAAGGAGCGCTCAGCTTGGCCGAGTGTTTCTGTGTTTTGTGTGAGACAGCAGCTTATTTCCCCCCTGAATAAAAGTATCTGGTGATTTGAATCCAATTGCCCAATCCTTAAAGAGGCAAGTCAGTGTGTCCATAGACTTGGTGTAAGGGCAATTTCTGGGTCACACATCAACCCCAGCTATCAGTGTGATAAGAGGAATGGAGCCGCGCTGGAAACTGTGGAAGATGGCAATCAGCGAGTGTATTCCTGCAATAACACTACACGACGTATACATTTACAAAGTCTATAAAGTTGTGTGGAGTCACATCCCCTATGACTGAAGCCAGGTATGTATGTGCAGTCACCTCCCCTATGACTGAAGCCAGGTATGTATGTGCAGTCACCTCCCCTATGACTGAAGCCAGGTATGTGTGTGCAGTCACCTCCCCTATGACTGAAGCCAGGTATGTGTGTGTGTGCAGTCACCTCCCCTATGACTGAAGCCAGGTATGTGTGTGTGTGCAGATACCTCCCCTATGACTGAAGCCAGGTATGTGTGTGTGTGCAGATACCTCCCCTATGGCTGAAGCCTGGTATGTATGTGCAGTCACCTCCCCTATGACTAAAGCCAGGTATGTGTGTGCAGTCACCTCCCCTATGACTGAAGCCAGGTATGTGTGTGCAGACACTTCCCCTATGACTGAAGCCAGGTATGTGTGTGCAGTCACCTCCCCTACGACTGAAGCCAGGTGTGTGTGTGTGTGCAGTCACCTCCCCTATGACTGAAGCCAGGTATGTGTGTGTGCAGTCACCTCCCCTATGGCTGAAGCCAGGTATGTGTGTGTGCAGTCACCTCCCCTATGGCTGAAGCCAGGTATATGTGTGTGCAGTCACCTCCCCTATGGCTGAAGCCAGGTATGTGTGTGCAGTCACCTCCCCTATGACTGAAGAGAGGTGTGTGTGTGCAGTCACCTCCCCTATGACTGAAGAGCGGTATGTGTGTGCAGTCACCTCCCCTATGACTGAAACCAGGTATGTGTGTGCAGTCACCTCCCCTATGACTGAAGCCAGGTATGTGTGTGCAGTCACCTCCCCTATGACTGAAGCCAGGTATGTGTGTGCAGACACTTCCCCTATGACTAAAGCCAGGTATGTGTGTGCAGACACCTTAGCATGTAAAGGCTTTTTTAAAAATAAATATGCGAAATTTTGATTTCAGAACTCCATGTTCGTGATGCACATTGTATCATTTAAAACACATTGGGGCAGTTTAATATCACAAAATAACATGACTGTTTCCATTTAAACAGCAACACCCAAAAGAAAAGCAAAAATGAGCAAATGCCCTAACATAAGTAAATAGCATAGTGACATAAATGTGAATGCTCAGTCCTTATTCACTGTTACGTCACTTGACATATGGTAAGGTTAGATGCTAGGACCATCCCGATATGGGTCACCTTGACGTAATGGAATAGCTATTTTTTTTTTTATTAAAATATTATTAACCAAATGCCCTATTTTATTTACATGCACTTTTGCTGTTTATTTTATTTACTTATGATAGTGTATTTGCTCATTTTTGCTTTTCTTTTGGATATCAACCAATGTAAAGGGATTTAAGCTTATGTAGACCAATTATATTGATAAACATCCAGCAGAAAAGGCTAATTTGGGATTATTCCTAGATTGTGTAATGCAAAATATTAGCAGAAAACTGCAAATTGTTTTGCCACTTTGCCAATCTGGTGTTTTATTGAGAGTGTGTAAGGCTGGTTTCACACTGCAGTTTTTTCCCTGATCAGGTTCAATCAGGTTTGTGTGCCAAAACCAGGAGAGGAACTTGCAGAGAAAAACTATAATTGAAAGATTGACACCTGTTCTGAGTTTTGGAGACACTCCTGGCTTTGATACACAAACATGATCGAACCTGATCAGGAAAAAAACTGTGGTGTGAAACCAGCCTAAGAAACACATTTATGTAGTAATCTAACCTGATTTCTCCGAACAAGTGCGGAGACCAGAAGGCATCCAGCTGTAGATAACCTGGTAGCGGTTCCTCAAATTAAACAACTTCACGGCTAGCTGCAGTATTATGGCAGAGACACAGTATGTGAGATACTCGCATGAGTCTCACATGACTCACCTGGCACAGCCTCCCCCTCTCTGAATGGGAGCGTGTTGCTCCCACTGACAGGCTGCAGTTAGCGGAAGCAGGTTGGTATCCGTGGTAAACTGCGGGTTTATCGCTGGTTGATTCACCATGTCACATGCGTCAATATCACTGCAAAGGCACGTGCAACAGCGATATTGCATGCGATATTGACGTGTGTGATGGCCCCTTAAGGCCGGCTTCACACCACAATTTTTACATCTACAGTAGGTAACACAGGATCCACCCTTCATAATAGGTGATATCACAGCTCACCTCCTCCTGTACAATGACTAATAACACCTCTATATACAGTAGATAACAGGATCCACCATGCACAATGTGATATCACAGCTCACCTCCTCCTGTACAATGACTAATAACACCTCTATATACAGTAGATAACAGGATCCACCATGCACAATATGTGATATCACAGCTCACCTCCTCCTCCTCCTGTACAATGACTAATAACACCTCTATATACAGTAGATAACACAGGATCCACCATGCGCAATAGGTAATATCACAGCTCACCAAATCCTCCTCCTGTACAATAATTATCTTTATTTATACAGCGCCAACATATTCCGCAGCACTTCACAATTCAGAGGTTCATATTCAAACACTCATAAGAAACAGTTATCAGAAAATACAATACATAATACAATACAATACAAAACACAATACAATACAATACAATAAAGTTTTGTGGGAGAAAAGAAAAACAAATAATCAAATTTGGCTTATTTTTTACACTTCATTGTAATCCTCCAAGTGGTGATGATGACTGCACTGTACATTAAAGGTACCGTTACACACAGAGATATATTGCTTGCAACTCACTGGTTGTAGTCAAATCATGGACACGTTACATTTGTACATGGCAACAAAATAGAACAATGTGTCCATGATTTCACTGCAACCAGTGAGTTGCAAGCAATATATCTCTGTGTGTAACGGTACCGTAAGAGAAGTTTTTGTCTCCAACATACTTTAGGGATTAGTGTGAAAATTTCATGATTTTTTTTTAAATACAAGTTTTAAATATTCTTTACATAAAAACCTGATTTAAACCCTTTCTGGTGACACCTTCCCTTTAGGGCATCTCATGTATGAAGCCACGAGGTTTCCTTTGTATCTATCTAGTTCCATGTCTGGTGTAGACTGTTCTGCTGGAGTTTGTAATCTGCGATGAGCAGGTTATTGTAAGGTCTCTGGATCCGTGTGCTTTATTTGTCCTCTCTAACCCCAAAGTGTCCATTAGCTACGAGATATTCACTTTCCCCCACTATTCATTTACTATCAAATTGCTTTAAGTCGCTTTCTCTTCTATAAGACGGATGATAAAAAAAACAAACCACTCCACAATTCCATTTAGTCTTTTCTCTTGCAAGGACATACGAGGCTTGGGGCTCCATTTGTCAGATGAAAGTCCCACGACACACTTTTTAATTGCTAGTCCTCGAACAGCAGGACCAAGTGCTTCTGAATAAATCAGACCTCATTTTACTGGACAATTAATGACCTTAAATTCTCTGCTCTTACCGAGTAGAAAGTAACAGACGGGGCCGAGTAAATGTAGCTTTTACTGAACTCTTCTGTTCAGGGTAATCTATTCCGTTGGTTTCCCGTATGTCCTGGTGAATGCGAGCATTTACATATTTGTAGATGTTCAGGTCCTAATTCATCATTTGTGATGTCTTCAAGTCACTTTTTCTTTTTTTTAGTCTTGCAGTATTTACTGTCGGTTTGGGCTCCAAATTCTTAAAAATGAGGGTGGTGCGAAATTCATATTGCTCTTTTAATTTGTCTTTAAAAGGAACCTATTATCTAATTCATGCTGGACAAGCAGCAGACAGCATGAATTGGAGCCTAGCTGCACAATTGCAGCCGGATGTTTTTTTCCTCTGATATGCTGTGATATAGAGAAGATATACTTTTAAAGATCCAGCCTGGAGACGAGTCTAGGCAGACTCCACCTCTGTCCGCCTCCTTCCGGCCCCTTCGTGGCTGCCTCCTTCCGGCCCCTCGTGGCCGCTTCCTTCCGGCCCCTCGCAGGCGCCTCCCTCCCGGCCCCCTCGCAGGCGCCTCCCTCCCGGCCCCCTCGCAGGCGCCTCCCTCCCGGCCCCCTCGCAGGCGCCTCCCCCCCGGCCCCCTCGCAGGCGCCTCCCCCCCCGGCCCCCTCGCAGGCGCCTCCCCCCCGGCCCCCTCGCAGGCGCCTCCCCCCCGGCCCCCTCGCAGGCGCCTCCCCCCCGGCCCCCTCGCAGGCGCCTCCCCCCCGGCCCCCTCGCAGGCGCCTCCCCCCCGGCCCCCTCGCAGGCGCCTCCCCCCCGGCCCCCTCGCAGGCGCCTCCCCCCCGGCCCCCTCGCAGGCGCCTCCCTCCCGGCCCCCTCGCAGGCGCCTCCCTCCCGGCCCCCTCGCAGGCGCCTCCCTCCCGGCCCCCTCGCAGGCGCCTCCCTCCCGGCCCCCTCGCAGGCGCCTCCCTCCCGGCCCCCTCGCAGGCGCCTCCCTCCCGGCCCCCTCGCAGGCGCCTCCCTCCCGGCCCCCTCGCAGGCGCCTCCCTCCCGGCCCCCTCGCAGGCGCCCCTCCCTCCCCCGGCCCCCTCGCAGGCGCCTCCCTCCCGGCCCCCTCGCAGGCGCCTCCCTCCCGGCCCCCTCGCAGGCGCCTCCCTCCCGGCCCCCTCGCAGGCGCCTCCCTCCCGGCCCCCTCGCAGGCGCCTCCCTCCCGGCCCCCTCGCAGGCGCCTCCCTCCCGGCCCCCTCGCAGGCGCCTCCCTCCCGGCCCCCTCGCAGGCGCCTCCCTCCCGGCCCCCTCGCAGGCGCCTCCCTCCCGGCCCCCTCGCAGGCGCCTCCCTCCCGGCCCCCTCGCAGGCGCCTCCCTCCCGGCCCCCTCGCAGGCGCCTCCCTCCCGGCCCCCTCGCAGGCGCCTCCCTCCCGGCCCCCTCGCAGGCGCCTCCCTCCCGGCCCCCTCGCAGGCGCCTCCCTCCCGGCCCCCTCGCAGGCGCCTCCCTCCCGGCCCCCTCGCAGGCGCCTCCCTCCCGGCCCCCTCGCAGGCGCCTCCCTCCCGGCCCCCTCGCAGGCGCCTCCCTCCCGGCCCCCTCGCAGGCGCCTCCCTCCCGGCCCCCTCGCAGGCGCCTCCCTCCCGGCCCCCTCGCAGGCGCCTCCCTCCCGGCCCCCTCGCAGGCGCCTCCCTCCCGGCCCCCTCGCAGGCGCCTCCCTCCCGGCCCCCTCGCAGGCGCCTCCCTCCCGGCCCCCTCGCAGGCGCCTCCCTCCCGGCCCCCTCGCAGGCGCCTCCCTCCCGGCCCCCTCGCAGGCGCCTCCCTCCCGGCCCCCCTCGCAGGCGCCTCCCTCCCGGCCCCCTCGCAGGCGCCTCCCTCCCGGCCCCCTCGCAGGCGCCTCCCTCCCGGCCCCCTCGCAGGCGCCTCCCTCCCGGCCCCCTCGCAGGCGCCTCCCTCCCGGCCCCCTCGCAGGCGCCTCCCTCCCGGCCCCCTCGCAGGCGCCTCCCTCCCGGCCCCCTCGCAGGCGCCTCCCTCCCGGCCCCCTCGCAGGCGCCTCCCTCCCGGCCCCCTCGCAGGCGCCTCCCTCCCGGCCCCCTCGCAGGCGCCTCCCTCCCGGCCCCCTCGCAGGCGCCTCCCTCCCGCCCCTCGCAGCGCCTCCTCCCCCCCCTCGCAGGCGCCTCCCTCCCGGCCCCCTCGCAGGCGCCTCCCTCCCGGCCCCCTCGCAGGCGCCTCCCTCCCGGCCCCCTCGCAGGCGCCTCCCTCCCGGCCCCCTCGCAGGCGCCTCCCTCCCGGCCCCCTCGCAGGCGCCTCCCTCCCGGCCCCCTCGCAGGCGCCTCCCTCCCGGCCCCCTCGCAGGCGCCTCCCTCCCGCCCCCTCGCAGGCGCCTCCCTCCCGGCCCCCTCGCAGGCGCCTCCCTCCCGGCCCCCTCGCAGGCGCCTCCCTCCCGGCCCCCTCGCAGGCGCCTCCCTCCCGGCCCCCTCGCAGGCGCCTCCCTCCCGGCCCCCTCGCAGGCGCCTCCCTCCCGGCCCCCTCGCAGGCGCCTCCCTCCCGGCCCCCTCGCAGGCGCCTCCCTCCCGGCCCCCTCGCAGGCGCCTCCCTCCCGGCCCCCTCGCAGGCGCCTCCCTCCCGGCCCCCTCGCAGGCGCCTCCCTCCCGGCCCCCTCGCAGGCGCCTCCCTCCCGGCCCCCTCGCAGGCGCCTCCCTCCCGGCCCCCTCGCAGGCGCCTCCCTCCCGGCCCCCTCGCAGGCGCCTCCCTCCCGGCCCCCTCGCAGGCGCCTCCCTCCCGGCCCCCTCGCAGGCGCCTCCCTCCCGGCCCCCTCGCAGGCGCCTCCCTCCCGGCCCCCTCGCAGGCGCCTCCCTCCCGGCCCCCTCGCAGGCGCCTCCCTCCCGGCCCCCTCGCAGGCGCCTCCCTCCCGGCCCCCTCGCAGGCGCCTCCCTCCCGGCCCCCTCGCAGGCGCCTCCCTCCCGGCCCCCTCGCAGGCGCCTCCCTCCCGGCCCCTCGCAGGCGCCTCCAATGTACAGATACAGAGACTTGGAAATGGCTTCTAGCAGCGCTGGGAAGATTCAGCCGAGGATGTTACTGAGACCAGACTATTCCTGAGATTAATACAACACCTGGCAAAAATTATGGAATCACCTGGCTCGGAGGATGTCCATTCAGTTGTTTAATCTTGTAGAAAAAAAGCTGATCACAGACATGACACAAGACTAAAGTCATTTCAAATGGCAACTTTATGGCTTTAAGAAACAGTAAAAGAAATCTTGAAAAACAAAATGTGCTAGCCAGTAACAGTTACTTTTGTAGACCAAGAAGGGGGAAAAATTATGTAATCACTGAATTCTCAGGAAAAAATTATGGAATCAACCTGTAAATTTTCACCTGCATCAAATAAGATCTGCTCATTAGTCTGCATCTAAAAAGGAGTGATCACACCTTGGAGAGCTGTTGCAACAAGTGGACTGACATGAATTATGGCTCCAACATGAGAGAGGTCAATTGAAACAAAGCAAAGGATTATCAAACTCTTAAAAGAGGGTAAAACAAAATGCAATGTTGCAAAAGATGTTGGTTGTTCACATTCAGCTGTGTCTAAAATGTGGTACAAAAACAAACAACATTGGAAAGTTGTCAAAGGGAAACATACTGGTAGAACAAGGAAGACATCAAAGTGTCAAGACAGAAACTTAAAGCAATATGTCTTCAAAACAGGAAATGCACAACAAAACAAATGAGGAATTAATGTGAGGAAACTGGAGTTAATGTCTGTGACCAAACAGCAAGAAAGCGCCTAAAGGAAATGGGATTCACATACAGAAAATCTAAACAAAAGCCATCATTAAGGGTGCGTGCACACGTTCAGTGTACGCAGCGTCTTGCCGCTGCATCCAAAACGATGCGTAAGAAAGTACTAGCATAGTGGATGGGATTTCAAGAAATCCCATCCTCACTATGCTTTACCCTCCCGCAGTGTCATTGGAGCTGCGGTGCGGGTTGCCGGGAGTCCGCTCCTCTGTAGCATGTTTATTTCATGCTTCAGAGTCGGAAGCGGATCCCATCGGGTGACTGTAGGGAGAAGCCGCCCTGCACCCACTGCACATGGTGAGTACAGGGCGGCTGCGGTCTCCCTGCGGCCACCCGTGGCTTCCCTCAGGTCCAGAGGAGCTGCGACCAACACGCAGCTCCTCCGGACTGTGTGCATGCACCCTAACGCCTAAACAGAAAAAAACAAGGTTATAATGGGCTAAGGAAAAGCAATTGTGGACTGTGGATGACTGGATGAAAGTCATATTCAGTGATGAATCGAGAATCTGCATTGGAGAAGGTGATAATGCTGGAACTTTTGTTTATAAATCTCATTGGAATGACAACAAAGATGACTGCCTGAACAGAACATGCAAATTTCCACAGTCATTGATGATATGGGGCTGCATGTCAGGTAAAGGCACTGGGGAGATGGCTGTCATTGCATCTTCAATAAATGCTCAAGTTTACATAGATATTTTGGATACTTTTCTTATCCCATCAATTGAAAGGATGTTTGGAGATGATTAAATCATTTTTCAAGATGATAATGCATCCTGCCATAGAGCAAAAACTGTGAAAACATTCCTTGAAAGAAGACACATAAGGTCAATGTCATGGCCTGCAAATAGTTCGGATCTCAATCCAATTGAAAATCTTTGGTGGAAGTTGAAGAAAATGGTCCATGACAAGGCTCCAACCTGCAAAGCTGAGTGGCAACAGCAATCGGAGAAAGTTAGAGCCAGATTGATGATGAGTACAGATTGTCAATCATCAAGTCCATGCCTCAGAGACTGCAAGCTGTTATAAGCCAGAGGTGGCACAACAGAATACTAACAATGTATTTGAGTGTTGTTTTGTTTGTTTGTCATGATTCCATACTTTTTCCCCCTGCTTGGTCTACAAAAGTAACCGTTACTGTAAAGCACTTTTTTATTTCAAAACTTCTTTTAGTGTTTCTTCAAGGCAGAGAGTTGCTATTTGAAATTACTTTAGTTTTGTGCCATGTCTGTAATCTGCTTTTTTTCTACAAAGTTAAACACCTGAATGGACATCCTCCGAGCCAGGGGATTCCATAGTTTTTACCAGCGGTTGTATGCCAGGTTTCAGCAGCTTGAATCACCTGACAGGTGTGACCTTTTTTTTTTTTTTTTTACTCGCCAAACGTTGCATATAAGTGCCAGAGATGGAGGGAGGACAAGCAGATGGGAAGGAGCACTTAAAGGAGGTTTGGTCGCTTTGAATTACTAAGGGTCTGGACTTGGTGTGAACAGCCATTCTGTACTGACAGTCTACAGACATTTGTAGTCTCTTTGCAGTATAGGTGATAATTGTATGATTTCTAAGTATCTGCTATGAGTAGTGCTGGCATAGACAGTATATGCAGCGGGGACCAGGCACAATACTAATCCATTTACACAGGTGACTTTCGGACTTCCATTTTGTTATTGGAGTTGGTCCTGTCTATTTGTGACAGTTTTTATTATTATCACTGAGAAGTAAATGAGCCATTCCCCTAGCACCGCCAAAGATAATATCGATAGCCAAGTCATCAGTATTTGATAATTGGGGGTTCCTCTGATCAGTACAATGAGGCCACATTCAGGTTTTTTTGAGGATATTTTCAAACCAAAACTGAGGTGCATCTACCGAGAAGCCACTTACTAAACGTCTCCGCTCCGTGATTACACGTAAATTGCTAATGATTTCCTATTGTTAACAGCCTCACAGTTTTGCAGAAACTAGTATGGCTATTAGCAGTAAGCGGAGCTGCGTGTACGACCCGCCCTTTCTGTACAAGACTTATAATAACACCAATACTGTAGAATACGTTCTTCCATTTGCTCTTTTTGTTGTCTTCCAAGGCTAATTGCTTGATGATTAGTTGCTGTAATGAGATTTTTCCCATGTATTTAATAGTTACTGATTCCCAGACGAATTAATCTTCACATGCCAGTTTTGATTCATGCACGTCTTCTACAGACCTCAGTTTTATACAAAGTATAATATAAATAAATATATATTTGTCTTCTAATTTTAGATTTAGATATAATATTTCAATATCTTGAAGTATACCGTATATACTCGTGTATAAGCCGAGTTTTGCAGCCCAAAAATTTGGCTGAAAAGTCCCCCCCTCGGCTTATACATGGGTCAATACGGTATGTGGTGTGTGGGGGCTGTGTCCGGGTGCTGGGGAGGCTGGAGGAGGCGGGGGGAGGCTGCTGACTGAGCGGCCCGTCACGTGGTGCCGCTCATTAGATATGCACGGCTCCCCCCGCCCATCACAGCGGCAGGGGGAGCCATGCATACAGCCCCCAGTGGTAGTATACAGGCAGCCCCCCTCCTGCTGACACTTGCCCCCCTATACTGTGCAGAGCCCCCCACACTGTGCAGAGCCCCCGCTGCATTATCTTACCCTCCAGCGTCCTCATCACCGCGGGTCCTCCAGTCCTTGCTCGCTCGCTGTGTTCGGGTCTCACGTGACCCGGCGCGATGACGGCATCCCACTGCGACCGCCGGGTCACATGAGACCGGGAACACCGCATGAGGATGGAAGCGAGGGCCCGCGGTGATGAAGACGCTGGATGGTAAGTTTAATGCAGTGGGGGGGGGGGAGGCTTTGCACAGTGTGGTGGGGGGGGGCTCTGCACAGTGTGGTGGGGGGGGGCTCTGCACAGTGTGGTGGGGGGGGCTCTGCACAGTGTGGTGGGGGGGGGGCTCTGCACAGTGTGGTGGGGGGGGGGGGCTCTGCACAGTGTGGGGGGCGAGTGCCAGCAGGAGGAGGGCTGCATCACATAGTGCACTGCTCCCCCATCCGCGGGATGCAGTGCACTATCTAATACAGCCCCCCTCCTGCCGGCACTCGCCTGCTGTATACTACTGGGGGCCTGCTGTATACCACTGGGGGCCTGCTGTATACCACTGGGGGCGTGCTGTATACCACTGGGGGCCTGCTGTATACCACTGGGGGCCTGCTGTATACCATACTGCTGGGGCCTGTATACCACTGGGGGGCCTGTATACCTCACTGCTGGGGGTTGTATACCTGTGCTGGGGTCCACCCTTGGCTTATACGTGAGTCAATACGTTTTCCCAGTTTTTGGGGGCAAAAGTAGGGGGGTCGGCTTATACACGAGTATATATGGTAAGTTGTATACGGCCTGCTGTATACCACTGGGGGCCTGCTGTATACCATACTGCTGGGGCCTGTATACCTCACTACTGGGGGTTGTTTACCTGTGCTGGGGTACACCCTCGGCTTCTACGTGAGTCAATACGTTTTCCCAGTTTTTGGGGGCGAAAATAGGGGGGTCGGCTTATACACGGGTCGGCTTATATACGAGTATATACGGTAAGTTGGGAAAAAGGACGAGGATTGGGTTTTAAGGATGATGGGTAGTGTTAGTTTTCGGATACCCTTAGCGTTTTTAATTTAGCTATAAAATAAATTTTTTTTTCAAAAATTTGGCTTCTTCTTTATTTGCAGAATAGAAATTTATTGTGATTTATTGTGTTTCTCTACTTGGAATGACAGTTAAAGGCTCCTACTGCTGTGAAAGCTACTAATCCTGATTACCATGGCTTTAAAGAGCTTAATGGAGTTGTGGTCAGTAATGTACATAGCTGCTCTGTTCATTCCTATTGGAATGCCAAAGACATGTCAAGCTCAGCACTTGGCTATTTCCTCAGTGGTCCCATTAACGGGGAATGAAGCTGCGATGTGCATGATCGAACATCGCTCCAATCACATATGGCTATGTAGATTCCTGGTTCTTGGGATCAGGAGGCGTCCCTACGGATGGGCCCACGGTTATCAGGGGATTGAGAGGGGATAACTTTCAAACTTGGGAATGTCCTTCTAATGCTGCACTTTGATTTCTGTAGCATACTTTTTGAAAACCTTATACAGTCACATCTGCAGCCTTTTTCCACTATATAATGTTAGTGAAGGGACCTTTTTATATAGATTGACAAGTAGATATGGGCTCCCATTGGTTTGTCAGACAACTCTATATAAATTCCATCACAGGGACAACTTCTACCCATATGTACAATGATAGCTGCCGGCCTCTTCTCTGCCCTGCGCCTGGCCTTCTCTCCACCCTGCACCCGGCGTCCTCTCCGCCCTGCGCCCCGCCTCCTCTCTGCCCTGGGTCAGGTCTCATCCCCACCCTGTGCCCGGCCTCCTTTCCGCCTTGTGCCCGGCCTCCTTTCCGCCTTGTGCCCGGCCTCCTTTCCGCCTTGTGCCTGGTCTCCTTTCCGCCTTGTGCATGGCCTCCTTTCCGCCCTGCGCCCGGCCTCCTTTCCGCCCTGCGCCCGGCCTCCTTTCCGCCCTGCGCCCGGCCTCCTTTCCGCCCTGCGCCCGGCCTCCTTTCCGCCCTGCGCCCGGCCTCCTTTCCGCCCTGCGCCCGGCCTCCTTTCCGCCCTACGCCCGGCCTCCTTTCCGCCCTGCGCCCGGCCTCCTTTCCGCTCTGCGCCCGGCCTCCCTTGCCTCGGCTGCCACCAACTGCTTATATCTCTCTCTTCTGAATTGTTGGACCACTTGACAAGGGGTAGGGGATAATTTAGACAAGCGAAAAGCTGTGAACAGACTGTCTGATCCCCTGACATGGAGGCATTTACATATGAAGTATCCCCTTTTCTCAGCAGTAAAGTCATCATGATTACATTATATGTAACTAGATGGTGGTTAGCAGAGTTTATGGCGCTTCAGGGTTAAGCAGAGTATACGGCGGGTGAATGGTTAGCAGAGTATATGGCGGGTGAATGGTTAGCACAGTATACGGCGGGTGAGTGGACAGCACAATATACGGTGGGTGAGTGGCCAGCACGGTATACGGCGGATGAGTGGACAGCACAGTATACGGTGGGTGAGTGGACACACACACCTACACACACACGCCTACACACACACGCCTACACACAGACACACACCCACAGACACCCAGTACACACCCTCCCCCTGGTCTGACCCGGTCCAGCTGGATCCCGGATTCCTTCCATTGCGCAAGCGCAGCCCAGGGCTGACAGCGAGAGAGACAGTGGCAACACCGGGGGGAGAGGAAGATAGTGGACGGCAGCGGAAGACTGAGGGGGATCCGGGAGCAGATGGGTAAGAAACGGCAGGAAGCTGTGTATGGGGTCGGAGGAGGGAGAGAGGGCGGTGGGCGGACAGGAGGCCGTTATGCTGGAGGACGTGGCCTGTCATGGTGGAGAGCTCAGGAGGGGCCCCCTGGCTTGTCATGGAGGGAGAGCTTAGGAGGGGGGATCATGTGGACGACCAGGAAGGGGAGCAGACAGGCAGGGCCGGTTTTAGGCAAAGTGGGGCCCTGGGCAAAAGGTTAAAGTGGGGCCCTAAATGCTCACATATTGCACCGTCACACCCAGACATTTGGGTTACATGTCCAAGCACCGAATTCAGACTGGTGAATGAGTGCGATTTATAATATTCAAGTCATTCAGCGCTTGTTTCCAGCCTTTTTACACAGGATGATGAAGAATGATGGGTGCAGAGCAATCATCAGTAGAGCAATCTGTCCTCTACAGATCATGTTATCGGCTGCACTTCTGCAGTTTGCAGCCGACGATGTGCTGCCGAGAGCAAGGATTTTGGTTGCTCCATAAACACCCAATCGCCCGATGATGAGCTGCATTTTGGTCGTTTGTTGGGCGATTGCCGACCTGTTTACGCCTAGGAACTCTAATCTGTGCTGCTGGGATTTATAAATGTAGATGTTACATACACTCAACACATGATATGTGACACAAACACTATATATTACACGTATACACCGAGCACACACACAGACACACACATCCATCCCCATCATTGTCTGTGTCATACAGGACGGCTCCTCCAGGGAGAGTCGCTCTTTCTAACCTCTTATCCTCTGACCAGGAGATGGGGATTGTGAACACAGGACTCCTTATATTGATTAAAAATTACCTACAAGTGTTTAATTAAATAGGTTTTACAAACTGGAGAGTCAGTAAGAGGAATGTTTCCATAGGATCATCTACTTAAATGTCATCTTTAACAAAGATCTGCTATTTTCTTTATATTATAAGAAAAATACATTTGAATTAAGCCCCATCCTGGTGTTCTGGGGTCATTAGTGGAAATATTGATCTTAAAGGAGTCCAGAATTCTATAAACATGACTGATTTCTTTCAAAAACAGCGCCACCCCTGTGTACAGGTTGTATGTGATATTGCAGCTCAGCTTAATTGAAGGGAATGGGCCTATGCTGTAATACCACATGCCACCTGTACACAGGGTGGTGCTGTTTTGAGTGAATGTAGTAAAGTTTTATTAATACTGGACATCCCCTTAAATGCCTTGTAAGTTTTGCTTGATAACTGGCTACAAATGTAGGAATTAAGGAGGTCCCCAAACTCTAATTACTCACATCATGAACATGTGAAGATTGAAGCCTGTGGGGGGCGCTCCTGCTGCTATTACAAGGGTTTTCTAACTTTCACCACTGAGCGGTATTTCATTTTTGTTTTTTCCTCCCCTTCCAAGAGCCAGAACTTTTTTATTTTTCCTCCACATAGCTGTATCAGGGCTTATTTTTTGCGGGATAAGCTGTATTATTAAATGACATCATTCATTCTACCACAAAATGTACTGAAGAATGAGAAAATAATTCCAAGTGCTTTGAAATTGCAAAAAAAAAAGTGCAATTCCACAATGTTTTTGAGTTTTTATTTATCATGGTAGTTATATGGGAAAAGTGACTTCATAAGTTGATTATCTGGGTCAGAATAAGAAGACACTGAACATTTGTTTTTAATTCAATCATAAACCCCCCCCCAGAAATTTGTGTAAAAAATTAGCTTTATTTGCCATTTTCCGAGACCCATGATGTTTTAATTTTTGAAGATACAGGGCTATGTGAGAGCTTACTTTATGTGCCCTGAGCTGACAATTTTACTGATACCATTTTGAGTCACATACAACATTTTGATGGCCTTTTATTGCATTGTATTGTAACAACGTGGTGGCCTAAAAAAACATCATTCTGGCATCTTTTTATTTTTTTCCCTTTACGCCATTTACCAATTGGATTAATTTACTTCATTTCATTTCACTGTTTTATTGCTATTTTCAGTTCAGCTCCTTTGGGGGCCCTGGGCAACAGCCCAGTCTACCCCCCTAACGCCGGCCCTGCAGACAGGTGAGCGGAGGAGACGGGAAGGTGGGTGTAATGTGCGGAGAGGAGAGGCGCTGCTCCTATATCTACTATATAATTGCCTAATCGTGCAGCTGTTTTGCATACGTTGCACTCATTGGTCACCGCAGCTGGCGGCGACCAATGAGCGCTGGCGCACGATTTCGGTCTCAGACAGACACGATTAGGCAATTATACAGTAGATATCTACAGCAGTGCCAGTATTCAGAGGTGTCGGTGTACAGTAGTTTTGGTTGTTTGGAGGTGTCTGTGTCCGGCGGTGTCTGTGCCACGCCAAAGTGAAGGAGGTGCGCGGTATACAGCAGATATATACAGTGATGATGAGGAGGTGTATAAGTGAGGAGGTGGAGGTGTATACCGCAGATATACAGTGATGAGGTGGAGTATACAGCAGATATACAGTGATGAGGTGGAGTATACAGCAAATGTACAGTGTGGAGGTGGAGTATACAGCAGATGTACAGTGAGGAGGTGAAGTACACAGCAGATGTACAGTGAGGAGGTGGAGTATACAGCAGATGTACTGTGAGGAGGTGGAGTATACAGCAGATGTACTGTGAGGAGGTGGCGTATACAGCAGATGTACCGTGAGGAGGTGGAGTTTACAGCAGATGGACTGTGAGGAGGTGGCGTATACAGCAGATGTACCGTGAGGAGGTGGAGTTTACAGCAGATGTACAGTGAGGAGGTGGAGTATACAGCAGATGTACAGTGAGGAGGTGGAGTATACAGCAGATGTACAGTGAGGAG
The DNA here is from genome assembly GCA_033576535.1 of Allobates femoralis. Lineage (NCBI taxonomy): Eukaryota > Metazoa > Chordata > Amphibia > Anura > Aromobatidae > Allobates > Allobates femoralis. The sequence continues at coordinate 55,096,302 of JARQOC010000007.1, read as the reverse complement.
GTGGAGTATACAGCAGTGATGATATGGTGCAACAGTAACTGATCTGCAGACAGCACTAACCTCTCACCCGGGCGTAGCAACAGCTGCACTGGGACAGGAGTCGCTCTGTGTTCCCTGTCATAAGAAAGCCACGGGGAGTGGAGAGAGGAGAGTGGAGACCTGGGCTCAGTTTGACAGGGGAGAGCGCTGCACAGCGGGGAGGAAGGGACCGGGTCCAAGGAGAAGGCTTGAACTGGCCAGGGCCGGGGAGGAGGAGCGCACAAGCTGGGGCTGGGAAAGAGGAGTGCACTGGCTGGAGCTGGGGAGGAGGAGCGCACCGGCCGGGGCTGGGGAGGAGGAGCGCACCGTGGGGATATGGCAGAGGAGAGCGGGCATAGGTGAGAGATTAGCGCCATGACTGCTCCGGTTGCACCCACACACTGCACCCGGCTCTATATATTATATCTACTATATAATTGCCTAATCACGCAGCTGTTTTGCTTACGCTGTGCTCATTGGTTGCCGCGGCTGGTGGCAGCCAATGAGCGCTGGTGCACGATTTCCATGACAGACAGAGAACATTAGGAGATCATATAGTAGACGATGACTGAATCTTTTTTTTTCTAAGTCGCCTTATTTAAATTGGCTTTCTGCTTTCATAATGCTAAGTGCCTAGAAAATAAGTTTTCACATAATGGGTCAGGACCTCATTCTGTAAGACTTCCTTTATTACAACGCGCATATCATAACATAAGGCTTCCAATGACCCATATATCTTCCGTCTCATTCATGAAATCTTTCCCTCTAATCACATCAGCATTTCAGTCTTGTAGGTGGAATCATCAGATTAATAGAGGCCATTCAGCACCTGTCTCTGTGCCGCAGCATTTTCTCGAAAGTAATTAAACTGAAATAAATCTTCAATTAGTTTTTTCTAAAAAATTTCAGGCTGTTAAGATGATCACAAGCTATTAAGGTGAAGATGGGAGATCATTTATCCTCCGTCCTGCTGGGTTTCTCTTGTCTAATTTTGGTGATTTCTTTTGCAGGGGCAGCCGGATATCGTCTCTTGAAGTCCTCTGCCTCCGAGACCGGACTCTACAGGGGGAGAGGGACATAAAGCACAGCATCAGCTTTGAAATCAAGCTGCCCCACATGGCACCGAGCCAAGGTAGACGGCTTTCATCCTAGACATCATTTCTGTTCAATTAAAATGGAAAATTGTATACTGGAGCGTGAGAAGATAAAGGAAGTGGAGGAATATATTGTATTGTTTGAAGCTTTTTTTTTTCTTTTTCTGGGATACACGTTCCATAGATTTGATCTCGGTGACCAGGTTTCGCTGTGCGATCCTGTGCCAAGGGGAACATTATGCTGCAGCCTGACGGTTAAAACTGAACTTATCGAACAGTCGGTGCCATTCGAGTCTTCCACAGTTTGTAGCTTTCTCTGTACTCTGTGATTTTCCAAACATGGATGTCTCTTGGAAATCTTGGTTGGACACAAATCAGATGTTTCTGAAACTTATGTCCTATAGTGCCAAGCTCGAAACTCACAATGGAAGTGCATTGTCCAGGGCTGGAATTGCGGAGAATAATGCAATAGTCCTTTGTGGTTAATATTTTGCGATACTAACTCAATCACACTTCTTGAATAATATTAGCATATGGTGTACAAATGCAAATGCCAACCACAGCCTACATAACACCTTCCAATATCTTCTCATCTGTGGAATTGGGGTGCATAAGCCACATGTGCCTCCTTTGGTCTAGAAATGACCGTTTTCTTAGGCCGGCTTCACACTGCGGTGTGATCCGGTCCGGGGCTGTCCGGGATGACCCTGACAGCAGCGGCCTGAACCAGCACACAGGACTGGAGGGCTAATATGCCCTCTGATCCGGTGTGCAGCGCACGCAGCCGCTGACAGGTCAGGACCGCGGCGCCATGGTGTGCTGGTTGCTGGTCCAGTCCGCAGCTGTCAGGGTCATCCCGGACAGCTCCGGACCGGATCACGCCACAGTGTGAAGCCGCCCTTAGTCCTGCAGAGACTCCACAAGGCTGGATCTTTTTCCCGACATGTCTGGTTTCGGCCACGAAGTGCTATTGGGCTTGACACATGTGGCCTCACCTTTCGTGAGTTCTTGACTCACCCTGATTTACTGTATAGTTGGAGAATTATTGTCTGTTATTTTTGAGCACTTGGTAGAAGCTACCTGGTAAAGGGAATCTGTCAGCAGGTTTTTGCTATGTGAGCTTGAGGACAGCATGCTGTCAGGGTTAAAAAACAAAAAGCAACTGTGCTTCCCTTATCATTGTGCGATCTATTCTTTGCATAAACTAAAGGCTTTATTACCCTCTGGTTATGATTACAGGACAAGAAAGTCACCCGCAATAGTGCAACATTCCCCCCGCTGTGATTGACACCTTACGGTAAATGCACAATCTCTATTGACAGCCTGGCGGGGGCGGCTCTCCCATCTTTGATACATTGCTGAAACTAAAATCTTTGATTGTGTGAGAACGGCTGCAGCCAGTAATCTATGTGATCCATCATTTGTTTCAGAGTTTCGTTGCCTTCATTATGTTGCTGCTGGATGAGGTAGCAAAAACCTGTTGACAGATTCCCTTTAAGAGATGACTGGTCCAAAGTTTTGATCGGTTTGGGTTTCTGTGCAAAAACAAAGGGGCAGCAGCTCTCCACCTCACACTGCTGTCCTCCAAGACTGAAGTCTGGCTTCATACATGTCCCTGTGAGCTCATCTTCAGTTTTGGAATAAGTCTATGCAAACCAAAGAGGGCAGAACAGACTGTATGCACCACATATACACTAAGATGAAATGGGTGGAAGGTAATCAGCATTACTGCTGCATAGAGTCTACTTAAATAATGAAGATGCTGAGTTCAGGACAAAAATATTTAAGTGAAGAGGAAATCTTTCTTCTGTTGTCCACAAAAAGGGGGTTTGATGTTGTCATTTTGTTTGTCCAGTGTTTATACCCAATGACATGTATTATTTACCTTTCCTTTTTTTCTTTCAGGTTGCCCTAAAGCTGTTGGCTGGGAAAAAAACCAAAAAGGTGGTATGGGTCCCCGAATGGTGAATCTGAGTGAATGTATGGACCCCAAGAGGTAAATCAGGGTAATTGTCCGTAGGTAATAATTCCTAGGGTGTAATGTCATTGCTATAATGATTTGTATTACCGTATATACTCGCGTATAAGCCGAGTTTTTCAGCCCAAAAATTGGGCTGAAAAGTACCCCCCTCGGCTTATACGCGAGTACACCTGCCGCCCGCCCGCCACCATCTGTATACATGCGTTTCCCCCCCCTATCAGTATCCAGGGCCCCCCCTTGCAGCCCAAACCTGTAAAGGAAGATCATTATACTTACACCTGCGCCCGCCGCCGTCCCCGCTCTGCACCGCGCTCCTCCATCTTCTTCCGTCTTCCTCCTCGTCGCACAGGCAATGACGTTATTGCCTGTGCGAGTCATTGCCTGTGCGACCAAGGAGGAAGACGGAAGAAGATGGAGGAGCGCGGTGCAGAGCGGGGACGGCGGCGGGCGCAGGTGTAAGTATAATGATCTTCCTTTACAGGTTTGGGCTGCAAGGGGGGGCCCTGGATACTGATAGGGAGGGGGGGGCGCATGTATACAGATGGTGGCGGGCGGGTGGGCGGCCGGTATACCCCTGGGGCTGCTGCTATGTATACCCCTGGGGCTGCTGCTATGTATACCCCTGGGGCTGCTGCTATGTATACCCCTGGGGCTGCTGCTATGTATACCCCTGGGGCTGCTGCTATGTATACCCCTGGGGCTGCTGCTATGTATACCCCTGGGGCTGCTGCTATGTATACCCCTGGGCTGCTGCTATGTATACCCCTGGGGCTGCTGCTATGTATACCCCTGGGGCTGCTGCTATGTATACCCCTGGGGCTGCTGCTATGTATACCCCTGGGGCTGCTGCTATGTATACCCCTGGGGCTGCTGCTATATATACCTCTGAGGCTGCTGCTGTAATATACCACTGGGGCTGCTGCTGTATATACCCCTGGGGCTGCTGCTATGTATACCCCTGGGGCTGCTGCTGTATATACCCCTGGGCTGCTGCTGTATATACCCCTGGGCTGCTGCTATGTATAACCCCTGGGGCTGCTGCTATGTATACCCCTGGGGCTGCTGCTATGTATACCCCTGGGGCTGCTGCTATGTATACCCCTGGGGCTGCTGCTATGTATACCCCTGGGGCTGCTGCTATGTATACCCCTGGGGCTGCTGCTATGTATACCCCTGGGGCTGCTGCTATGTATAACCCCTGGGGCTGCTGCTATGTATACCCCTGGGGCTGCTGCTGTATATACCACTGGGGCTGCTGCTGTAACACTGCTGGGGCCTCTATATACCACTGGGGGCCTGTATATCACACTGCTGGGGGCTGTATACCTGTGCTGAGGTCCACCCTTGGCTTATACACGAGTCAGTAGGTTTTCCCAGGTTTTGGGGGCAAAAGTAGGGGGGTCGGCTTATACACGGGTCGGCTTATACATGAGTATATACGGTAGTTATTGGCAATCTTGGGAGCTCCCATGTAGCATTTTTCCTTTTGATCAAAATAGAAACAATTCCCATTTTTTAGGGCCATCGCCCTTGCCCAAACCTCCCCGCATCTGATGAGGTAGTCACCGCAGCCTCAGTATTCGGATTAATATAAAGCAATGGCTGCTATGTCCATAAAAATGGATGTAAAAAACCAAATGGGTTCTCTGCCTTCTCATCAGATTGGGCAGGATTGTGCCACCCTCATTGTCAGGAATCTACGTCCAGCAGGCATGGAGGGGTACGGCTTGCCTGAGAATGGATGCAGCATTTCTATTTAATATTGTGGCAATATTATTCTTTCATTACTTGTTGTCTTTTTTTTTTTTTTAGGTTGGCAGAGTCATCAGTGGATCTTAATCTAAAATTGATGCGGTGGAGACTTGTGCCCACTCTGGACTTGGAGAAAGTGATCTCCACAAAGTGCTTGTTACTGGGGGCAGGTACCCTCGGGTGCAATGTGGCCAGGACGCTAATGGTGAGCTTTAGCCTAAATGCGCACCATGAGTTTCTGGGATGGATATACTATATGTGCTAGCTATTCTTCTGCACAGGGATCAATAGGTAAGGGAGGGGGATCCGGCCAACTTAAAAACTGTTCCCTTGGTGTGTTATGTTGTATTTAGGGGACTGAGGAGGGGTCTGTAAGATAGAAGTGGTCACTAAGAAGATTTTGGAGAACAAGGGTCCCATAGAGAACTGTGGTGTCAGGGTCTACTTTGATGAGTATGTTAGGTTTTGTCTAAGATGTGTTTGGCAAACATGTGTACTGCCGATATATTCAAAGTCTATGGGAGCAGGGTCGTGGCCTAGCACTCCATGTGAGCAGACTGCTTTCAGGACTCCTCTGCTGTAATCCTGATTTTATCCGGTTAAAAGTACCTCCAGATTACCCGTACCGCCCTATACCGATGGCAGAATATTGCGGGAACTGGCCCTGACATGCGGTGTACCTGAGGACTGCTGCAATGGTGAGAAAAAGGCAGAGGAACGCAGGAGCAGGGAGCCAGGTCCATGATGGCACCGACAATGTGGAGACAGTGGAGAAATGCAGTGCAGCTAATGCAGCATAAACAAAGCAGCTTGAAATTACTGCTTAACTTGAAAGATTTGCGTCGGTGGACGTAGCAGAACAGGAGATGGCTGAAGGGGGTGAGAAGGAGACCAGGGAGAAACTGTATGGAGAAGATCTGGAGGACTATGTAGCACAGGAGGAGCCAGAGGGAGAGGAGAGACATAGGAGCAGGACAGCATGATCCAAGACTCTTATGAGGAGCCTGTAGTAGGGGAGCCCACAATGAGAGACATATATGATCTGGTTAAGTTTTGTAAAACTGCACTAACTACACTTAGAAAGAGAGTTGACAGTATAAAGGAGGAAATGATCAATATGAAGGCAGCCATGAACAAGACTGATATCAGAATGGGAGCGGTGGAAGGAAGACTGAGCACACTGGAGAACCAACTTTCTAAGCTGCGGAAGTCCCACACTCAATGCCTGCAGCGGTGTGCCATTCTGGCTAATAAAAATGACGATCTAGAAAACCACTCCAGGCGGAACAATGTGCGGTTGGTGGGTATCCCTAAAATGGCAGAAAGGACTACATCATTTGTTGAGGACTGGCTCTGCAATAAAATTGGCTCTAACAATCTGACCAAACTGTTTGCGCTAGAGCGAGCACATCGAATCCCCATGAGGCTCCTCCATCGGTAGCATCCTGGCCAGGATCCTTAACTATGGGGACAGAGACATTATCCTACCGAAGGCAAGAACAGCTTAAATATGATTATTAAACAGCAAGAAAGTGTCCATATAACCCAACTACTCGACTGAGGTTCAAAGGCAAAGAATGCGGTATGTTGGGGTGAAAAAAGGTGGGGAGATATTGGAAATGGTGTACTCTATTTGTATTCTGCTAAGCTCAGGGTTGTGACCATGGGACCTGTTCATTTTTTTTCCAACTCCGAAAGAGGCCACTAAGTTGCTGGACTTGAACGAGAAAAGGATCAGAGTGAGAAGAACGCTTAGAGACTTGGCAGGCCTATACTTGTGAAGGAGTAAAGATGATTGATGCTTTTATATATACAGAGATTGTTTGTTCCTGCGTTCTAGTTATCATGGACATTGGAGGAACTGTAGATGATAGGCACATATAAGCGGAGGAGAAATGGAGGGATTGAAAGTAATTATACAGTTTTGAAATAATGTTTTGAGTTTGCTAGGTATAGAGTTACCCACTCTCTGGTTTAGAGGGTAGAAACACATTGGGAGTCTTTGTTAATGGTTTGTTATGTTATCAACAGTGGGGGGAGAGAAGGGAGGCCCTTCAGGCTATGGGTTGGTTATAGGGATTTTTGGGAGAAGTATTGCCCTCTACGGGATTGGGAATGTATTATATTAGACAGGAGGGACCAGATGTGAAATGCCTTCAAGGACACATTTGATTAAGGAGAAGGTGGAAGTGTTGAAGAGAAGATGGATTGGGAGGGCATATCACTCCACTACTCCTCATATGCCAGGGGGGTCTCGTTGTTGGTGGGAGCGTCCACACCCTTTGAGGTAATTGAAAGCCATATCTACAGTGAAGGCCAATACAGTTTTGTAATCTGTAAAATTTTGAACAATTGTCATGCATAGTGGGCCATGTACATCATACCACCTCCGTACTTGGGGAAGATGATCCAGGGGGTGATAAGTTTTATAAAAGGGGTGGGACGAACCGTTATTAATTATTGGCGATTTTAATAATGTGATGGATGAGGGATGCAATAGGCATAAGCAGGGAATAGGAAAATTGCTGGAAATTGACATACTTTGGGAACTATGTGAAAGTGCTTGGAATGGTGGACCTGTGGAGGGCAAGGAATGAGTATGTGGGGTAGTACTCCTGCTACTCATGAATCTCTCTCGCAATTGATTTGGCACTAGGTAATGAATTGTTGATACAATTTATTTATGGAGTGGAATATCTTCAGCTAGTAATCTCAGACCATAAACCTCTGGAGCTGCTTATTAACAAGACGGGGGGAGGTCTAGACGGGAGTGGGTGGAGGCTCTATACACTGTGGCTGGAACATTTATGGAAGCACTAAACGGGGAGTTAGACGAATATTGGCAGATCAATGAAGGTAGTGCTGACAGGCAAGTGGTGTAGGATGACTTGAAGGCATATTTGAGGGGTCTTCTGATTTGAGAATTCTCTAGATGTAAGTCTAAAGCTAGAATCGGAAGAAGGGCAGTGATGGAGGCTTTAGAAAGGGCGAAAGGGAACTGATAGTGAACCCATCAATGGAGAGTCAGAACTAGCTCAACAAAGCTCCGGAGGGAGTCAACAAATTAAATATAAAGAGTGTAGTGAGGAAAAGAGCTTTACAGAAACACAATTTTACAATGAGGGTGAAGGGTGGGGCATTTGCTATCAGCAGTGGTGGCAGCACAGAGGGAATCCTCATTTGTATACAATCTGAAGATGGAAGAGGGGATGGTTACGGAGGATATACTGGAAGAATTTAGACTGTTTTACAAGCAGCTATATTCTTCTGAGTCAGGAATCTCATCAGCGGAGATGGAAGTGTTTCTTGGGGTGGTGGGACTCCGTAGGATTGCAGGGAATGACAGGAGGAGACTGGAAGAGCCTGTAACACAGGAGGAAGTTGAAACAGCTATAATGTCTATGACAAATAATAGGGCCCCAGGGGCAGATGGACTCCCGGGTGAGAGCTATAATCATTTGGTTGGGTCTTCGAGGAGGCTTTGGAGTGTGGTGCACTGCCGTTGTCCATGAGGGAGGCGGTGGTAGTGGTCATCCCTAAGGAAGGTAGAGACCCATAGTTGTCGGAGTCCTACAGGCCCATTTCGTTGCTGATGGCGGATGTAAAAAATTATGGCCACAATTATGGCCAACCGATCGGCGAGTGTGGTGCAAGATCTTGCCCACCCAGATCAATCAGAATTATGCTACAGCAATAAACATATGTAGACTCTTCTTAATCTGCAGCTGCTCTCAGATAACGGGGTTTGTAGGGTGGTAATGTCGTTGGACGCACGTGAAGCATTTGACAGCATCGAATGGAGCTATCTTTGGAAGGTGTTGGACTGCTTTGGATTTGGACCAACCTTCATATCATGGATACGGCTGTTGTACACATTCCCAACTGCTAGTGTTAGGGTTAATAAGGCAGACATCCAGTCAATTCTCTCTTCATAGTGGGACCAGACAGATGTCCGCTGTTTCCGCTGTTTTTTGTCTTGGCAGTGGAGCCCTTGGCGCAGACAATTAGAAAGGCATCCTCGGTCAGGGGTTTAAATATGGACCTACAGAGAAAAAAATAGCTTTATATGCGGATGATGTGCTACATTTCCTGGAGGACCCAGATGAGTCCTTGTGGAGTGTGATGAGCATCCTTGGGAGATTTGGGGCTATGTCAGGCCTGGAAATTAATTGGGAGAAATCCAACATTCTAGCTGTGGATGGTAGTGGTGAAGACGTTAGGATAGAGGGAGATGGTAGTAGGTTTGCTGTGTTGCGGCAGTTCAAGTACCTGGGCATTCAGATAACGTTCCCGCTCTCGAGCTACAGTTGTGGCCAAAGTATTGACACCCCTGCAATTCTGTCAGATAATACTCAGTGTCTTCCTAAAAATGATTGCAATCACAAATTCTTTGGTATTATTATCTTAATTTAATTTGTCTTCAATTAAAAAACACAAAAAGAATTGTCCTAAAGCCAAACTGGATATAATTCCACACCAAACATAGAAAAGGGGGTGGACAAAAATATTGGCACTGTTAGAAAAATCATGTGATGCTTCTCTAATTTGTGTAATTAACAGCACCTGTAACTTACCTGTGGCACCTAACAGGTGTTGGCAATAACTAAATCACACTTGCAGCCAGTTGACATGGATTAAAGTTGACTCAACCTCTGTCCTGTGTCCTTGTGTGTACCACATTGAGCATGGAGAAAAGAAAGAAGACCAAAGAACTGTCTGAGGACTTGAGAAACTAAATTGTGAGGAAGCATGAGCAATCTCAAGGCTACAAGTCCATCTCTAAAGACCTGAATGTTCCTGTGTCTACCGTGCGCAGTCATCGAGTAGTTTAAAGCTCACGGCACTGTGGCTAACCTCCCTAGATGTGGACGGAAAAGAAAAATTGACGAGAGATTTCAACGCAAGATTGTGCGGATGGTGGATAAAGAACCTCAACTAACATCCAAACAAGTTCAAGCTGCCCTGCAGTCCGAGGGTACGACAGTGTCAACCCGTACTGTCCGTCGGCGTCTGAATGAAAAGGGACTGTATGGTAGGAGACCCAGGAAGACCCCACTTCTTACCCCGAGACATATAAAAGCCGGACTGGAGTTTTCCAAAAGTTACCAGAGAAAGCCTAAAACATTTTGGAAGAATGTTCTCTGGTCAGATGAGACAAAAGTAGAGCTTTTTGGGCAAAGGCATCAACATAGAGTTTACAGGAGAAAAAAAGAGGCATTCAAAGAAAAGAACACGGTCCCTACAGTCAAACATGGCGGAGGTTCCCTGATGTTTTGGGGTTGCTTTGCTGCCTCTGGCACTGGACTGCTTGACCGTGTGCATGGCATTATGAAGTCTGAAGACTACCAACAAATTTTGCAGCATAATGTAGGGCCCAGTGTGAGAAAGCTGGGTCTCCCTCAGAGGTCATGGGTCTCCCAGCAGGACAATGACCTAAAACACACTTCAAATAGCACTAGAAAATGGTTTGAAAGAAAGCACTGGAGACTTCTAATGTGGCCAGCAATGAGTCCAGACCTGAATCCCATAGAACACCTGTGGAGAGATCTAAAAATGGCAGATTGGAGAAGGCACCCTTCAAATATCAGGGACCTGGAGCAGTTTGCTAAAGAAGAATGGTCTAAAATTCCAGCAGAGCATTGTAAGAAACTCATTGATGGTTACCGGAAGCGGTTGGTCGCAGTTATTTTGGCTAAAGGTTGTGCAACCAAGTATTAGGCTGAGGGTGCCAATACTTTTGTCTGTCCCATTTTTGGAGTTTTGTGTGAAATGATCAATGTTTTGCTTATTGCTTCATTCTCTTTTGTGTTTTTTCATTGAAGACAAATTAAATGAAGGTAATACTACCAAAAAATTTGTGATTGCAATCATTTTCAGGAAGAAACTGAGTATTATTGACAGAATTGCAGGGGTGTCAATACTTTTGGCCACAACTGTAAATTCCTTTTTTTTCCAAGCACTGGTTGACAATATCTATGAAGATGGGAATGACTGGTAAACTCCTTCCTGGTTGTCCCTTTCTCATGAGTCTATTGGTTTACATACCCTATTTCAGAGGTCCCCAACTCCAGGCCTCAAGGCCCACCAACAGTGCAGGTTTTCAGGATCTCCTTAGTATTGCACAGGGGTTGGAATCATTACCTGTGCAGATGATCACATTAGCACCTGTGCAATACTAAGGAAATCCTGAAAACCTGCACTGTTGGCGGGCCTTGAGGCCTGGAGTTGGGGACCTCTGCCCTATTTGACAGCTCTGCCCAACCCCGGTCACACTATTAAAGTGAAACTCTTCTTTCTTTCTAATTGTTTCCATAGTTCTTGTGCAGAATGATGTACAATATGGCTGTATACTTCTGTTTTGCGTAGCCAAGAGGTCGCACAGAGCAGTGATACAGTTGTGTACATGAGGCCTTCTTTTTAAACCACCACACAAGTTTTTTTTGTTTTTGTTTTTTTTAATTTATTTATTTTAGTGTTGTAGTGGAGTTTCATATAAAAGTCCCATGTCTTATACTCACCCCCATCGGGGCTTTATTTTCTATCCGCATTGCTCCTGTCGGCAGCTCCAGTGTTTCATGGAGGCGCCAGAGGTCACAACTCAATGCAAATAAATGAGAGCCTCAATCTGGCCTTGCTCTGGCCTCGTTGTGGTCTCGCTCTGGCCTCATTCTGGCTTTGTTCTGGCCTCATTTTGGCTTTGTTCTGCCCTCGCTGTGGTCTCATTCTAGCTTTGCTCTGGCCTTGTTGTGGCCTCGTCGTGGCCGTGCTCTGGCATAAGGCTATGTGCTGACAAGAGCACATTTGCTGTGCATTTTTACAGTTTATTTGTAAAAATGTGCAGCAAATTTGCATAGTATATAGGCCTGCCAGCAAAGTCAATGTGACGTTGCCTGTTCTGTGCCAACATCCTTCATTTTTGCGCTACGTAATAGCTGTAGATTTTTACGGATCTTTTGATCCATAAAAATATGCAGCATGTCAAAACTTTTATGTGTCCTACCTTGCGTACTACTCAGCACTTCCAGGTGTCAGGCATGTCACGCCACATGGGTGGGGGGCATGTGACAGAGCCGAAACCCGGAAGTGGGGGGTTGGAGGCAGCAGTCAAGGATGGACGCAGAATTTCCTGCATCAAAGAGCAGATATTATGTAGCAAAAGTGCAATGATTTTGCTGTGTAATATGTGCATATAGCGGATGCAAATTTCATGCCAATTCTGCATCACTTGTGCCACGTCATAGCCTTATTCTGGCTTTAATCTGGCCACACTCTGGCCTTATTTTGGCCTTATTTGGCCTCGTTTTGGCCAAGCTCTGGCCTTGTTTTGGCCTTGTTTTGACCTTGCTCTCATGCAGATTCATTGAGACCTTGTGATGTGACGTCTGATTTCTGGCCAGTCAGAAGTTGCGGGCACCAGATGGCACTGCGGCACAAGAGCAGTGGCGTAAAAAAAGCCAGAAGGCAAGTATAAGACCCAGGGCAGGGGGCGTATATTTGAAGTACCACTCCAGTGGTGAGATAAAAGCAAAGAAACTCTGGAGTGATTTTAAGGCCTAACCCCAGAAAAAAAAATAAAACAATTTGAACATATAACCTTTTGTAAGTCAATAAGTAAACCCTGATTGTGCATAAAATAACTTAGGGCCCTTAATTAATCCTATTTTAACCTCCCTGGCGGTCTGTTTAGTTCTGGAATTTGTTGCTAAAAGCGGGCTACCCGCGTTCGCGGTAGATGCGGTTAAAAAACCGCATCTACCGCATCTGCCGCACTTGTGCCGCACTTGTGCCGCACTTGCGGCGCGGTTGCGGCGCGGTTGCGGTAATCTGCATAGGAACCAACCACCTCTGATGACCCTCATACATTGTTAATATGTGCCCCTGCAGCCTAGTAAACCATTAGCAGCACTGTTGTTGTGTGCAAAGTGGCTGCAGTAGAAGTGCGATAATGATTTTAGACACTTACATGCCTGGTACTTGAGGCCGTCTCCCTGTGTGTGCTGGGACTTGTTGTGCTGTGCTCATCATGGGGCGGGGCTAAATCGCGGCATCACGGTAGCCCCGCCCCTTTATGACGCAATCAGCCTCACAGCACTATAGCAGGCTGAGAGGGGGCGTGCATAAGGGAGGGGGCGAGCAGACATGATGAGCACAGCACAACAAGTCCCAGCACACACAGGGAGACGGCCTCAAGTACCAGGCATGTAAGTGTCTAAAATCATTATCGCACTTCTACTGCAGCCACTTTGCACACAACAACAGTGCTGCTAATGGTTTACTAGGCTGCAGGGGCACATATGAACAATGTATGAGGGTCATCAGAGGTGGTTGGTTCCTATGCAGATTACCGCAACCGCGCCGCAAGTGCGGCACAAGTGCGGCAGATGCGGTAGATGCGGCATCTCACCGCATCTGCCGCGAACGCGGGTATGCCCGAGCCTGACTCGGGGTTAACGCTTCTGGTAGTGAATGTTAACCCCGAGTCAGGCTCGGGAATAACGCTAGGAAGGTTAATAAAAAAAAAAAAAGTATAAAAGCCACCCCACTGTGACAAGGTGTACCCAGTCTGGACGGGCCTAGCTGATCCCTCACTTTGTGTCAGCGACCTCAGTGTGAATAAGGACAGAGTAGGTCCTAGGTCTTACTTTCTCACTGGAAAAGAATCTAAATCTCTGTTCCTTTGATCCAATTTTTGTGTGTAGTTTGATAAAATTTTGAACGAATCGTAAGAACGGAATTTGACTGTGACCCCCGAAAACAACGTTACAGGTCACCCACTGCTTCACCTATAAAAGCAATGTGTACGAAAAACGTGCTGAATATCAGCCTTAGTGGTGTGTTCACACTCTGCAGTTTATATTGGAGAAATATACAGGGAGCATCTGCCATTAACTGAAAAGTATGTTTCCCATGTGAAAAAGAAGTATTCCCTGCTTAATCCGATTTCTCATGACTAAACTCCTCTATATGGAATAGTGTAGTCTCCTGCGCAATTCCATACCCTAACATAAAAACGGACATCTCGGCTGTTCAGGGGCCTCAGGGAGGCTCTTATGGCATCTTTTGGGTAATTGGGACCGTATGGATACGATTGTAATATATTCTGAAGCTTTCATGGCATGTTTGCCCAATGGACACAGCCAACACTGTGTGACCAGACGCTAATATACAGTGAAATATTTGGGGGTTTACCATGGGATGTCTTGATGAGTGACGCACTACCAACACACCGTGCAGTCAGATTGTGTTTTCGTTTCTCTTTTATAAAAATACCTAGTGCAAGATAAGAGCGATTGTATAATAGATATCGCTGTCTCTTATGTTCTTGGATATTTCATTATTTCTATTATTTATGTGTGTTTGTTTTTTTCATTAGGGCTGGGGAGTAAGAAATATAACATTTGTGGACAATGCCAAAATCTCGTACTCGAACCCCGTGCGACAGCCTCTCTATGAGTTTGAAGATTGTCTTGGAGGTGGAAAATCAAAGGCTTTGGCAGCGGCAGAGAAGCTTCAAAGGATCTTCCCTGGCGTGGTAGGAAGAACCTGCAGACGTGGGCTGCAGTCAGCGTTATACGTGGTTATTCTTTATTTCCCAGCTGTTCTGCATGTTCTGTCATCTGCCGGCCAGAAACTGATCTGTATCACAATGCTGCAAAGGAGAGGATGAAATAAGTCATCAGTATCACAGTAATAGAGCCTACAAGCTTATTACCTGAAATTGAGCCATTCCACCAGCTCTGGAATTTGTTCAGGTTTCTGTGAAGAATTATAACACACCTGTCCTTTTATATAACACCTGTAACAAAACCCAGCTGTCCTGCACTCATTGCCCACTCAACCTAAAGGGAAGGTATCATTCGAAAATCATCTTCTGTTTAAATCAGATTTTTTGTGTCTTAATATGTAATTTTAAAATATATTGATGTTTTTTCTCCCATTATAAATAAACCTATCCCAATCCACAATCTGGATTAACAATGCCAGCACTATGGTGCTGAAGCGTTCATTGCCACACTTCTCAGCATGAATTACAAGTGTCGTTGTCCAGTGGTTTTCAGGCTCTTGACCGATAGCCTTAATCATACCTGTATGAGCCCCCTTCCCGCACGCCTGTACGAGCTACCCCCCTCATGCCTGTACGAGCCCCCCTCACACCTGTACGAGCCCCCCTCACGCCTGTACGAGCCCCCCTCACGCCTGTACGAGCCCCCCTCACGCCTGTACGAGCCCCCCTAACGCCTGTACGAGCCCCCCTAACGCCTGTACGAGCCCCCCTAACGCCTGTACGAGCCCCCCTCACGCCTGTACGAGCGGACCCTTTGTCTGCATCTTGTGAGACCCATGACTTATTTTTTCGTCAGTGAACCTTTGTGAAGATTTTTTTTTTTTTTTGCTTGACAAGGTATCATTTCCACTGACACCATTGTGCAGTGTGTACAACCTTCTAGGAGCTTTTTATTTGTTTTTTTTCTTTTTAGGGAAAGAACAGTGACCAAAAACTGGCATTTCAGGCATTTTTTTCTTCTCTTTCTCTTGGCGGTTACCAAACTTTAATTGTTTCTATATTTTGATAAATCGGACTTTCAAGGGTGTGATGATGCTAAATGCATTATTTTTCCAATTAGTTAAGCAGCAATAAGAGGGCTGTGGTATAAAAAATATATATAAGTGTATATGTATATATATATATATATATATATATATATATATATATATATATATATATATATATATATATATATATATACACACACCATAGATATATATATTACCGTCTATATATATATATATATATACAGTGCCTGCAAGTAGTCTTCAACCCCCTGCATTGTTTTTTTTTTTTGTTTTTTTTTCAAAGCGTTAAAAGTTAATTCAGAGGGTCATTTATTATTCAACCCTCAAACCACCAGAATTCTGTTTGGTCCCCCTAAAGTATTAAGAAGTAGTTCAGGCACAAATAACAATGAGCTTCACATGTGTGGATTAATTATCTCTCTTGCCAGCCTTTTCTGACTATTTAAGACCCTCCCCAAACTTGTAAACAGCACTCATACATGGTCAACATGGGACAGACAAAGGAGCATTCCAAGGCCATCAGAGACAAGATCGTGGAGGGTCACAAGGCTGGCAAAACCCTTTCCAAGGAGTTGGGCCTACCTGTCTCCACTGTTGGGAGCATCATCCGGAAGTGGAAGGCTTATGGAACTACTGTTAGCCTTCCACGGCCTGGACAGCCTTTGAAAGTTTCCTCCCGTGCCGAGGCCAGGGTTGTCCGAAGAGTCAAGGCTAACCCAAGGACAACAAGGAAGGAGCTCCGGGAAGATCTCATGGCAGTGGGGACATTGGTTTCAGTCAATGCCATAAGTAACGTACTCCACCGCAATGGTCTCCGTTCCAGACGAGCCCGTAAGGTACCTTTACTTTCAAAGCGTCATGTCAAGGGTCGTCTACAGTTTGCTCATGATCACTTGGAGGACTCTGAGACAGACTGGTTCAAGGTTCTATGGTCTGATGAGACCAAGATCGAGATCTTTGGTGCCAACCACACGTGACGTTTGGAGACTGGATGGCACTGCATACGACCCCAAGAATACCATCCCTACAGTCAAGCATGGCGGTGGCAGCATCATGCTGTGGGGCTGTTTCTCAGCCAAGGGGCCTGGCCATCTGGTCTGCATCCATGGGAAGATGGATAGCACAGCCTACCTGGAGATTTTGGCCAAGAACCTCCGCTCCTCCATCAAGGATCTTAAGATGGGTCGTAGTTTCATCTTCCAACAAGACAACGACCCAAAGCACACAGCCAAGAAAACCAAGGCCTGGTTCAAGAGGGAAAAAATCAAGGTGTTGGAGTGGCCTAGTCAGTCTCCTGACCTTAACCCAATTGAAAACTTGTGGAAGGAGCTCAAGATTAAAGTCCACATGAGACACCCAAAGAACCTAGATAACTTGGAGACGATCTGCATGGAGGAGTGGGCCAAGATAACTCCAGAGACCTGTGCCGGCCTGATCAGGTCTTATAAAAGACGATTATTAGCTGTAATTGCAAACAAGGGTTATTCTGCAAAATATTAAACATAGGGGTTGAATAATTGACCCACACTTTTATGTTTAAAATTTATAAAAATTCAACTGAGCAACATAACTTTTTGGTTTGTAAGATTTATGCTTCTGTTAATAAATCCTACTCTCGTTTGCAGTTTGAAGGCTCTAACTTATTGGCATCTTATCAAACCAGCTAAATCTGCAGGGGGTTGAAGACTACTTGTAGGCACTGTGTGTGTGTGTATCTACTATATAATTGCCGTAGGCAAAATCGTGTCGGACCCCGAAATCGCCGTGGCTATGTCACTATGTGACGTCACCACGCGCAAGCAATGGCCGCGAAGCGGCCATTGCGAGTCGCTGGCCGAAAATAGAACCAGAGGCTCGGCCACAAACTTAGCGATTTACCGCTGAGGTAGCGCGAGCAATGGCCGCGAGGCCATTGCGAGTCGCTACCTCAGCCGCCGCACCTGCCGCAAGTCCCCCTATACTTTGTATGGGGATCCATTGCGAGTCGCTGTGTAGCGCGAGCAATGGCCGCGAGGCCATTGCGAGTCGCTACCTCAGCCGCCGCACCTGCCGCAAGTCCCCCTATACTTTGTATGGGGATCCATTACGAGTCGCTGTGTAGCGCGAGCAATGGCCGCGAGGCCATTGCGAGTCGCTACCTCAGCTGCCGCACCTGCCGCAAGTCCCACTATACTTTCAATGGGGATTCATTGCGAGTCGCTGTGTAGCGCGAGCAATGGCCACGAGGCCATTGCGAGTCGCTACCTCAGCCGCCGCACCTTGCGGCGCGGTTGCGGTAATCCCCATAGAAAGTATAGGGCGAGTTGCTACTTTGTGTTCTAAGACCCTTACAACATAATAGTTCAATTTTCCTTAAATGATATCAACCATACAAATATATGTAGTTGGTGTAAAGATGTCATTGGAATAATTGGATTATTATTTGAAAATCTTAAAATAAATTTAAAAATAATCTAGACACCCGATGCATTTGCATCGGGCTCACAGCTAGTATATAATAATATATATATATATATATATATATATATATATATATATGTATATTATATATACACGCACCCCTATCTATGTGTACGTACATGTATATTTAAAAATAGTGTATGTGTTTGTATGTATGACTGTGTCTGTATGTGTATATATATTATAATATATATATATTAATGGTGCAGAAACCGAGCATTTGCATCCCACTAAATTCAGGATGTAATTAGTATATTGGTGCAGCACAGCTCCCCTTGGTGCTCAGCAGTCACAGCTCCTCTCCTCCTTGCTGTATAAGTATACAAGATAAAGAACTGCAGCACTCTTCTTTGTGAAACAACCGCCTTTATTCGGCCATCAGGTGGGGGGTGACAACGTTTCGGGATCCAGTCCCTTTCTCATAGTTGAGGTCTACCTATAATGTCAATTACAGCCTGACCTCATCCTTTTGAGTGGGAGAAATTGCACAATTGGTAGCTGACTAAATACTTTTTTCTCCACTGTGTGTGTATATATGTATATTATTATATACATACACAAGATAAAGAACTGCAGCACTCTTCTTTGTGAAACAACCGCCTTTATTCGGCCATCAGGTGGGGGGTGACAACGTTTCGGGATCCAGTCCCTTTCTCATAGTTGAGGTCTACCTATAATGTCAATTACAGCCTGACCTCATCCTTTTGAGTGGGAGAAATTGCACAATTGGTAGCTGACTAAATACTTTTTTCTCCACTGTGTGTGTATATATGTATATTATTATATACATACACAAGATAAAGAACTGCAGCACTCTTCTTTGTGAAACAACCGCCTTTATTCGGCCATCAGGTGGGGGGTGACAACGTTTCGGGATCCAGTCCCTTTCCCTAGAAAGGGACTGGATCCCGAAACGTTGTCACCCCCCACCTGATGGCCGAATAAAGGCGGTTGTTTCACAAAGAAGAGTGCTGCAGTTCTTTATCTTGTGTATGTATATAATAATATACATATATACACACACACAGTGGAGAAAAAAGTATTTAGTCAGCTACCAATTGTGCAATTTCTCCCACTCAAAAGGATGAGGTCAGGCTGTAATTGACATTATAGGTAGACCTCAACTATGAGAGACAAAATGAGAAAACAAATCCTGGGACTGTTTGAGGTTGTGGACAGGTGTCTTCTATACTGATAACAAGTTGAAACAGGTGCCAGTACTACAGGTAATGAGTGGAGGACAAAGAGCCCCAAAGGGTATGTGCTCACGGTCCAGCGGAGCTGCGTGTTGGGCGCAGCTCCTCCAGACCTGAGTGAAGCCGCGGGTGTCCGCAGGGAGACCGCAGGCGCCCTGTACTCACCATGCGTGGCGGGTGCGGGCCGGCTTCTCCCTGCAGACACCTGATGGGAGCCGCTTCCTACTCCGCAGTATGAAATAAACATGCTGCAGAGGAACGGACTGCCGATAACCTGCACTGCAGTTCCAAACACGCTGCGGGCGGGTTAAGCATAGCGAGGATGGAATTACTTAAAATCCCATCCACTATGCTGATACTGTACTACGAAGCGGCAATACGCTGCGTCCAAAATGCTGCGTGTACTGACCATGAGCACACACCCTTATAGAAGAAGTTACAGGTCTGTGAGAGCCAGATATCTTGCTTGTTTGTAGGTGACCAAATACTTCTCACTGCTCTAGAGGTGACCTTCATGGAGGAATGGGCCAACATACCAGAACAGCGTGTGCAAACCTTGTGAAGACTTACAGAAAATGTTTCACCTCTGTCATTACCAATTAAGGATATGAAACAAAGTATTGTGATGAACTTTTGTTATTGACCAAATACTTATTTTCCGCCAAACTTTGAAAACAAATTTGTTTCCAAATCAGACAATGTGATTTTCAGGATTTGTTTTCTCATTTTGTCTCTCATAGTTGAGGTCTATCTATAATGTCAATTACAGGCCTACTCTCATCTTTATAAGTGGGAGAACTTGCACAATTGGTGGCTGACTAAATACTTTTTTTCCTCACTGTATAAAAAATATATTATTTTTTTTTCTAGTCCCTTTAAGCCACAATTGCATATCTATATGTTAAGCCCACGAGTTTCAATACTCAACCTCAATAGACAGACAGGTGTATATAGGAGGAGACCCGTGGCCAGGCCATGCACCCACGTCCATATTCGGGCCACCCACTACAATCCTGTCTTAGGGACTTGAGCCTGTAATCTTTTGATTAATAGAATATTATAGTAAAATATTGAGGTTAATTTCTGAAGCCCATGGGATAGGGGACATCTTGTTGTTTACTGAAGATCCAAACCCTGGGATGCTCAGCGAACCTGAGATTGGGCTCTGAACCCTGTGAATGGGCACAGAGCTACATCCTGAATTTAGTAGGATGCACACCTCGTTTCTGCACCATTAATGACTTAAGGGATTGTGGATTACGATGCTCGTCTAATTACAGCAGTCTTATGGACAGTAAATGGAGCAGAGGCCGGACATGCACATCTCCAACACATTGGGGCTCTGCAGCCACTGTCCTCAATCTCAGGATCCTTTGAGGTCAGGGGACTTACAATTAAAGCCCCACTCGAGTGAAAAAAAATCAGTTCATGTATAAAACATTTAGAGGCGTGTTTCACAGCACATATACACATGAGTGATTCATCCCCTGTTTGTTTGGATGTCTTATTTGTTGCAGATACAAAAATGATTGTTTTGTTTGTCTTTTTGTCCCTTTTTCAGACCACTAAGGGATTTAACATGAGTATTCCAATGCCGGGTCATCCTGTGAACTTCTCTGAGGAGACCATGAATCAGGCGGCTAAAGAAGTAGAGAAGCTGGAGCTCTCATTGCTGAGCATGACGTTGTTTTCCTACTAATGGATACACGGGAAAGCCGATGGCTGCCCACTGTCATTGCTGCAAGTCAGAAAAAGGTAATACTCTCTTTATTCATCGTTTATAAGGAGTTGTCCGTTTTCAGGCAACATTTGGGTAGCGGCTTGTCCTTGCTCATTACTGAAAGGTGTTTTCTAGTGTTCCCATTTGCAGTTTTATGTAAAACAAAGAAACCGTTGTATACTCTGCCTCCTTGGATCCAGTGCTAAGTCTCCGTCGCTGCTCCCGGTGGTCTGTCATTGAGGTCACATCGATAGCTTTGCAGCCAGTCAGTGAGCAGATCGTACCCTGTACTCGGGCAGAGCCATTGAGCAGACATTAGGAGGAGGAGCGGCTGAAAAGACGCTCTGGACCCCGGGCAGGATTAAAAAGAAACTGAAAGCCCAGGGAAAAGAGGGTTTTCTGAAATTGGAAGATCTTGTCTTGAAGTCCAGTCCCTCTTATGACTCCTCTCCACATGGCCTTAATGCAGCGGAGGAGTCCTGTCATGACGTCCAGCTTTTTTCGTGACTTTCTTCACTGCTTTCTTATAGGATTTTGTTGCAGATCTGCCTTCAAATTTGGAAATCTTTTTTCCCATTTTACACAGAATGTTTGCTTATGATTGAATAATGGAAATACCCGTGGCATCTCCTTGGCTTTTTCCTCAGCTCTCGCTGTGTAATATGGCTGGAGTATGAGGGGACTTTTGGAGGAAACGCGAGTCATACAGGATCCTAGTCCTACAGAGGGAGGATTTATCCGGAGCAGTGGGCTATTGTAATACTATCCACCTTGTACTGTGGTGACTCCTCACACTTTTTATGGGCAGAGGTTGTGAAGGGTCATGATCTGAGCCCTGGTTTTATGAAGTTGGGCAATGACGCGGCACTCCTGGAAAAAGTAACTTTTCCTTTTCTAGTGCCAGCTGAATCTGTAGAAGTAAATGTGTAATGTTACTTCTTTTAAGTCTGTTACACTTTTTTTTTTTTTTTTTTATTTAACTTTAGATCTCATTGTAATTAAAAGATAATTGCTGCTCAGTTAACTATTATTTATTACTGATATTTTAATTCCCTTCAGGAGCGCACTGCTCCCCTACCTCTCCATACTCCACATGATTGATTGTTCTGGCAAGCAGTGTGGTCACCCCAGACACCCAATGGGTGCGCCCCTGGCTGCTTGCTCTTCTGTCCCACTGTTGCTCGGCCCCTCTCCCCGCCCACTGTTGCTCGGCCCCTCTCCCGCCCACTGTTGCTCGGCCCCTCTCCCCGCCCACTGTTTGCTCGGCCCCCTCTCCCCGCCCACTGTGCTCGGCCCCTCTCCCCGCCCACTGTCGCTCGGCCCCTCTCCCCGCCCACTGTTCGCTCGGCCCCTCTCCCCGCCCACTGTCTGCTCGGCCCCTCTCCCCGCCCACTGTTCGCTCGGCCCCTCTCCCCGCCCACTGTCTGCTCGGCCCCTCTCCCCGCCCACTGTTCGCTCGGCCCCTCCCCCCACTGTCCTCGCCTCCCCCGCCCACTGTCGCTCTCGGCCCCTCTCCCCGCCCACTGTGCTCTCGGCCCCTCTCCCCGCCCACTGTCGCTCGGCCCCTCTCCCCGCCCACTGTTCGCTCGGCCCCTCTCCCCGCCCACTGTCGCTCGGCCCCTCTCCCCCGCCCACTGTTCGCTCGCGCCCCTCTCCCCGCCCACTGTCGTCTCGGCCCCTCTCCCCGCCCACTGTCGCTCCGGCCCCTCTCCCCGCCCACTGTTGCTCTCGGCCCCTCTCCCCCCGCCCACTGTCGCTCGTCGGCCCCTCTCCCCGCCCACTGTTGCTCTCGGCCCCTCTCCCCGCCCACTGTTGCTCTCGGCCCTCTCCCCGCCCACTGTTCCTCGACCCCCTCGACGTGCCCCTCTCCCCGCCCACTGTTGCTCTCGCCCCTCTCCCCGCCCACTGTTGCTCTCTGACCCTCGCCCCGCCCACTGTTGCTCTCTGACCCTCGCCCCGCCCACTGTTGCTCTCGACCCTCGCCCCGCCCACTGTTGCTCTCTGACCCTCGCCCCCCACTGTTGCTCTCTGCCCTCGCCCCGCCCACTGTTGCTCTCTGACCCCTCGCCCCGCCCACTGTTGCGCTCGGACCCCTCGCCCCGCCCACTGTTGCTCTCGACCCTCGCCCCGCCCACTGTTGCGTCTCTGACCCTCGCCCCGCCCACTGTTGCCTCTGACCCTCGCCCCGCCCACTGTTGCCTCTGACCCCTCGCCCCGCCCACTGTTGCCTCGGACCCTCGCCCCGCCCACTGTTGCGCTCTGACCCTCGCCCCGCCCACTGTTGCGCTCTGCCCCTCGCCCCGCCCACTGTTGCTCTCGCACCCTCGCCCCGCCCACTGTTGCCTCTGGCCCCTCGCCCCGCCCACTGTTGCTCTCTGACCCTCGCCCCGCCCACTGTTGCTCTCTGACCCTCGCCCCGCCCACTGTTGCTCTCTGGCCCTCGCCCCGCCCACTGTTGCTCTCTGGCCCTCGCCCCGCCCACTGTTGCTCTCTGCCCTCTCGCCCCGCCCACTGTTGCTCTCTGGCCCCTCGCCCCGCCCACTGTTGCTCTCTGCCCTCGCCCCGCCCACTGTTGCTCTCTGCCCTCGCCCCGCCCACTGTTGCTCTCGCCTCGCCCCGCCCACTGTTGCTCTGCCCCGTCCGCCCACTGTTGCTCTCTGGCCCCTCGCCCCGCCCACTGTTGCTCTCTGGCCCCTCGTCCCCGCCACTGTTGCTCTCTGGCCCCTCGCCCCGCCCACTGTTGCTCTCTGGCCCCTCGCCCCGCCCACTGTTGCTCTCGGCCCCTCGCCCCGCCCACTGTTGCTCTCGGCCCCTCGCCCCGCCCACTGTTGCTCTCGGCCCCTCGCCCCGCCCACTGTTGCTCTCTGGCCCCTCGCCCCGTCCACTGTTGCTCTCTGGCCCCTCCTCCCGCCCACTGTTGCTCTCTGGCCCTCGCCCCGTCCACTGTTGCTCTCTGGCCCCTCGCCCCGCCACTGTTGCTCTCTGGCCCCTCTCCCCGTCCACTGTTGCTCTCGGCCCTCCCCCGCCACTGTTGCTCTCGGCCCTCCCCCGTCCACTGTTGCTCTCTGGCCCTCTCCCCCGCCCACTGTTGCTCTCTGGCCCTCCCCGTCCCCTCGCACGTTGCTCTCGCTCCCTCCCCCGTCCACTGTTGCTCCTCCCCCCTCCCTCCCCGTCCACTGTTGCTCTCTGTGCCCTCCTCCCCGCTCCACTGTTGCTCTCTGGCCCTGCTCCCCTCCACTGTTGCTCTCTGGCCCTCTCCCCGCCACTGTTGCTCTCTGCCCTCCCCGTCCACTGTTGCTCTCTGGCCCTCTGCCCCCCCCGTTGCTCTCTGGCCCTCCCCGCCACTTTGCTCTCTGGCCCTCGTCCCCGTCCTTTGCTCTCTGGCCCTCTCCCCGTCCTCTTTGCTCTCTGGCCCTCTCCCCGTCCTTTCTCTCTGGCCCTCTCCCGTCCTCTTTCTCTCTGGCCCTCTCCCCGTTCCTCTTGCTCTCCCCTCTCCCCGTCCTCTCTTTCCCCTTCCCCTCTCCCCGTCCTCTTTGCTCCCCTTCCCCTCCACTTTACCACCAGTAGGACTTACTTGTTGAGATTGCAGGTGACATTGCAACCTCGTCCACCACCAACATAGCGGCAAAGAGTATGGCAGAGTGACCAGCCACAATCATTGTGTGGCCACGGCCTTATTCATACATTTTATTGAGGATCTACAGAGATGACAGCATCGTTCTAGAAGTGATATGCTATGCAGACCCCATGAATCTGTCTGTATGGAGTGAGATGACCGGACTGACACGATGTTATGACCCACTTCATAGCTTTGTATAAGCTCACGAGGCTGTCCGGTCGTAGACTCGGCAGATCGGTGCACCCCAGGCCGCGCTTGGATCATATGTTTCACAGACATCTGTGTAATTTGCCGTAAGACATCATGTCACCTCACATGGTAAAACATCAAAACATAAAAACTGAATTTGCTAGTAGCACCAGAATTATATCAAATATCTTTGCATTTAGGATCCTTTTACTTTGATTTGGTGTCCAGCCATACTTGTCCATCCCACTCAATTTGCTAAATTTACATGGAGTCATCATCCTGTAAGGGATCAAACAATCATTCTGATTGCTCGTCCCCATGCAGATTACATTATTGCCATCAGCGCTAACCCAAGGGATGTGTTGTCCAAAATCAAAGGCATTCATAACAGATCCAATCATCCAACACACGCTTCTGTTTGTTTGTCGGCTAATTACCGTGTTGTTTACAATCTGGAAAATTTCTATAAATGTTGCAGTTCTGGTCGATTATCTTGGAGGTTCTCGCCAGTCTGTGAAGTGTTCAACGTGAATTTTAAAGTCATTGTGTCAGTAATAAAGTGGTCAGTGCATGATGTAAAGCGTCTCATGACATTTCCAGGCTTGTTATTTCTCTTCTGCTTCCAGTTAGTCATCAACGCAGCTCTGGGGTTTGACACCTTTGTGGTGATGCGACACGGGCTGAAGAAAGGGAAGCCGGAGGAGGCCAATGATTCACATGCCAATATTCCTGGCTCATCCGATCTCCTGGGCTCATCTCTGTTCTCTAACATCCCCGGATACAAACTTGGCTGCTATTTCTGTAATGATGTGGTGGCGCCAGGGGACGTAAGTATGATTATATCAGCTCTGTTATTTTTTTCTTTGTAGGTAAAAGATTGTATTTCCTCTGAGATCGCTATTGCTCAGAGTTTGTCTTCAGTGGAAGCAAATTCTTAAAGAAAAATTAAATTCCGCATCTATTCTATAATTGTTTGATAAGTACACTCCTCGACATTGATAGACAAGTTCCTAATATGCAGATGATGAAATAATTCAGTATTTATTATCTCGGCACTTTCAGCCTCGACTGCAATCACTCAGGTTATTAATGGTTGTCTGAGGAAGGCTCGACTGCTGAATGCACTTGGGCAAATTATCAGAATTCGCATGCTGGCAACTCCTGTGTAATCACTGATCAATGACAGCCCTGATATGCTTAATGGAGACAAGTCCAGAGATGTTACAGCCCTGGGAGACTATTCCGGAGATGCTGCCGCCCTGGGACACTCTTCCGGAGACGCTGCCGCTTTGGGACGCTTTTCCGGAGACGCTTCCGCGCCCGGCACGGTGCCGGAGATGCTGCCGGCTATGGCAGCACATTTCGGCCACCCAGATTGATCACAACAGCACGACCAACATTTGGCCTGGTATTGTGATGTTGAAATACTGCTATTAGGACACTTTAAAGAAATGGCCGTACCATGATGATGACATGTTTATATGCTTGGATGACAACTAGACTTATCCAACTACCATATATTGGGCCACTTCCCATTGGGAGTAGGACCAGTGTGACGTTGCCTCAAGAAGAACCTTTGAGCTTTCTCCAACACTCTCAATGGCTATCTTGGTGCAATAGAGGCTGGAATTGAGGTCTGTGCTCTTCAGCAATGACTTAATTTTTCTGGTCATCATAATGGGAGACCCAGACAATGGGGTTTAGGGCTCCGCCCTCCGGAGGTCACACTAGCTACTACAAGTTTGTAGACACCGCCTCCTCCGCTTATAAACCCCCACCGTAGGAAACATCCTCAGTTTTAAACTTAGTGTGCTCGGAGGATCACGCTTTGCTTGCACTTCACTGCATTCTCACAGCTTACGTGATGGCGTATGAAGACAAGGTAAATGGTCCCGGTTGGGACCCTCGACAGTCTCCCCGCTCACCCTTTGTGGAACACGCTGGTGGAGGTACCGGAGGGCTTTTTAGCCTGGACACTTGCTGTTCTCCCGGTACGCTGTCGAGCTCCTTCCTTTCCATCCCTCCATGGAGGCTCTGGAGAGGGGGAGCCTGGAGCCTTGCACAGTTCCGCTCCGTCCGAGGCCTCCCTAAATGGTGCTTACAGACCGGACGGAGCCAGCCCAGTCCGAGGCCTCCCTAAATGGTGCTTACACTCCGGACTGGTGCTGTACCCCCGTCCGAGGCCTCCCTAAAGGTGCTTACAGACCGGACCGGCACTGAGGCACCTGGTGTGTCTCCTGTGTGCCTGGGGGTAGTGTCTGTCACTTGGTGTCATGACACTCAGACCGCGCGGTTACCCTCGGGTCCGCGGTTCTGTTGGTGTACCCTGTGCTGGGGTCACTCTGGCTGACCGCCCTGTGTGTCTCAGGGGCTGAGGCTGTAGACTGCTGATGTTTGTTTTGTGCATGCAGTCTGTGTGTGTATGTGCATTGTTACACACTCTTTCCAGCGCTGCGGGCTCTGGCACCTCCATTACTGAGGCTGCCTGGAGGAGGAGGAAGCAGCTCTTACGGTGACATCACCGATGGGCGTGTTTTGTGTTCTCCCGCGTGTTCCTGGCCACGCCTATGACTTTACTGTCGGCGGCCATCTTCTCCCTCTCTTCCCGGCATGGGATCTGGCTGCAGCGTGTGTCTGCACTTTCCAGGGGAGACCGGAACTCGCGGAGGTCACACACGAACACCGCTTCCTCCTACCGCTTACTGCGGTCGGTAAGCCACCGGGATCTCCGGTTTGTTTGTTACAACTTGGCTTATTTCCCCCTACTGTGGCGATGTCCTCAGTAAGGAAGCATGCTGCTAAGACGGCAGATGGCACCATTACCTGCGCTACATGCAACGGTTCACTGGTGGAGGGGTCCTGCAATAATTGCGGACGTCCAGAGACCCGGACAGTTACTGTTGGATCAGAATCTGCGGGTCTGTACCCTGAGGTTCGGGTGATCCCAGGGACATGGGAAGCACAGAATAAGATAAATGAATCTCTGCTGTCCCAGATGTCCTCCATGTCGCAATCCCTGGAGGCACTTCATAGGAGGCTGGAAAACCCAGCTACTCCTCCCAGTTACCCCCGGGTGCTTCTTACTTCTTCTGTGAGACCCCCTAAGCGAGCTCGTGAGGCCTCTCCAGAGCTCCAAGCTCTCTCTGAGGAGGAGCGTTCCTCTGATGGTGAGGAAGATGATGGGGGTTCTACTCTCGGGTCTGTGTCTGAACCTCCAGATGGGGTGGAGGATCTGGTGTCCTCCATCAATGAGACATTACGTCTGGTCACTCCTCCTGAGGAGGTGACTGTTCACCCCAAGGAGGTCTATCAATGGCTGCGGCCGGAGGCAAGACCAAGTGGGTCCTTTATGGACCACACTAATTTTGGAAGGGTGATTAGAGCTCCCAGGTTACATCCTGGGCGGCGTTATGTCCGTAAACCTAAGGACAATCGCTTCCCCTTTCCTCAGGAGGTGCTTCTGGAATGGTCACAGTCCCCTAAGGTGGACGCTTCCATGACTAGGATTGCTGCACGCTCCTTGTTTTCTGCCTCTGATAGCTCCTCATTGAAGGATGCTACTGATAGACAGGTCGAGCAACTCGCCAAGTCTTCCTATGAGGCTGTGGGGTCTTCATTTGCCCCTAATTTTGCCGCGGTCTGGACCCTGCAAGCGATTACCTCCTGCTTGGATGGTATCTCTGATCTAGCTAGGTCCAGCCCAGAGGTCCTGGCACTCCCCGACAGGGCAAGGGCTTATGCGGATTACGCCAGGACGGCAACTTTGGAAACTGCCACTCGCTCGGCTGTGGCTTCGGCCAATGCTATAGCGATCCGCAGGTTGTTGTGGCTGCGTCTTTGGGACTCAGATGCCACGTCTAAGAAGATTTTGCAAAATCTTCCGTTTGCTGGTGACAGGCTCTTCGGCACCGAGCTGGACAAGCTGATAAAGGATTCTGCTGAGTCTAAGATACCGCAGAATAAGCCTAAGCCACGGTATACCGTGAAAAGGAACCCAAAACAGTGGTCCTTTCGCCCCAGCTCGCAGTCATCAGCGGCGTCCGCTCGCGCGGACCGTGGGGGCAAGCCCTCCACTCAGTGGCGCAACAAAAGTCGCCAAAAGAAGCCGGCAGGGGCTGCAGCTGCCACCCCTAAACCCGCTTCGGCATGACTCGCTCTTTCATCCTGTCTCCCCACAGGTGGGGGGCCGCCTGTCTCTTTTCCAGGACAGATGGCTTCTCCACGTCCAAGACCAGTGGGTCCGAGACGTAGTCTCAAAAGGCTACAGGATAGAGCTGACGTCACAGCCGGCACACCGATTCCATCGGTCTGTTCCATCCCTAGACAAAGCTCAGGCTTTTCATCTGGTGTTGGAGGGACTCCGCAGAGACGGAGTGGTGGTCCCAGTACCCACGGGAGAGAGGTTCAGGGGTTTTTACTCCAACCTCTTTATTGTCCCAAAGAAGGACGGCTCTTTTCGTCCGGTTCTGGACCTCAAGTTGTTCAACCGCCACGTGTTGGTCCGGATGTTTCGTATGGAATCCCTGCGCTCCGTGATCGCGGCTGTGTCACAGGGAGACTTCCTGGCGTCCATAGATATCCGAGACGCCTACCTTCACGTGCCCATTGCACCGGCTCATCAGCGCTGGTTGAGATTCGCAGTGGGGGAAGAACACTTCCAATTTGTGGCACTGCCATTCGGGCTAGCCTCGGCACCGCGAGTGTTCACAAAGGTGATGGCCTCAATGATGGCTCTCCTGCATGTGCAGGGACACGCCGTCATTCCCTATTTGGACGACCTGCTGGTCAGGGCGCCATCGGAAGACCTTTGTCGGGTGAGCCTGGAGGTGACCATGAAGTCTCTGGAACAGTTCGGGTGGGTTCTCAACATTCCAAAGTCGACCCTGGTTCCGACCCAGTCTTTGACATATCTGGGCATGGACTTCCACACGGACTCAGCCCTGGTGTCCCTACCTCAAGCCAAACAGCTTGCGATCCAATCAGGAGTGCAGAATGTTCTCCTGTCACCACAATCTTCCCTACGGGAGTTGATGAAGCTGGTGGGGCGCATGGTAGCGGCGATAGAGGCGGTGCCTTTCGCACAGTTTCGCCTCCGTCCTCTCCAGTTGGAGATTCTTCGCCGATGGGACAAAAGGACGATTTCTCTGAATCGGCTGGTGACGCTGTCACAATCGACCAGGGACTCCCTACAGTGGTGGCTCCTGCCACATCATCTGTCACGGGGCCAGTCCTTTCTAAAACCGTCATGGTTAGTGGTGACCACCGACGCCAGTCTGAAGGGCTGGGGCGCGGTGTTCTTACACCACAGGGCTCAAGGCCTCTGGACCCCGGCGGAGTCGGCATTACAGATCAACGTGCTGGAGATCAAGGCGGTCTATCTGGCGCTCCTGGCGTTTCAGAAATTCCTGTCAGGACAACCCATTCGGGTTCAGTCCGACAATGCGACGGCCGTCGCCTACATAAATCATCAGGGAGGGACCAGAAGTGCTCAGGCCCTCGCCGAAGTCCACCGCATTCTAGCCTGGGTGGAGGAAAACGGCTGCCTGATCTCCGCAGTTCACATCCCAGGGGTCGAGAACTGGGAGGCCGACTACCTGAGCCGACAGGGGATGGACGCCGGAGAGTGGTCCCTGCATCCAGACGTCTTCCGGGACATCTGCAGCAAATGGGGCACTCCGGACGTGGATCTGATGGCCTCACGGTTGAATCATCAGGTACCCCAATACATGGCACGATCGTGGGATCCTCAGTCTCTGGGGGCGGATGCCCTGATCCTGAGTTGGTCCAGCTTCCAGCTGCCATATGTGTTCCCGCCTCTCGCTCTGATTCCCAGGGTTCTGTGGAAAATCAGGACAGAATGCAGAGTAGCCATTCTAGTGGCTCCAGATTGGCCCCGGAGGTCCTGGTACCCGGACCTCTGGCAACTGTCAGGCGGACACCGGTGGGCTCTTCCAGAACGCGCAGATCTACTCGCGCAAGGGCCATTCTTCCACCTCAATTCCAGGGCCCTCAGATTGACTGCATGGCTCTTGAGGCCTGGTTGCTGACATCCAGGGGCTTCTCTCCTACGGTGGTTGCCACGATGAATCGGGCAAGGAAACCTGTCTCCAGGAAGATATACCACAGAACGTGGAAAATCTTTTTCTCCTGGTGTGCCTCTGGTGGACGCTCACCGTGGCCCCTGTCCATCCCGACAGTGTTGGCCTTCCTACAGTCGGGTTTGGAGTTGGGATTATCCCTTGGCTCTCTGAAAGGTCAAGTATCAGCACTTTCAGTGCTGTTTGACAGGCGCTTGGCGCTCCTCCCAAAGGTTCGTCAATTTCTGCAGGGGGTGTCTCGGGTGGTTCCGCCTTACAGACGACCTCTGGACCCTTGGGACCTCAACATGGTCCTGGCGGCACTGCAGAAACCGCCGTTTGAGCCACTGAGAGACATCTCTCTCTCTCGTCTGTCCCAGAAGGTGGTTTTTCTGGTGGCAATCACGTCTCTGAGAAGGGTCTCAGAATTGGCTGCACTTTCGTGCAAGTCACCCTTTCTGGTGGTTCACCAAGACAAGGTGGTGCTGCGCCCGCGGCCTGAATTCTTGCCGAAGGTGGTTTCAACTTTCCACCTAAACCAGGAGATTGTTCTCCCATCATTTTGCCCCGCTCCCGTTCATCAGGTTGAGCGCGACCTCCATACTTTGGATCTCGTGAGAGCTGTACGCATTTATGTGTCCAGGACCGCCTCCTTTCGGAGTTCGGATTCCTTATTTGTCCTTACGATGGGTCGCTGTAAGGGGTCCGCGGCTTCGAAGTCGACCTTGGCCAGATGGATCAAGGCTCCCATTCAGGAGGCATACCGGTCTTCTGGTTTGCCTCTCCCGGTTGGTTTGAAGGCACACTCTACTAGAGCTGTAGGTGCCTCATGGGCCTTGCGACATCGAGCATCTGCTCTACAGGTGTGTCAGGCGGCCACCTGGTCCAGCCTGCACATTTTCTCAAAGCACTATATGGTGCATGCCCATGCCTCTGCGGACGCAAGTTTGGGCAGGCGGGTCCTCCAGGCGGCGGTTGCCCACCTTTAAGGGGGACCGTGTATTATCCGTCTTGTTGAGGAACTCTTCCCGCCCTGGGGTATTGCTTTAGGACATCCCCATTGTCTGGGTCTCCCATTATGATGACCAGAAAAAAGAGAATTTTGTTTACGTACCGTAAATTCTTTTTTCTTTAATCATCAATGGGAGACCCAGCACCCACCCAGTTGTTCCGTTGCATGTTTGCATTTGATCTGTTCTCTGTTGAGACAGTGTTTTTTTCCGGGTTGTTCAAACCGTCTGTGCACGGTATTCTTCCCGATGTTTCGGGTGTGGTTCATTTTTCTCCTCGCAGCTTATGGACTAAACTGAGGATGTTTCCTACGGTGGGGGTTTATAAGCGGAGGAGGCGGTGTCTACAAACTTGTAGTACCTAGTGTGACCTCCGGAGGGCGGAGCCCTAAACCCCATTGTCTGGGTCTCCCATTGATGATTAAAGAAAAAAGAATTTACGGTACGTAAACAAAATTCTCTTTTTTTCTTGGATGCAGTGATAACTGCAGATTGGTCTGAAGACCACACTGGCAGTGCCATAAAGATGCCTTCACCAGGGAATGCCACACTGGTCCTGCACCTAGAATTATGGGATGGCATAATGTGCAGTAGCCAAACTACTCCACTCATCAGGTTAGGTACAGTAACAGCTTGGCAATACATTGATTTGTTTGTGGAACCAATTTTTGACATGACAACACCAGACTGCATGTCACTTATGCTTCTGGAAGTGGCCTGCGGGACCTAAATGTGCATCCTTGGCTCCAGCATCTCCAGACTTATCTCCTGTCTCACATCTTGGACGTCATTGGTTGTAAGATTGTAATACGGGCTGTCAGCAGAGGATTTTGATGATTTGCCCAAGTTCATTTAGCGTCAGAACGTTTCTCAGACAACCATTAAAAACCTCTTTGATAGCAGCTCAGGCAGGACGTGCCGGGCTTTGTGCATATCAGTCATACTCCAGACTGAGTAAATTGAGATGTTTTACATTATCCATTTTTTCATCATTTGCATATCAGTACCTTGCCTATATATCCTGTGATTTCAATACTTCCGCAACTTTTCCTTCGTGGTGTTACAATTGGAATGTTAAGGAGTTTATGTAATTTATTCACCTAACTAACTTAAGTGCTAGAAATGTCCTGTGTAGATAGTTTTATTTTTAGCAATTAAAATGCAAAGTGAATGAAGAAAGGAGATATCTAAAATCCCAGCAATGTTTGGTGACCGCCTCTTGCTTTCACAACAGCATCAGTTCTTCTAATCACATAGTGTATGAAGGAGGTTCATCCAAACATCTTGGAAACCTGACACCATATCTTCTGAGTCTTGATCTCAGACAGACGGGATGATGTGAGATCAGGGCTCTGTGGATCATCACTTCAAGGACTCTTCATTCTTCTATAGGCTGAAGATATTTATTTATTTATGACATAGACTGGATGTGAGGGGGTGTCATCCGGCTGCAGAATTAATTTGGAGGCAATCAGATGGATTAATAGTATTACGTGATGAAGTATCTGTATTTCTCAACAATAAAGACAACGTTAACCTTGAAAAAATCCCATACTATTTTTACTGAACTGCAGCAGGAAACTTTGTAGTACCCTCCACCATGCGTCACTGCTGCCTGCAGACCTTCATTATTGTACTGATCTTCAGCCCTTCAGTGAACAAAGTGCCTTCAGCTTCAGACAGATATTTCACCTTACGACTCTTTAGTCCTCAGCACCTGCTGACATTGTTCTGCACCCCAGTTCCTATGTTTTTATGCATAGTTGAGTCACTCGGCCTTCTTTCCATGTAAATGATGAGGTTATTAGCTGCAACGAGTGCAGCAGAGTCCCACTGGTTGCTATCAGTCCTGAGTTGATGGCAC
Organism: Allobates femoralis; assembly: GCA_033576535.1. Taxonomy (NCBI): domain Eukaryota; kingdom Metazoa; phylum Chordata; class Amphibia; order Anura; family Aromobatidae; genus Allobates; species Allobates femoralis. The sequence continues at coordinate 55,062,747 of JARQOC010000007.1, read as the reverse complement.
AGCTGGACTTTCTCCAGTTTAAAAACAAAGTAACTTGATGTGTCTTTCATCTACTGCACTAAGTTTTCTTGGCTGATCACTGACTTTCTGATCCACAACTGCCATTTTCTTGGTGTTTCCAAATGCTGAGAAATACAGAAAGATTTCAGGAGGTGTTTATTTGGCTTCAAATTTATTCTGCAACCGGCAACAACCCGTAACATTCAGCCAATGTCATCAAGAGTGAGGAGTCCTGGAGGTGATGATTCACAGAGAATTATAGACTGAAAAAATGTATTCAAAGGGATAATCAAAATGCACTGACACCTAAAAAAACCTAATCCCATACAAAAGATAAAACATAAATATTAACCTTTAATGGACTAGTTAAGTCAAAATGAGAAAACACACTCAAAATTGTGATGAAAATATAAGAGACAGACCCAGATAATAGGGTATATAGTGTTCAAAAATGGACTACTAGCCCTACAATGCCCTATTGGTCCCTACTAAGTGCCTACTGTCACACTAATTACTGGTGATTAAAACCAATAGAGGTCACATCTAAACGAATTAAAGCAAAGCTAAAAATACTTCACTTAGATTGGTCCTCAAACACAGTCCCAACATGTTTCCCCCCATTAATGCCTGGGGTTCATCAGGGGACAATATTAAGGAAAGGTCTGGATTAAGATCTTTCACCATGAACCAGTGACCCAGAACTCACAGGATCAATACATAAACATATACAAAGAACACCATTATGGAAGATGTAAAGCATTTTACGTGAGAATAAGGACTCGGTAAGGGACCACCAGGGAGTCCCGAATGGGGGCGCCAAAAACATTGAGCGTCATACCCTCCATTGATGGGTAGGGACGAATAGAGCATTGTAGGGCTACTTGTCCATTTTTGAACACTATATACCTGTTTATCATCTGTGTCCCTCTCTACATGCTCATCACAATTTGGTGTGTGTTGTCATTTTGGCTTTTACCTAGTCCATTAAAGGTTTTCATGGGATTGGCTTTGTTCGGGTGTCAGATGATCCCCTGAGCCCTGATCTCACATCATCTCATTTGTCTGATGAAGAAGGATCTGCACATGCCTCATATACAGAAGATCTGCTCTCAGTTCTCCAAGATGTTTGGCACAATCTCCCTCCGAGAACAAGCTGAATTTTCGCTGTTTTGAAGGCAAAGTGCAGTCACTAAATATTGATGTGATTTTAGATTTCTTTTTTGTTCTCACTATACATATTGTTAAAAATAAGCTATTAACACTTATTTTTTCCTTTTAAGTAATTTTGCTCGGCAACATTTTTTCTGCCCCTGCCTAAAGCTCTTGCACAGTACTGTGTACATAGTATTAGTAATGTATGAGTACTTTACTATTACCGTATGTAGAAATTCAGCTTTAAACCATTACAGTAGTAATGGAGGGTCTGTGAACTCCTATTTAAAAACTTGGCCAATAGGTGGTGGGGGGGTGATACCTAAAATAATAATAGAAGCATCCCTTACCTATTTAATCTCCTGCTGCTCCAACACAGGATCCTCTGGTGGCTGCAATGTTCCTGACTATATTAGGGCCACAGACCGTGCAGGAGAAGTGGAGGGTAGGGTATTTAAAGGGAACCAACCAGCAGGATCTAGGGCTATAAAGTGAAGCCTGTGCCTTACAGGCACACTGGGATGTTGAGTGTAATCATACTTCAATGATACTGTATTCAATGATACATTTATGATTGCAGAGAAAAGTGTTATCAATCACTGGGAAAACAGTACAGGATATTAGCTTAAGTGCAGCAAAGCGTCACTATGTGGGGCTGGGCTGCTTTGTATTACTCCTCAGTGGGCCCTAAGCCAAACCCTCTCCCCTCCCCTCCCTATCAATATACCAGGGACAAGGATGTCTGACATCTTGCATGGTGATAACACAAAGTCAGGTGTCCTATGTGCTCATCTTTCCATTCCTCTCCCGCTTTTGTCTCTGGCTTCTCACTGCTTCTCCTGTGATAGTCTGGTCACCGGAGGGCAGGAGAAGACTCCAACCCCTCAAGGTTCTACACATCCCTGGTCTCCTCTCGCAGACCGCAGTCAAAAGCAGCTGGACAGATTGCAGCTATTGTGATTACAGATGACATTATCGGGGATCGTCCCGGTCCCCTCTCCTGCTTGGGACCGTGGTCTGATGGAGGAGACCAGGGATGCGCAGAGACTGGAGGGGGCGAGGTCTTCACCTGCCTTCCGGTGACCAGGTTATCGCCGGAGACAAAAGCGGGAGGGAGTGATGAGCACATAAGGAGCCTGACATAGTGCTATCACCATGCACAATGTCAGGCGTCCTGTGGCGGACTAATGCCCGGCCTCTGGACAAGAATCCTGCAAATGGATTCACTTGTCTATTGAAGAATTGACACTGACAATATTGCTCCATCCCATAATTATTATCAGGACCCAATGAATGGTGCCGTGAGAAATGAGGATGAGGCAGGTTGCATGGTGGTATGCTCAGTCCTCTGTGCTGCTGCTTTCTCCATCTTCCATATTGAATGCCTATGGGAAGAACATAAAAGAAAGTTCAGACTGTGTCCATTTAATGTGTGGTAGCGCCAAGTGCTTATCTTTCTGTCCTGGCGATTACTTATCAGTTAATGGATGAGCTCCTTTGCTTCTTTAGTCCACCAGAGATCGCACCCTGGACCAGCAGTGTACAGTGAGCCGGCCGGGTCTGTCCATGATCGCTGGAGCTCTGGCTGTGGAACTTATGGTGTCTGTCTTGCAGCATCCTGAAGGGTAAGTTAAAAATATGCAGAGAAGCCTTTATAAAAAATAAAACCACCTCCTTGTTTCTTACTTTGTGATAACTGGAGAGCAGGCTCTGTACACAGGGTTTATTTTAGTCTGTTACCAAGAAGACACACAGTTCTGCCTGAGATCTATGGGCCAGGGTCAAAAAACATCTTGATTCAAGATCATTTGCAAAGCTTTATATATAGCTATAAATCTTTGCAAATGATCTTGATTAAAAATGCGTATCGATTATGCCTTGGGATGCTAAATATGCTATGAAAGTAATACATATCCTTTTATTACACCATAAAGTAGCCACATTCAAAATTGTCTCTCTCTGAAACGCATCCTCATTTCATAGTGATACATGTGTTGATCGCACAGAGGCTTGACTGATCTCCAGATTCAGGCTGCAGGAGTCTGCTGACAGGTGCCCTTTAAATCAGTAGCAAAAGTAGCTTCAATGACCAGTATGAGTAGCCATTTGTTACTTGCTCATTGATTCCCCATCATTCGTCTATTTTCGTAACCTACAAAATTCCAATCCTGTGTGGATTGATTGTCCTTTTACATCTTTATAGCAGTTGCTGCTCCGCTTTTATGATCCTGAGCCCCCAAATATAGAAATAAAACTAAATGACACCCTTCTGTCTACAGAAGCCTGTCTGATGTACACCGCTCATACACTGAAACTAGTAATAAAATAAGTTACTGGAAGGTGTTAATACACTGTGTCCAAATCGCTGATAACACTGATAATTGGCATTCACCCTTAAAGGTGTTGTCCAGGCTTTTGCTATAATTCATATGTGTATCTAGACTACAAAATATGGACAATTTGCAATATACTTGCTGTCAACCTTTTGCAGGGTTTCCTAGATAACATATTTGCGGCAGGCAGGGAATGTCTAGGGGGCGTTTGTGCAAGTAAATTAAAACTGGTCGTTTCCACCTACTCTACTTCAAACACGCTCCCTCCCCTGTTCCCAGTATGGCCAGCCGCCCCCAGGGCTCCTACAACCCGACACTTCCCCATTGTATACTATTCTTAGCCACCCCCAGGGCTCCTACAGCCCGCCCCAGCCTCTGTCACCACCCACCCCCTCTGCACATAGCGGTCCCCAGTGCACTGATACAAGATGCCGAATCCGCTGCTGTGAAAGCGATTCGGCACACTGTGTCAGTGCAGCAGGGACCCTCTGCATGTGTGTGCCTCTCACCCTGTGTGCATTGGAGATGAGGTCCTTTGCCCGGGTCCCTGTGCTTTGAAGCCGGGTCCACAGCCTGGATCTCTGCTGTGTGGAACAGCGCATGATGTCTCAAATCCTACAATACAGTACAATAGAACACAGAGCTGGTGGAGCGGTCTTCTCTATTCCTCTCCTTGGCTCTGTGGTAGTGGAGGTCTGGAGAGATCGGGCGCCGCTCCACACAGCAGAGATCCAGGCTGCGGACCCCGGCTTCACAGCACAGAGACCCGGGCGAAGGACCTCATCTCCAATGCACACCGGGTGAGTGGCACACACATGCAGCGGGTCCCTGCTGCACTGACACAGTGTGCCGAATCACTTTCACAGCAGCGGATTCAGCACTTTGTATCAGTGCACTGGGGACTGCTATGTGCAGAGGGGTGGGTGGTGACACTAGGGGCTGGGGCGGGCTGTAGGAGCCCTGGGGGTGGCTAATAATAGTGTACAGTGGGAAGGGGACGGGCTGTAGGAGCCCTGGGGGTGGCTAAGAATAGTGTACAATGGGGAGGGGGCGGATTGTAGGAGCCCTGGGGGCGGCTGGCCATACTGGGAATAGGGGAGGGGGCGTGTTTGTAGTAGAGTAGGTGGAAACGACCAGTTTCCATTTACGTGCACAAACACGCCACCTAGACGTTCCCTGCCAGCCGCAAATATGTGATATCTAGGAAACCCTGCACAATGTTGACAGCAAGTATATTGCAAATTGTCAACATTTTGCAGCCTAGATACACATGAATTATAGCAAAAGCCCGGACAACACCTTTAAATGTATTCCCATCTCCAAGATCCTATCCCAATATACAGAAGGTGTAATAATAATAATGAAACTGAAGAAATTCCAGCATCCGCTTCAGAGTGAGTTCAATATAAAGAGTTTATTTATCCAAATAGAGCATGGTTAAAAACATAAGACGTGGTGCAGGTCTACGTGTTTCAGGCTTTAACAGCCCTTACTCATGACATATACTGTGCAAACTAACAAATAAGTCTTAAGGCCACTTCACACGCTAGGATATCATTAACAATATCGTTGAAACGTCACGGATTTGTGAACGTTCTAACGATATCGTTTGTGCGTCGTTGCGTGTAAATGAACCATGTAGGAAGGAAAAATCGTTAGAACGGTCATCAAAAATTTGGGATACGGACCTCAAATCTATCGTTCATCGTCCAATTAAGAATCTATGAAGCAGCACCATCGTTCAGTGTGACACCTTTTTGTACGATGTCGTTCATATTTCTCCTATTCCTGCCGCTATTTAACATCGTTCATACATTTTTCTCCGCATCGCTGGAACGTTGCCAAATTTAGGATCGTTAACGATATACTTGTGTGTGACAACACACCAGCGATGTCGGAAGGATCGCGGTCACGTGACATAGGTAACAGTATCGTTCATTTATATCCTAGCGTGTGAAGTGGCCTTTAGATACAAAATATTTGAATAAAAAAATAGGACACCAATGAGGAAGCAACGGTGTATACCTGAACAGCACAATTGCATATGGCCAGAACCTCCTCACTATGAGAACAGCATTGTATGTGAGAGAAATGTCCTAGAAGAAAGGGACAATCCGTCTGTCTATCCTGTGCAGTCCAGGGTTTCCACCATGGACAAATTTCAACACGGTGGAAAAGGATTTAAGAAAATCTCTGTCCGATCATTCTCCTGTTAGTCACAATCTACACTTTTCTCAAAGAAAAGCGCTAGGATCCTTGCAGAATAATTCTTAGGCTGGCTTCACACCACGCTTTTTGGGATCCTGTTCTGTCCGTTTTGAAAAGGACAGAACAGGATCCTGTTTTGCCTCCCATGTATCCCTATGGTGCCGGATTAGTCATAAACGACCATTCGATTCTGCCAATTCAGTTCTGGATTCGTTTCTGTCCTGTATTTTCCTGGCCCCAAAATCTGAGACTGCTCTGATTTTGGGATCCGGTGAAAAAAACGGACCATACCGGCAAAAACAAATCTGGGACAATCCAGCACACTTAACATGGGAGTCTATGGGCATCGGATCCGGGAAAAAACAGGATTGTTTCCCGGATCCGGATTTAGTGCACTGAGCATGCTCCTCCCAGCTCTTTCTGTGTCTGGATCCGTCAAAATCCCAGATTCTGACACAGAAATGGCATCCGAAGTTTACAATCCGGACCTGTCCGTTTTTGTCTGTGTGCTCCTACAAAAAACAGAATTCCCACGGACAGGAACAAAACCGTGGTGAGAGAGAAATTGAAAACATGCTATTTGATAAAGGTACCGTTACACGTCGCAACATCGCCTGCAATATTGCCCAAAAGTCATGTGGTTTGGTCAATTGCATTTGATATCGTTAGTGCGTCGTGTCGCGTTACAGGGCGATGCGACTGCAATAAATCGCTGGGGCGACATCACCAGGTTTTTGCTCACGCACTTAAACCAGGCGATGTTGCATAAGCGATGTGGCATGATCGTGCTGCGTGACATCGCAGTAACGATGTTGAAAGCAACTTCCCCTATTCACTACATTGAGAAGTATCACTTGCTGGGAGGATCAAAACCCAGCGAACGAAAGATGCTTTCAACATCGTAGTTGCGTTGCCTACGATATCTTCCTGTGTGACATCTCCAAGGCAATCTTGGAAAAGTGCCAAAAATGTGCGCGCGCCCGTGAGTTGCCGGTGATGTTGCGACATGTAACGGTACCTTAACACCACATATATGAAACTGACTGGAGACCCCACAAGCAGAATTCATGAAAGCATGCATAGGCTTTTCGAGGAGGGCATGGAATTAGGCTTTTCCACTAAGAAAGAGTTTGATTACTATCTAAATCAGGGGTCTCAAACTCCAGGCCTCGAGGGCCGCACACAGTGCAGGTTTTTAGGATTTCCACTGCATTTGACAGTTGGTAATCAAATTATCAACTGTCAAACTCCTAGTAAATCCTGAAAACCTGGACTGTGTGCGGCCCTCGAGGCCTGGAGTTTGAGACCCCTGATCTAAATCCTGTGTGCCCCACATTCCATGCACTCCCGAAAACACATAAGGACATTTTCTCCTTCGCTTCATTGGGGGACACAGGACCATGGGTGTTATGCTGCTGTCCAATAGGAGGTGACACTAAGCAGAATCTGCAAAAGATTAACAGTGGCTCCTCCTCTGCAGTATACTCCCCTGGCGCAGGCACTGCCTTAACCAGTTTTTGCTTAGTGTCGTTAGGAAGCACACCTAATTTTTATTTTTCTAAAAATTTTCACTTTTTGAATTTTTCTTTGAAGAAGAACAAAAAGTTGGTCTTTGACGAGACTCCCAGCCTGATCCTTGCATGGCCCCCCACTGTTGGGGAGCCTGGTTAAAGTTGAGACTTTCACCCCACATACCGCTCCTTCCTCGACATCCGAATGTTGTGGTGCTGGGTTGAAGTCGAGACAATGGTACTCCTTCCCCATTTCCCCACTGTTGGGGAACCTAGGTTGAAGCCGAGGCTACGCAGGAGTTCCCTGACTGTGGACGGCAGCATCCCTCCCTAATCACTCCTCTGGGGTTCTTAGGTTGAGACACCACAGGTAGGGCCAGAAGGTGCTGCACTTCAAGATGCGGCAGCACTCCAGAAGCCTCAGCCTGGCTGTGTGCTTCTGATGGACTCATGCAGATCTCACGGGCAGATCTTGATCCAGACACAGCAGCGCTAGTTGAGGACGTAATCATTTCCATTAATCAGGTGTTGGACATATCTGACCCACCCCCTGATACTTCAGAGCACAAAATCTCCTTTCAAAGGGTTAAGAAACCACATAAATACTTCTCGAATCATTCAGAATTCAAGGTGATCCTTCAGAAACAACGCTCACATCCTGAGAAAAGATTTGACAACCGCAAATCACTGGAGACTCGTTACCCCTTTCTGCAGGACGTAACCCAGGACTGGGTAGATCTGCCTGAAGTTGACCCCCCAGTCTCATGGCTGGCAGCACAGACACTTCATTCTCTGCAGGATAGCTCATCCATCAAAGACACAACGGACCGCCAGGTGGAACACATGGTCCGATCAATCTTCGAGGCCTCAGGATCCTCCCTAGCACTAGCGTTCGCTTCACTCTGGGCAGCCAAGGCCATCATGGCCTGGGTAAATAACCTACATACCACCCTCCAATCGACTGACACTGAGCTGTAAGATCAAGCGGAACAGATATCCATTGTGGCAAACTATTTACTACATGCAGCTCTGGATTCCGCAAATTGCGCGGCAGTAGCGGCATCAAACCTCATCATAATCAGGCGTGACCTCTGGTTACGGGAATGGAAGGCTGATGCAGTCTCCAAGAAGTCCCTCACACACCTTCCATATCTTATTGGACGTTTATTCGGAGAAAAGTTAGATAAATATCAAATGCCACAGGGGTCAAGAGTACTTCTCTTCCCCAACAGAAATCAAAACGCACCTACAATCGACGTCATAAAACACGATTCCGTTCCTTTCGGAATTCGTCCGGCTGGTCCGCCTCACGACCAGCGCAGACTCGCAGCCGCTCGCCATGTAGGGAGACCTCGCGGTCGACCCACATCTCAAACAAGAACTGGCAGTCAAAATCTTGCCAGTCCAAATCTAAGGAATCCAAATCCCACAGGTTCTCCTCCTCATAACTCCTTGTCTCCGGACGACAACCCACTGGTAGGCGGACGACTTTTACACTTTTGTCAAGTCTGGCTGCCTATTATAGAAGACAGGTGGGTCAGGGAACTGGTATCATCTGGTTATAAAATAGTTTTTTCTGGTCATCATAATGGGAGACCCAGACAATGGGGTTTAGGGCACTGCCCTCCGGAGGTCACACTAGGTACTACAAGTTTGTAGACACCGCCTCCTCCGCTTATAAACCCCTACCGCAGGGAACATCCTCAGTTTTAAACTTAGTGTGCTCGGAGGATCACGCTTTGCTTGCACTTCACTGCATTCTCACTACTTACGTGATGGCGTCTGAAGACAAGGTAATATGGTCCTGGTTGGGACCTGCGACAGCCTCCCCGCTCACCCTTGTGGCACACGCAGGTGGAGGTACCGGAGGGCCTAGAGCCTGGACACTTTGTGTTCTCCCGGTACGCTGTCGCGCTCCTTTCCATCCCTCTCTGGGGGGCTCTGGAGAGTGGGAGATGGGAGCCTTGCACAGCTCCGCTCCGTCCGAGGCCTCCCTAAATGGTGCTTACAGACCGGACTGGAGCCAGCCCAGTCCGAGGCCTCCCTAAATGGTGCTTACACTCCGGACTGGGCTGAACCCCCGTCCGAGGCCTCCCTAAATGGTGCTTACAGACCGGACCGGCACTGAGGCACTCTGTGTCTCCTGTGTGCCTGGGGGTAGTGTCTGTCACTTTATGTGACCTGACACTCAGACCGCGCGTTACCCTCGGGTCCGCGGATCTGGAGGTGTACCCTGTGCTGGGGTCACCCTGGCTGACCGCCCTGTGTGTCACAGGGGCTGAGGCCGGAGACTGCTGATCTTTGGATGTAATTGCAGTCCGTGTATGTGTAATGTGTTTTACACTATTTCCCGCGCTGCGGGCTCCAGCACCTCCATTTTGAGGCTGCCTGGAAGAGAGGAGGCAGCCCTTGCGGTGACGTCACCGGGGGGGCGTGTGTGTGTGCTTCCCGCGTGTTCTCGGCGCCGCCCACGACTTTACTGGCGGCGGCCATCTTCTCCCTCACTTCCCGGCTGGGATCTACGGCAGCGCGTGTCTGCACTTCAGAGGGAGACCGGAACTCGCGGAGGTCACACACACACACCGCTTCCTCCCACCGCTTTACTGCGGTTGGTAAGCCACCGGGATTCCCGGTTTGTTTGTCTGTACGACTTGGCTTATACATCCCCTACTGTGGCTATGTCCTCAGTTAGGAAGCTTGCTGCTAAGGCGGCAGATGCCACCATTACCTGTACTACATGCAATGGTACACTGGTGGAGGGGTCCTGCAATAACTGCGGACGCCCAGAAGCCCGGACTGGCTCTGCTGAGGCAGCAGCTCCGGTGCTTTACCCTGAGGTCCAGGTGATCCCAGGACCATGGGAAACGCAGAATAGGATCAATGAATCCCTGCTGTCCCAGATGTCCTCCATGTCGCAGTCACTGGAGGCACTTCATAGGAGACTGGAAAACCCAGCTACTCCTTCCAGTTACCCCCGGGTGTCTCCCTCTTCTGCTGTGAGACCCCTTAAGCGAGCTCGTCGTGAGGAGTCACCCGAGCTCCAGGCTCTCTCTGAGGAGGAGCGTTCCTCTGATGGTGAGGAAGATGATGGGGGTTCTACTCTCGGGTCTGTGTCTGAACCTCCAGATGGGGTGGAGGATCTGGTGTCCTCCATCAATGAGACCTTACGTCTCGTGACTCCCCCTGAAGAGGTGATCGTGCACCCGAAGGAGGTCTATCAATGGCTGCGGCCAGAGGCTAGACCGAGTGGCTCTTTCATGGACCACACTAATTTTGGAAGGGTGGTTAGAGCACCCAGGTTACATCCTGGGCGGCGCTATGTCCGTAAACCTAAGGACAATCGCTTTCCCTTCTCCCAGGAGGTGCTTCAGGAATGGTCGCAGTCTCCAAAGGTGGACGCTTCCATGACTAGAATTGCTGCACGCTCCCTGTTTTCTGCCTCTGATAGCTCCTCATTGAAGGATGCGACTGATAGACAGGTCGAGCAACTCGCCAAGTCTTCATATGAGGCTGTGGGGTCTTCATTTGCCCCTAATTTTGCCACTTACAAGCGATTACTACCTGCTTGGATGGTATCACGGACCTGGCAAGATCCAGTCCAGAGGTCCTGGCGCTTACCGAGAGGGCAAGGGCCTATGCGGATTATGCCAGGACGGCATCTTTGGAAACTGCCACTCGCTCAGCTGTGGCTTCGGCCAATGCGATAGCGATCCGCAGGTTGTTGTGGCTACGTCTTTGGGACTCAGATGCCACGTCTAAGAAGATTTTGCAGAATCTTCCGTTCGCTGGTGACAGGCTTTTTGGCACCGAGCTGGACAAGCTGATAAAGGATTCTGCGGAGTCTAAGATCCCGCAGAATAAGCCTAAGCCACGATATACCGTTAAAAGGAACCCTAAACAGTGGTCCTTTCGCTCCAGCTCGCAGTCATCCGCGACGTCCGCTCGCGCGGACCGAGGGGGCAAGCCAGCTACTCAGTGGCGCTCCAAGAGTCGTCAGAAGAAGCCGGCGGGGGCAGCAGCGGCCACCCCCAAGCCCGCCTCGACATGACTCGCTCTCTCATCCTGCCTCCCCACAGGTGGGGGGCCGCCTGTCTCGATTCCAGGACAGGTGGCTACTTCACGTTCAAGATCAATGGGTTCGAGACGTAGTCTCGCGAGGTTACAGGATAGAGCTGACATCAAAACCGTTATCCCGATTCCATCGGTCTGTTCCATCCCCAGAAAAGGCTCAGGCTTTTCACCGGGTGTTGGAGGGACTCCGCAGAGACGGAGTAGTGGTCCCAGTGCCCACGGCAGAGAGGTTCAGGGGTTTTTACTCCAACCTCTTTATTGTCCCGAAAAAGGACGGCTCCTTTCGACCGGTCCTGGACCTCAAATTGTTCAACCGTCACGTGTTGGTTCAGAAGTTCCGCATGGAATCCCTGCGCTCCGTGATCGCGGCTGTGTCGCAGGGAGACTTCCTAGCGTCCATCGATATCAGGGACGCTTACCTTCACGTGCCCATTGCACCGGCTCATCAGCGCTGGTTACGATTCGCAGTGGGGGACGAACACTTCCAATTTGTGGCCCTACCCTTCGGGTTGGCCTCAGCACCACGGGTGTTCACGAAGGTGATGGCCTCTATGATGGCTCTCCTGCATGTGCAGGGTCACGCCGTCATACCATATCTGGACGACCTATTGGTCAGGGCGCCATCGGAAGACCTTTGTCGGGTGAGCCTGGAGGTGACCATGAGGTCTCTGGAACAGTTCGGGTGGCTTCTCAATACTCAGAAGTCGACCCTGGTTCCGACCCAGTCATTGACATATCTGGGCATGGACTTCCACACGGACTCGGCCCTGGTGTCTCTACCTCAAGCCAAGCAGCTGGCGATCCACTCAGGAGTACAGAATGTTCTCCTGTCACCTCACTCATCCCTTCGGGCGTTGATGAGACTGGTGGGACGCATGGTAGCGGCGATAGAGGCGGTGCCCTTTGCACAGTTTCGTCTCCGTCCTCTCCAGCTGGAGATTCTTCGCCGATGGGACAAGAGAGCGATATCTCTGAATCGGTTGGTGGCACTGTCACAACCGACCAGGGACTCCCTGCAGTGGTGGCTCCAGCCACGTCACTTGTCACGGGGCCGGTCGTTTCTCAAACCATCATGGTTAGTGGGGACCACCGACGCCAGTCTGAGGGGCTGGGGGGAGGTGTTCTTACACCACAGGGCTCAAGGCCTCTGGACTCAGTCGGAGTCAACGTTGCAGATCAACGTACTGGAGATCAAGGCGGTCTATCTGGCGCTCCTGGCGTTTCAGAAATTCCTGACAGGACAGCCCATTCGGGTACAGTCCGACAATGCGACGGCCGTCGCCTACATAAATCATCAGGGAGGGACCAGAAGCGCTCAGGCCCTCGCCGAAGTCCACCGCATTCTGTCGTGGGTAGAGGAAAACGACTGCCTGATCTCCGCAGTTCACATCCCAGGGGTCGAGAACTGGGAGGCCGACTACCTGAGCCGGCAGGGGATGGACGCCGGAGAGTGGTCTCTTCATCCAGACGTCTTCCGGGACATCTGCAGCAGATGGGGCACTCCGGACGTGGATCTGATGGCCTCGCGGCTCAATCGTCAGGTGCCGCAATACATGGCGAGATCCTGGGATCCTCAGTCTCTGGGGGCGGATGCCCTGATCCTGAGTTGGTCCAGATTCCATCTACCATATGTGTTCCCGCCTCTGGCTCTGATTCCCAGGGTTCTGTGGAAAATCAGGTCGGAGTGCAGAGTAGCCATTCTAGTGGCTCCGGATTGGCCCAGGAGGTCCTGGTATCCGGACCTGTGGCAACTGTCAGGCGGACACAGGTGGGCTCTTCCAGATCGCGCAGATCTACTCGCGCAAGGCCCATTCTTCCACCTCAATTCCAAGGCCCTCAGATTGACTGCATGGCTCTTGAGGCCTGGCTGCTGACTTCCAGGGGTTTCTCTCCTACAGTGGTGGCCACTATGAATCGGGCTAGGAAGCCAGTTTCCAGGAAAATGTACCACAGAACGTGGAAAATCTTTTTTACCTGGTGTGCCTCTGGTGGACGGTCCCCGTGGCCCTTGTCCATCCCGACGTTGTTGGCCTTCCTACAGTCGGGTTTGGAATTGGGATTATCCCTTGGCTCTTTGAAGGGTCAAGTATCAGCACTTTCTGTGCTGTTTGACAGGCGATTGGCGCTCCTCCCGAAGGTCCGTCAATTTCTGCAGGGGGTGTCACGGATGGTTCCGCCCTACAAGAGACCTCTGGACCCTTGGGACCTTAACATGGTCCTGGCGGCATTACAAAAACCGCCGTTTGAGCCTCTGAGGGATGTTTCTCTATCTCGTCTGTCCCAGAAAGTGGCCTTTCTGGTGGCGATTACATCTCTGAGGAGGGTCTCAGAATTGGTTGCACTATCGTGCAAGTCACCCTTTCTGGTGGTTCACCAAGACAAGGTGGTGTTGCGCCCACGGCCAGAATTCTTGCCGAAGGTGGTTTCAACTTTTCACCTGAACCAGGAGATTGTTCTCCCATCATTTTGCCCTGCTCCCGTTCATCAGGTTGAGCGCGATCTCCATACTCTGGATCTCGTGAGAGCTATACGCATTTATGTGTCCAGGACCGCCTCCTTCAGGAGTTCGGATTCCTTATTTGTTCTTACGACAGGTCGCTGTAAGGGGTCCGCGGCTTCGAAGTCAACCTTGGCCAGATGGATTAAGGTTTCCATTCAAGAGGCTTACCGGTCTTCTGGTTTGCCTCTCCCGGTGGGATTGAAGGCTCACTCTACCAGAGCCGTAGGTGCCTCCTGGGCCTTGCGACATCGAGCGTCTGCTCTACAGGTGTGTCAGGCGGCCACTTGGTCCAGCCTACACACTTTCTCTAAGCACTATATGGTGCATGCCCATGCCTCTGCGGATGCAAGTTTGGGCAGGCGGGTTCTCCAGGCGGCGGTTGCCCACCTTTAAAGGGAACCATGTGTTATCCGTCTTGTTGAGGAACTCTTCCCGCCCTGGGGTATTGCTTTAGGACATCCCCATTGTCTGGGTCTCCCATTATGATGACCAGAAAAAAGAGAATTTTGTTTACGTACCGTAAATTCTTTTTTCTTTAATCATCAATGGGAGACCCAGCACCCATCCAGTTGTTCCGTTGCATGTTTTGCAGTTGATCTGTTCCCTGTTGGGACAGTGTTTGCCGGGTTGTTGAACTGTCTGTGAACGGCATTCTTCCCGATGTTTCGGGTGTGGTTTATTTCCTCCTCGCAGCTTATGGACCAAACTGAGGATGTTCCCTGCGGTAGGGGTTTATAAGCGGAGGAGGCGGTGTCTACAAACTTGTAGTACCTAGTGTGACCTCCGGAGGGCAGTGCCCTAAACCCCATTGTCTGGGTCTCCCATTGATGATTAAAGAAAAAAGAATTTACGGTACGTAAACAAAATTCTCTTTACTTCCCACCCACCAAATCGATTCTTTCTCTCTGTCCCCACAAAAGCGCCATCCAAGGCCCGCGCCTTTTTTCAGGCGGTCGACTCACTTCTTCAAGCAGGAGTCATCGTACCAGTCCCTTGGGCCGAGCGTTTCCACGGGTTCTACTCCAATCTGTTCGTAGTCCCCAAAAAAGAGGCAGTGTAAGACCCATACTGAACTTAAAACAACTAAACAAATTTGTCCGAGTATGACAATTCCGCATGGAATCTCTCCGATCCATAATATTATCCATGGAAATTGGAGAATTTCCCGCCTTCATAGACGTACAAGATGCATACCTGCATGTACCAATCGCGTCTGTTCATCAACGGTTCCTCCGATTCGCAATTGGCCAGGCCCACTACCAGTTCGTGGCTCTTCCGTTCGGACTTGCCATAGCTCCAAGAGTGTTCACCAAGGTCATAGTGGCCGCCATGACCATTCTACACTCGAGAGGTGTAGTAGTCATTCCATACCTGGACGATTTCCTCATCAAGGCTCCCACCTTCAGGGATTGCGAACTCAGCGTCTCCACCAAGGTGGACACACTACGTCGCCTGAGCTGATTGGTCAACCTACGAAAGTAGTCACTGATCCCAAGTCAGTCCCTGATCTTTCTGGGCATGCAACTCAACACATCCAGGGGTCTGGTGCTCCTTCCCAAGGAAAAAGCACATGCTCTCCGTCATGGAGTTCGCACCCTTCTTCACCCGTCACCCCGATCCTTTTGGTTTGCCATGAGAGTTATCGACAGGATGGTCGCAGCAATAGAAGCGGTTCCCTTTGCCCAGCTTCACCTCAGGCCTCTCTAACTGGCCATACTCAAGTCCTGGGACAAGAGCCCCTCTTCCCTGGACAAAATCACGGATCCGGACAAAGAAATAGCATCTGGAGGTACACATCCGGACCTGTCTGTTTCTGTCCGTGGGGTCCTGCAAAAAACAGGATCCCATGGCCAGAAATAATCGTGGTGTGAAGGGGGCCTAAGATTCTCTACCCATAGAGCTGTCAGTTTGGGAAATATATGATCTCCCAGTCTGTTTTCTAGCTCCCACATGAAATCTGATAACACATGGCTATCTACTTAAGGTAATTACTGCAGGTCTTTCTGCTGTGCATTGTGTAAACTCATGATGTATATTAAATCCTTTTCATCTTCAGGGACTTCTACTGTGTACTATGTGAATAGTCTAATTAATTGTTATACCACTCATTTGGTCTAGTTAGCGAAGTGTGAGAAATGTAATGTCAACCACACAGGATGTACTATATGCAAACTCAAAGTCAGAATTGCGGAGCATGTCAGAGACTATGTACCGTATCCCCTCTGCCTTTCATGATCCATGTCTGTTTTGTGTAAACATTTTCACCATGTACATCAGGGAAGCACAACACTTAAAATTCATGGAGTAGAAAGGGTCAATTGTCCAGTATAGGGCAGTGATTGGCAGCATGTATTAAAGAAATGCGAGGCACAGTGGATTCTGAAATTAAATAGTCGCTTTCCACATGGTCTCAACTCTATAATAATAATAATGTTCATTTATATAGCACTTTACATACATTTTCAACACTGTCCCCATTGGAGCTCACAATCTAAGCCTCCTATCAGTATGTCTTTGAAATGTGGGAGGAAACTGGAGAATCCGGAGGAAACCATTGCAACACTCCCATTAAAATGTGTGAGGAAACATGAATACGGAGAACATACAAACTCCTTGCAGATGTCGTCCTTGGTGGGATAAAAATGATCTAATGTATTTATAGTAGCTTATTGCAATAAGGCATTGATCAGAGTTTTGTCATGACAACTTTTGTGGTACTGTTAGTGGCCCACAACACAGGGTATTTTTACAGACTGATAATAAATATATTCTTTTGCTGATGGGACAGATGTTTTTATAAATTGTCATGCATCATATGCATTTTGTTTTATAAACACATTATCTATTTGGGTATAAACCTCATATTTACATGTGTTCTGATTTTTATTGCATAGGCGGGGGATTTTTCCTTTATGGCTACGCCCATCTATATATGCAAACTATATTCTATTGAACTATATTCTATTGAAACAATATGAGTATATCCCAAATTATATATGCATGACAACAAATTAAATCATAATGATATAAGGCAAAAAATTAAATAAAGTTAAAAAACAATAAAAGACGAAAGATGAACAAAAAATAACGTTATATAAGAATAAAAAATATATATTTAAAAAAAAATTATTTTTTTTCGCAATTTTATATTTTGCATATAATGCCCTGAGCTGCATAATTAATTATAACTGCATTTGTGCTTTTGACAGATACTAAATATTGCAAAAATATTTAATAAGAACCTTTGTATTTTTGCACGTAGGTTTCTCACATACAATGCTGCTCTGATAATGAGGAGGTTCTGCCCATATGTAATTGTGTTATTCAGGTTTACACCCCCCTGCTTTCTCATTGGTGTCCTATTTTTTTATTATTCAAATATTTGATATATAAGACTTATTTGTTGGTTTGCACAGTATATGTCATGAGTAAGGACTGTTAAAGCCTGAAACAGGTACACCTGCACCATGTCTACTATGTTTTTAACCTTGTTATATTTGGGTATTAAACTCTACATATTAATCTCTCTCTAAAGCGGATGCTGGAATGTCTTCAATCCGTTTCACTGTGCCACGTCAGAGCCGACCTGACGCTCCCGTGCACCGCAGACTAAGGAAATCCATTCCCGGCCACGGTAATCTTTCTTTAATTCTGTAATAATAAAATTAGCAAATACTTCCAATTAGGAATGTAGTATAGTTTTTCTGATTAGCTATGTCTCCTACCTCATGTGCAGAGCATTACATCTTGGGTATCCATGGTTACGACCAAAAACAACTAACTGTCACTATATGAGTGGTCGTGATCATGGATACTTAAGCTGCAGATAAGATAAACAATATAGCTAATCAGGAGAACTATTACTACATTTCTAAATAGAGTTGTTTGCTAATATTCTTCTTATTACACCCGCTACATATTGAGCTAGGATCTTGGAGATGGAAATATCGCTTTAAGCTCCTTCTAGTGAGAAACCGACTAAATTTTCTCGTTTAAAGGGAACCTTTCACTTGATTTTTCTTTTCATATGAATTACATCCCTCTAATCGCCTTTGGCCACTGATTCTGGAATACTTTCTCTATTTCATCTGTTTCCCTCTCCTCTAAAGTTATTCCCCCCATAATAAAGATGCAAATTTTCCCCTCAGCTAACTGGATGTGTACCACAGAGCGTCTCTGTGGGCGTGGCCATGTTTTGATTGGCTTGTATTAGGGGCGATAAAGGAACCGCCCACAGAGTTGTGTGGTACACGCCCAGTTAGCTGAAGGGAAAATGTGCACCTTTATTTGCAAAGGGGCAAAGAGGAAAAAGAATCTTCTCCAGAATCAGCAGAGCAGCGGCAATCAGGAGGAGCATGTACACCCAATAACATGCTGGGGTTTGTTGGATAGGATCATTTCTCATGACCATTCCCTTTAACTGTATGGATATGCAGGAGAGTTGACGCTGTGTATCAGGAAAACTGAAGTGTAACCAGATGGACACGATGCACAGGATAGGAAGAGGACCGGCCAGTGAAGAACAAGCCAAGCCATGTAATAAGTGCACACAATTCAAAGTGTAGACTTCTTCAAGACAGAAACTACTACTACTACTCTTAAGTGTTACAGTACTTTCAGTCCTGAAGAAGTCTATACTTTGAATTACGTGGACTTATTACACGGTTTGGCTTGTTTGTCCTTGGCCTGTCCTCTTCATATCCTGTGCACCCTGTCCATACACAATTTGTTTTTTAACCCCTTACCTCCTGTTGCCTATTCCTGCTCCTGACAGGCGGCAGCGGCTGCATGGTTAAGTGGTTTCCTGTGTTGGCGGGTACACCCCCCACCAGGTGAGCTCTCTGCAGTCCAGCATCACTCATTTTCTCCCAGATAAGACCCTATTGCGCTTCTTTTCCTTTTAGTGTCTGTCTTTGCAATTTACAAAGCTGACATGTTGTATCTTCTCAGAGGTTACGCTGTGGCGAGTAGCAGTGATGACCGGATGAATGAGCCCCCGACTTCCTTGGGTCTAGTACCACATCAGGTAATCGACCTCCCGTTGATGCTAAATGACCTAGATCTTACATTGTGTTTGTACAGAGCAAATAAAGGGAATCTGTCAGCAAGTTTTTATTATTTAATCTAAGAGCAGCAAGGTGTAGTGGTAGAGACCCTGATTCCACTAATGTGTCATTTACTGGACTGTGTTTTGCTGATTCAATACAATCGCAGTTTTTTTCAGCAGATTAACACTATCTGACTAGATGTCTTGCCTCCTGATCAAACCCTGCCCCAACCACTGTTTAGCAGCTTTCTGTCATTATACATTGTACACAGAAAGCTGCCAATCAGCGGTGTGGATGGGGTTATACACAAAGTTCCCAACCAGTAGTGTGGGTGGGGTTATACTCGGAAAGCTGCTAATCATTGGTGTGGGCAGGGTTATACACATAATGCTGCCTGTCAGTGGTGTGAGCAGGTTATACTCGAAAACTGTCTATCAGTGTCTTTCTGAAATCTGCTTCTGAGGACTGATTTGTGTCACAACCGCTACACTAGGTAATACATCGCTGTATTCAGGGTCTCTTATCCTACATCATGCTGCTCTCAGATGAGGTAGCCAAAACATGACAGATCCTCTTTAAAGGCAAACTGGAAACATGATCACATTTATTAAAATGTAAAAGTTTTCAATTTTTTCCAAAGTGCATTCTGCATCTCATCCACAAGGAGACACTGTGGTTTCATATATTTTTTTTCAATCAAATTGCTTGCAAAAGTGAAATGAAAATAATTTTTTTCCCCCCCAGATTCGAGGCTTTTTATCAAGATTTGACAATGTTTTGCCTGTCAGCCTGGCCTTTGATAAGTGCACGGCCTGTTCTGTAAAGGTAATGTGCTGCTTTTGCATTTTAAACCTTTATTTTCATTCATGGTCCTATATAAATGAATAAAAATTGATGATATTACTTGTAACACTGGAATTATTAGTGCTATATATCAGTAACTGTCCCCATTGGGGCTCACAATGTAAATATCCTATCAGTATGTCTTTGAAATGTGGGAGGAAACCCATACAAACCCTGGCAGATGTTGTCCTTGGTCCTTGTTGACAGTGGTTAGAGTACAGAAAATATAATACAGTAAGTAATTACAGTAGAGAACAAATACAGTACCGTATTTTCCGGCGTATAAGACGACTTTTTAACCCCTAAAATTCTCCTCCCAAGTCGGGGGTCGTCTTATACGCCGGGTAAAGGTTGAGGCTGAGGAAAAAAATGCCGGCATCGGCCCGCCGTGCATAATATAAGGGCCCCCCCCCCCCCCCGAAAATGAGCGGTGGCAGGTGGCAGGCAAGAAAAAAAAAATGATACTCACCTGCCTCTGCCGTCCATGTCTTCCGGAGCTTCCCGCTGCCACCACCGCTGTGTACATAGCCGCCGGGCGCCATAGATGTACGATAATAAGCCATCAGCCAATCAGGAGGCTGCTGGTGTCTGATTGGCTGAGGCATTACCGTACATCTCCTGAACGGAGGTAACTGCGCCGCTCAGTGTGTATGTACGGTAATGCCAGGGCCAATCAGACGCCAGCAGCTGCCTGATTGGCTGATGGCTTAT
Source organism: Allobates femoralis (assembly GCA_033576535.1). Taxonomy (NCBI): domain Eukaryota; kingdom Metazoa; phylum Chordata; class Amphibia; order Anura; family Aromobatidae; genus Allobates; species Allobates femoralis. The sequence continues at coordinate 55,042,370 of JARQOC010000007.1, read as the reverse complement.
TATCGTACATCTACGGTGCCCGGCTGCGTACAGCGGCGGTGGCGGTGGTAAGCTCCGGCAGGGTCCGGTGGCACAGCAGTGGCACAGTGTGTCTGGCTGTGTGTATGTCTGACTGTGTGTGTGTGTGTCTTACTGTGTGTGTGTGGTGACTGTGTGTGTCTGACTGTGTTGTGTGTGTCTGTGTCTGGACTGTGTGTGTGTCTGTGTCTGACTGTGTGTGTGTGACTGCAGAGGAATATTGGGGGTTGATGGAGGCTGTACTCCCCCACCACCACTGTAATACTATAATATATGGAGGACTACGGGGGTGCATTACACTATATGGAGCACAATGGGGTGCATTATATTATCTAGAGGGCTATGGCGTGCATTGCACTATATGGAGGACTACGGGGGAGCTTTACACTATATGGAGCACAATGGGGTGCATTATATTATCTAGAGGACTATGGCGTGCATTGCACTATATGGAGGACTACGGGGGTGCATTACACTATATGGAGCACAATGGGGTGCATTATATTATCTAGAGGACTATGGCGTGCATTGCACTATATGGAGGACTACGGGGTGCATTATAAATATATATTGAGGACTTTGATGATGCATTATAATTTATGGAGACAATTATACTATATGGAAGCCATTATAATACTTAGAGGGCTCTGTGGGAGCATGATAATACTTGAAGGGGTATGAGGGAGCCTCTATACTTTATGCAGGGCTATTTTAGGGCTGTGTGGTGGCCATAATACAGTGTGAAGAGATGTAGGGGTCATTATTCTATATGTGGGTTCATTATATTGTGTGGGGGTCATAGTGGGAATCATACCGTAGAAGAGGGGGTAGTCTTATACGGCGAGTATATCCCAAACTCCATATTTTAAGTGGAAAAGTTGGGGGTCGTCTTATACGCCCAGTCGTCTTATACGCCGGAAAATACGGTACAATAATTGGATACAAAACAATAGGCATAGAATCAATGTAAAAAAAGAAAATATCAATGTAATAATTTTAGAGATTCTTTTTTTGCCATGTTTCAAAGTCCATTACTGTTTAACCCCTTTCTGACCAGGCAGGTGTTTTTTCTGTTTTTTTTTTCTCTCTAAATTTTCGTTCATTTCCCTCATTCTTCTAGCAGCCATAACTTTGTTTTTTTTATTATTATTATTATTATTATTATTATTATTATTCCGTCCACATTGAAGTATGAGGTTTAGTTTTATATTTAGCAAGTTGAACGTTTGCATGACACCATTCTTTTTTATTTCATTTTTTTTTATGCAGTGATAAAAAATTCAGAAATGTGCAAAAAGAAAAAAATCACTTGTGTTGCTTTTTAGTTTTCTGGTTGCCGGGGTTGTGTGAGGGCTTGTTTTTTTGCGATAACTGAATTAGTCCTTACCGGTAATTCCTTTTCTTGGAGCCTTCCACGACAGCATTGGAGGATGTTGTCCACGCCCTATTGAGGGACAGGAACACAGAGAGGTTAAAAGCCCCTCCCCTTCCTCAGTACTCCAGTGTTTACCAAGATCACCCTTAGTCATGGATTACCTGATACAAACCGGAATCACACACTAACAAGGGGGGAAACTGATGCTGTCGTGGAAGGCTCCAAGAAAAGGAATTACCGGTAAGGACTAATTCAGTTTTCTCCATTCGCCTTCCACGACAGCAATGGAGGAATACCACCGATACTCCTCAGGGTGGGACTATTGCCTGTAGGACTTTCCTACCAAAGGACAGATCCCGACTGAAGGACAGATCTAACCTATAGTGGTGAGAAAAAGTGAGGAGAGACTACCACATAGCTGCTCTGCAAATCAGCTCCGATGAAGCTCCAGCCCGCTCCACCCAGGACGTAGAAGCAGCCCGAGTTGAAGGAGCCTTCAACCCCACCGGAGGAGCAAGGACCGGAGCGACGTAGGCCTCACAGATCACCTTCGTGATCCAGGAAGTGATGGTAGCCTAGGAAGTCGTCCTTCCCTGTATTTTTCCCAAAATTCTGAACAAAACAGGTTCTGATCTAATCTCCAGGAAGCGGTCTCTCGAAGGTAGTGGAGGACTGTCCGACGAACATCGAAGGAGTGAAACACGGCCTCAGCCGCATTAGCAGGACAGTGACCAAATGAAGGTAGAACCACAACCGGACAGAGAGCGCCTGCAGTTCTCCAACTCTGGAGCAGAGTGATGGCCACCAAAAACGCCACCTTGTGAGAGAGACGTAAGGGATGCAGCTGACAAGGGTGCAAAGGGACTTCGAGAAAACCCATGGAGAACAATCTTCAAATCCCAGGGAGGGACAAAAGGCCGAACTGGGGATGCCAACCCCAAGCCGAAGGAAAAAAACGCTTGAGTCATCAATGGGAATTAAGATCCTGAGCAAACCTGCACCAAGTGCCGATACCTGGACTTAAAGAGTGCTCGGCCGAAGCCCCAAATCAAAGCCACGCTGCAAAAACCCAAGAGTTGGGCCACATTAGGATGATGCATGGCCGGGATGGGAGGAGCACACCAGGACAGGAACCGATTCCAGCCCTCCCGTAAATAGCGTGCAACACAGGCTGCCAGCCCTGCTGAAGCGTGCGGATCACTGCCTGGGAGAGACCCTTGGTCCTCAGGATCCCGGCCGCAACAGCCAGGCCGCCAGATAGAGCCACTGAAGGCCCGGGTGAAAGAGGACCCTGGGACAGAAGGTCGAGACAGTGGGGCAACCTAATCAGTCCCCAACGCCTTGGGAAGTAGCGGGATTGGAGGAAATGCATACACCAAACGGAAGGCCCAGGGAAGGGCAAAGACGTCCAGCCCCCGAGGATGGTCTGACCCATTCGGGGAGAAAAAGGGCGGCACCTTTGTATTCGAGCCCGAAGCGAACAGGTCGATCGAAGGGACACCTCACCTGTCCGTAAGAGCGCAAAATACATCCGGAAGGAGGCACCATTCTCCTGGGTGGACCTCCGTGCGGCTCAAGAAATCTGCCTGTACATTGGCCATTCCCTTCAGATGAACTGCCGAGGAGGAGAGAAGATGGCGTACTGCCCACGAAAATATCAGTCTTGCCAGCCCCTGCAAGTGTAAGCCTCGAGTACCGCCTTAGTGCCGCAAGAAGGCAACCGTAGTCACGGTTTCTGACAGGATCTTGACATGATGAAAAACGTGAGCTGCGCATGAAGCGCTTCTTCCACTGCCAGAAGTTCCCGGAAGTTTGAAGACTGGCGACTGACCGAGCGACTCCAAATCCACTGGAACTGTGTGCGATCCACCATCGCGCTCCAACCGGAACTGCTGGCAGCAGTGGGAATGGAGGTCACAGCAGCCTGCAGCCAGGCTACCCTCGTCCGAAGGTGTCCAGGATTCATCCAGGAAAGCAAGGTGACCATCCGACCCGGGTTCCGGACCCGCGAGTTTAAGGAATCCTGACGTCTGACCCAGGAACTCAGTATGTGTTCCCGGAACAGACTGGAAGGAGCCTGAGCCCATGCTACCGACTGAATGCAGGCCGTCATGGCCTCCAACAGGGATATTGCTTCCCGCAAGGAGGGCGACCTCCTTGCCCGGAAGCAGGTCAGATGCACGCAGCGCAGAAGCTGATGTGCCGCAGGAAGGAACAAGGCCTGTCTGGAGGAGGCCAGCAAGACTCCCAAAAATTGACGACGGGTTGCCGCCACCCGTTCCGATTCCCAAAGATTGGGCACCCACCCCAGGGACTGAAGAATCTCCAACGTTTTGGAGACCAGTGTGCGCAGAACCACTGCCAAAGGAGCAACCACCAACATGTCGTTTAAATAGGGAAGCACACATGTCCCCTGGGTCTGGATGAATGCGATCACTTCCACCATGAGTTTGGTAAACTCAGGGGGCCTATGAAACCCCGAAGGCCAGCACATTAAACCAATAATGGACCTTCCCGCCTGCCCCGGAGATCACGAATCGCAGAAAGCGCTTGTGGGACTGGTGAATGGGGACATGATAATACGCGTTCTGGAGGTCCACAAACAACCTGGAGTAACGCCCCTAGCCCTCCTCTCCAGGAGGAACCGGGGACCTCACACCCGAATCCAACATGTCTCGCAGACCCGACATGAAAAAATGTGAGAGAGTCCCCCTGAGGAAGCGAGGGGACTCGAAGACACGCAGGGGCCGGCTCTCGAATCCCAAGTGCAGACCCTCCCAAATGGTCGAGAGGATCCAAAGGCATGAGGAGATTGCTTGCCACTGTGGCAGAAACCAGAGGAGCTGCCCCGCAATGGGGAAGGCGGCATCGTTTAGGGGGCGGCTGGTGATGCCGCTGCTGGGGAAGCAAGATATTACGGGTCTTGTCCCATTTCTGGAATGCCCAGCGACCAGACTTACCCTTCCCCTTTGGTTGGGAGGGTTGGCTGCGCTCAGGCCGAAAGGACTGCCTCCGAAAGGGCTTCTGTTCCAGGAGACACATTTACAGGTCTGTGAACGAAAGAATGCGCAATAGGGTCTTATCTCAATGATACACTTTCGCTTATCGATGTGGAATTGCTCACCTTTGTCAGTTGTGAAACCCACAACTGGTAGAATAGCGTACAGGCAGCTGCTGCAGGGACCGCACTCTCAACGGTGACCGTGGTTGTAATACAGAATCCTGGACAAAGTGCTCAGTGTCAGCGCTGCTGCTCCGAGACCAAAGACACACAGACACAGGGATGTCTGGATCAGCGATAGCCTTTATTTTCGATGCGTTCGGAGCCTCCTCCCGAGCTCCTTCCTCAGGGAACATCCTTTTCCGATGCGTTTCGGAGCCTCCTCCCGAGCTCCTTCTCAGGATGTTCCCTGAGTAAGGAGCTCGGGAGGAGGCTCCGAAACGCATCGGAAAATAAAGGCTATCGCTGATCCAGACATCCCTGTGTCTGTGTGTCTTTGGTCTCGGAGCAGCAGCGCGGACACTGAGGCACTTTGTCCAGGATTCTGTACATTTACCGGTCTGACACCTTTCCCAGGATGTCATCCAATGCCGGACCAAAGACAAAAGACCTTTGAAAGGGGAGGCCACACAGCTGGAGCTTAGACGTGACCTACTTATTCCACAAAGTAAGCCACACTGCCCTGTGAGCTGTGTTAGCCAACACTGCGACCCTGGCGCCAATGCGGATAGACTCAGCAGAGGCATCGGTCAGGAAGCCCGTAGCACATCTCAGAAGTGGAATGGAGTCCAAAGCTCCTCCCTGAGAGTACCCTGCAGGACGAATTCTTCCAGCTGGGTGATCCACTTAAAGAGAGACTTGGTTAAAAGCCTCGCCCCACGGCTAGTGGCCCACAGTCACCAGAGCACGGGGCCTGCCAGGGGGATAGCCTGCAGCCATCATGTGTCACCTATACATTATGCCTTGGATGATGTAAAGTTTAGGATTGAACTCACAGCCACGGCTGGGTACATGAGGCATGGTGCAGGTGATTAACTGCTACATGGTTGCTGCCAGAGCAGCCCCACACATGTAGAGGAAATGTTCACCTTTAAAGACATAGCTCCAGCCTCCCAGGAGTTTTTGAGGACACTCTCCATCTTACGATCAAGGGGGTCCTTCAACTGGGAGGAATCTTCAAAAGGCAACGCGGTCTTATATGCTATCTCGGCCACCTGGATGTCCACCTTCGGGACCTCCCAGACAAAGTCATCACCCTCCAGACCACTCGGATGGGGTGAGCAGCCGATGTTTTGAAGACTCCCACTCCCGGCGGATGAGAACCCGGATGACCTCATGGACAGGGAAGCCCAACTGCCGCTTAGCCTTTAGGCCTCTGAACATATAGTCCTGCACAGAAGAAGGGGGTTCCACCACCTCTACTCCCATGGTACTGTGGACAGTGTCCACCAATTCACCCATGGACTCCGTGGAAAAATAGTAGTGTCCAGATTCTCGTACCTGGACAGAGGCAACAAAGGCAATATCATCACCGTCCTCTGATGCTGAGCTCTGGCCAGCCTCCATGAGATCCACAGAGTCACAATCCTGGAGCTTCCTCTCTTACGGAAGCTGCAGCAAAAATCGGCAGTGCCGAGAATAGAAGCCTGCACCTCTTCCTTAATGGATTGGAGCTCCTCAAGCAGGGATGGGGGGTCCATCCTGACAACACTTGTCAGTCATGGCCGACACCTTTTTGTAGGAAGAGGGAAGGTTGTGCCGTAGCCAAAATTCCTGGACGGGTTTTTGCTCCCTTTCACAGGTGGCCCTTGTCTCCCTATAGAAAAAAAGGGAAGAGAAGGGGGTCCCAGTGGGAGTGCAGGGCCTAAATAACTCTACCCCTTGTGACCACCCCCAGAAACACTTACATGAGCTGGGGGAACGCTGGGCTCTGCAGAAGCAGAGGTGGAAGCCTATCACCCTCCATGTTTCAGGGATCAGCCTTACCTGGGTGTAGCTTCCGGCGGGTACTTGTCCAGAAGTACCATGCCCCCAACGAGGAACACCTGTTCCCTCCCTCCTCCTGGTCACCGGCCGCGGCCAGTAGTGCGTGATAGGCCTTCTGGGTTCCCTGGAGCCGCGCCCAGTCTGTACAGGAGCCACCGCCCAAAACAGGAAGTGCCCCGCCCGAAACAGGAAGTACCATCCAGGAACCTCTGATGCATGCCCCAGGGACCGCAGCTGGAGGAGGGAGACGCCGGAGAGCTGAACAGGCCTCCAGCGCTGCAATACACGGCCTGCTTTGCCCCGTAGGACGCAGGAAGGCCGGATGGTCCCACCACGGGAGCCCCGAGAAGGAGGAGGAGGCCACCCCCGACGTCCATCCCTGGCCCGGCTGTAAGTACACCCCAATGCTGCCTCTGCCGGCCTGACAGCACTGGAACCTCTCCATGCCCCAAGGGGGACAGGAAGACACTGGAGTACTGAGGAAGGGGAGGGGCTTTTAACTCTCTGTGTTCCTGTCCCCCAATAGGGCGTGGACGACATCCTCCAATGCTGTCGTGGAAGGCAAATAGAGAAAAAGCCCTTATAGTCACCATTTTGGGGTAGATGTGATGCTCTGATCGCCTCTTATTGTAATATTATGCAAGGCTGGAAAAAAAAACATAATTGTAAATGTAAACTTTTTCCTTTTCTTTTGACGTTGCGCCATTTATCGTTTTGTTTAAAATTTATTTTGATAGGTCTACCTTTTACAATCCCACTGATACTAAATGTCTTTTATATATATATATATATATTATATTTATATATATATAATTACATATAATAGTCAATGTAAGAAGGATGGGCACTAACAGGTACATCTATGGAGGTATACAGCTACCTTGGTGTCGTCCAGCTGGCAGGTGTTGCACGCTTCAATAAGGAAATGTAGATTCATCCACAAGTAGAAAAAGAAAAGCGGCTCTCACCCTTTTAGATGCCAAGAAATCCTTTATTTCATCTTGCTTTGTGTTAGCGTAGACAAATCAGGCGGGGAGAGGGAGTGGGGGTCGGCGGATGACGGCTCGCCATTTCACAAGCTGCAAGTGCTGCGAAACGGCGTGCCGTCGTCTGCCGACCCCACTCCCTCTCCCCGCCTGATTTTTACTTTTCACTGTATTTGTCAGTCCCCTTAGCGGATTTGAACTTGCAACAGTATTACTGTGTATAGCAAATATCACGTCCTCTTATGAACCTCAGCCAAACACTGGCTTTCACAGGAGAACTGTCATGATGAGCCCGTGGTCTTCAGCAGACCCCCGGCCATCATGGCGACCCATTGGTACCTCGCGAGCACATCACAGGCACATTGAATAAGCGCCCATCCTACCGCCACACATTAAATGCCGCTGTCACACATTGATAGTGGTATTTCACAGGGGAACAGTCACAGGCAGAGATCCACTCCACTCACGGCTATTAGAGACAGATGATGGATGAATCACACAGCCATTATCTGCTAGGAAAGATGCGGACCTGAACTTCAAAGTCTGGCAGCTGACTTATGAAGTAATATAACCGTAGGCAATGTGTTGGTAATCTTTGCATCTACTTAGCCATTGGAGGACTTGTTTTTGCACACTGTACACCTCTTTTAAAGGCCAGTGTTTACTGATACTGCAGCTCCGGGGGCGGCTGTGACCAGAACAGAGGAAGGATTGGGCGCCGAAACGCGTCGGTTTGAAGACTAAAGAAACCTTTACTTGGAACATTGTTTCCCTTGTGATTCCTTGGATGACCGGGCAGCGCGGACTGTAGCACACCTGTTGATCCCAGAACTCTTGAAGTGTTTACTGATAGGTTTTTATTATATGCGGTATACCCTGGGCACACCAAATAAGACGGAGAAATTGTAGATGTCAAGCAAAAAGATCCTTTATTTGTTTCTCAAAACATTGGAACCAATGTTTCGACCCTTTATGGGTCTTTTTCAGGGTAAGGTTGTAAGCAGGGAGCATGCAAACATGGCATCCTATACAGTGAAAAGGTGAAAAAAAAACACTTCATATATACAGTGCCTACAAGTAGTATTCAACCCCCTGCAGATTTAGGTGGTTTGATAAGATGCCAATAAGTTAGAGCCTTCAAACTGCAAACGAGAGTAGGATTTATTAACAGAAGCATAGATCTTACAAACCAAAAAGTTATGTTGCTCAGTTGAATTTTAATACATTTTAAACATAAAAGTGTGGGTCAATTATTATTCAACCCCTAGGTTTAATATTTTGTGGAATAACCCTTGTTTGCAATTACAGCTAATAATCGTCTTTTATAAGACCTGATCAGGCCGGCACAGGTCTCTGGAGATATCTTGGCCCACTCCTCCATGCAGATCTTCTCCAAGTTATCTAGGTTCTTTGGATGTCTCATGTGGACTTTAATCTTGAGCCCCTTCCACAAGTTTTCAATTGGGTTAAGGTCAGGAGACTGGCTAGGCCACTCCATCACCTTGATTTTTTCCCTCTTGAACCAGGCCTTGGTTTTCTTGGCTGTGTGCTTTGGGTCGTTGTCTTGTTGGAAGATGAAATTACGACCCATCTTAAGATCCTTGATGGAGGAGCGGAGGTTCTTGGCCAAAATCTCCAGGTAGGCCGTGTTATCCATCTTCCCATGGATGCGGACCAGATGGCCAGGCCCCTTGGCTGAGAAACAGCCCCACAGCATGATGCTGCCACCACCATGCTTGACTGTAGGGATGGTATTCTTGGGGTCGTATGCAGTGCCATCCAGTCTCCAAACGTCACGTGTGAGGTTGGCACCAAAGATCTCGATCTTGGTCTCATCAGACCGTAGAACCTTGACCCAGTCTGTCTCAGAGTCCTCCAAGTGATCATGAGCAAACTGTAGACGAGCCTTGACATGACGCTTTGAAAGTAAAGGAACCTTACGGGCTCGTCTGGAACGGAGACCATTGCGGTGGAGTACGTTACTTATGGTATTGACTGAAACCAATGTCCCCACTGCCATGAGATCTTCCCGGAGCTCCTTCCTTGTTGTCCTTGGGTTAGCCTTGACTCTTCGGACAAGCCTGGCCTCGGCACGGGAGGAAATTTTCAAAGGCTGTCCAGGCCGTGGAAGGCTAACAGTAGTTTCATAAGCCTTCCACTTCCGGATAATGCTCCCAACAGTGGAGACAGGTAGGCCCAACTCCTTGGAAAGGGTTTTGTACCCCTTGCCAGCCTTGTGACCCTCCACGATCTTGTCTCTGATGGCCTTGGAATGCTCCTTTGTCTTTCCCATGTTGACCACGTATGAGTGCTGTTCACAAGTTTGGGGAGGGTCTTAAATAGTCAGAAAAGGCTGGCAAAAGAGATAATTAATCCACACATGTGAAGCTCATTGTTCTTTGTGCCTGAACTACTTCTTAATACTTTAGGGGGACCAAACAGAATGCTGGTGGTTTGAGGGGTTGAATAATAATTGACCCACACTTTTATGTTTAAAATTTATTAAAATTCAACTGAGCAACATAACTTTTTGGCTTGTAAGATTTATGCTTCTGTTAATAAATCCTACTCTCGTTTGCAGTTTGAAGGCTCTAACTTATTTGCATCTTATCAAACCACCTAAATCTGCAGGGGGTTGAATACTACTTGTAGGCACTGTACATGTATTGTTAAACACTAGAGCCAAGATCAACAAAAGAAATCCTTGTATTTGCTCATACAGATGGAAATAAGCACAATGAAAAATTATCGCATTTCTATATGCATAAATAGATGCATTAACTAACATAAATGAAAAGGAAATCAAGATTACCTAGAATCGGTGAGAACAAGGGTGAAGGCAGCTCGTGCTGTGCGTCATTCAGTGAGTACTGTAATGTGGTGTTTTATACTGGAAGGAACAATTCATATGTGGGTTGTCACAATGAAGATACTGGTCAGAATAGGATAGGATGAGAAGAGAGAAAACATATATGTAGCTTGAGATCAGAAGACAAATCGAGTAAGATATAAGTACCTGTACCAAGAATAAATCCTCATACCTCACAAAGTATTAAGGTAACTATCAGGGACCAATTGGTCCGAAATGGTATGCTCTTTAGGAGAGATGCACAAGTAGACATAATTAGTGGCCTGCCCATGAACCGATATACTATTGTAGTATACATATATACACATATATACTATATCTATAGTATATGTGACATTTCTCTGCTATTCCACCTGGAAACATACAGTTCTTTTTCCCTTTATTTTTGTGTGTGCAATATTCAAAGACCTTGTCTAAAGGTTTAACATTAATTGTGTGGCCTAAGCACAGATCTCAATATGTGCACGAGATCATTTCACTCGATGATCGAGTTATCTGATTATTCCTGTTGTGATGAGCAGCTTGATTCCACCAGGACTCATCAGTTTCTCTGAATTCGACTCAAACTCCAACTCCACCAAAATGGACACAGACACCGACTCTATGACTCTGACTCCACAGCCCTAGCTGCCATGAAAAGATCCTCCTCCAGAGCGCTCATGCTGTAATCCTTCAGTGTAAATGCACCAGATGCGCTAAGGCCTAATTCATACAGAGGGTTTGTGCTCCATTTTTTGGTGCAGTTTCTGTACCAAAAAAGGATCCTCTTTTTGCAAAAAAGCATCACAAACGCATTATCTGTTTGTGTTGCTTTTTTGCTCCGTTTTCAGGGGATACAGACACATTAGACACACATACTTTCTTACCCTCCCCGGCAATCCCACGGTGAGCCCCGGTGTTGTCTTCTTTCTGAGCACCGTCAGTACCTGTGAGTAGTACGAGTACTTACAGGACCTGGCACCATGTGATTCTCAGGCTGAGTCACATGGGCTGGTCCTGTCAGTACTGTACCCGCAGGTCCTGCTGGTGCCCGGAAGGAAGACCTCACCGGGGCTCACAGTGGTATCACCGGGAGGGTAAGAAATTAGATGTTAGTGGTGCAGAAAACACAACAGAAAAAACGGAGCATTAATTGACGCTCATTATCTTCTGGATGCACTTTCTGCACCATTAATGCAGCAGTCAAAAACGCTGAAGTCATCACAGCAGATTGATAGTCATACTCACTTTACTGGCAGACACAGGGACTGCTCCGATTTTGGTGCAGTTTAAAGAAAAAAAACGGATCAAAAACATCCAGTGAGAATATAGCCTTATACTGTGATATTGTCAGAAAGCAAAGCCCCAGCGTCCAGGGCTGCCACTAGGAATTTCGGGGCCCCTTACTGCCAAAATTTTGGGGCCCCCCTGAGACTCCACCTCCACCCATGCTCTGCCTCCACCCATGCTCTGTTTTTACCTAAAAATACATTATATTTATAGTGAAAAATTGGAACAGCACCAAAAATTACCTCAATTTATGTGCAAAGCTTTCCCAACCAGCAATCCAGATGGTTCCTTACAATACAGTAAAAAAATAAATAAAAACAGTACAGAAAAAATAGAAAAAAGTGGACTTTATTACCCATCCATCCATGTACCTTCTCCCTCTATCCCCCATCCATCCATGTACCTTCTCCTCCATCCATCCATGTACCTTCTCCTCCATCCATCCATGTACCTTCTCCCCCATCCATCCATGTACCTTCTCCCCCATCCACCAAACCATCCACGTACCTTCTCCCCATC
>JARQOC010000007.1:54785347-55025347 GCA_033576535.1 Allobates femoralis | reverse complement strand
CAATTCACACTAGTCTGATGATTAATTCTGTGGCTGATTAAAGGGAATCTGTCAGCAGGTTTTTGCTATTTAATTTAAGATCAGCACGATGTAGGAGCAGAGACCCTGATTCCAGTGATCGCACTTAGTGGGCTGTATGTCATAATTTCAATGCAGTCTGTGTTTTATGAGCAGTAGATTATCACCAGAGGACTAGTTTTCTCATGCCATGTAGCATCCTCCTTTGTGTTATCCCCCTGCCACCACTGACTAACGGCTTTTTGCCTACGCACAGTGCAATATATATCCAATTAAATGTGTTTGACAGTATTATTTTTTTATTTATTTTTTTTTAATAAAAAATTGAGTTTTACGTATATCATTTTTATTACATAATATCCTAAGAAGTGAATAATCATCTCTGAGGAGACATCATCTTTTTTTTTTTACACTGTAACTGGGATCCATGGGAGCCCCGGGTTACAGGACAAATAACCCCTTGCTGTGCCAGACATCACTGTCAGAGACGGTCTGTTAAGCCCTAGCAGCTCTGATTGCTCAGGAGACACCCATGAATCTTGTGATTGTTGTTTTCAGTAGGCCTGTTCAAATAGGCCCAGAAATCCCCTTACTTGTAAATGAAAAATGTTTATCCGAATAGCAGTTTTGGGCAACAGTGAAGTTGTATTGTGTGAGGTTGGGTGATTGCAGCTTCACATTCATGCCAGGAAATCATTCTTATGGGCCAAAGAAGATCTGTTCCTATAAAGACTTTACCCTACACATGTTTCTTCTTGTAGCCAGATGTGCCTTTTATCTCCCTTCTCAGCTCTTGCCAAACTCCCCACTCGCTCTCCCTCTCCACTGGTTAGAACTATTTGAACATTTGAAGGAAATTGGATTGTGAGTGCAGACAGGGGATTTCTGAAGAAGTAGGTTAAAGAGTTTGATGTTTGCTCACATTGTATCTGTGTTTATTCCATCCATATTGATTCATAAGGAAGTTATTGTGTAATCTACCACTGAAGTGATACATACTGCTATCACAGAGGACTTGCCACTCTTTAAATTGAGTGGATCATTTTAAACTAGTCGATCAGTGGAATTTAAGGGGTAGTCCAGTAGGAGGACAACCCTTTCTGAATCCACTTGTTTCCCACCATTAAAATAAGACCCTATACTCACCCCCCTTGCTGCAGACATTACAACGCTGTCCATATTTGCTCCTCTGCGTCTGAAGTGATGCAGGCGCAGAGCGAGCAATGGGCTGGAGCGGGGGGAGCATGAGTGGCTGAGGAGAGGAGACACACAAAGGAGGCGGCACAGAAGGAGTTGGAGGTGGCACAGAGAGGGCTGGAGGCAGGGAGGACAGCAGGGGACAGTGAGGACTCCATACTGAGTAAGTTCCTCCGGACTCCTTATCTGTTCACTTTCTAAAGCGTTTTATACAACTTACAGGGGGGCTAGAGACATGGGGGACCCCTTCTCTCAATGCAACATCCTTGCTGCATTCAGGAGTGCTTTCACTTTGGAAAGCACCAGGGGGTGACAGGTCCTTTTTCAGTCCTCTAAAAGCATGCGCTTACCTCCCTCCCTTCCAGACGGTGTACATCACAGTTTGGCAACTGATCTATCAGTCTGAGAAGCAGCTAAGCTGTGATTGACAGCACCTGTGTGGGAGGGGTGAAAGCGCACACCCTGAGAGAAGATTCTGGTTGAAAGCCCAGTTGAAATACAGGCATAGATTTCCCATATTGTGGTGCAAATATAATAAATGTGAATATCTCTCTGCAATGGATTGATGCACTGCAGACCCAACTTTTTGAGGGGCAGGGGGTGGTATTTGACAGGTCCACTGTAATTGGCCATTTCATGGATTGGTGTACATATGCCGTTTTCTGCACCACTCCAGAACGTGCACAGGCTATACAGATGGGATGACAGATGTACCCCATCTAATCAGGGAGTTTGCCTTCGGTTGGACCTCCACCAATCAGCAAGTGACAGCATATTCTAGTAATATGCGGTCACATACTCATGCTAATATGCATTTTGACAGGTTTTCCCACAAACAAAGTTAATTTTAATCAATATATCTTGGAATACTAATGATTTCCACAGTTGGATGTTATAGAAGATTATCTCAACTCCGGAATATTTTATATGTGTCCCTGCTATGTACTGTGTAATGGATGTGTGTGACCGTACAGGGACATGGTCTAATCATACCACATCTCCTGTGCTGAGATAATCTTATATATGTGTCCCTGCTATGTTCTGTGTAATGGATGTGTCTGACCATACAGGGACATGGTGTGATCATACCACATCTCCTGTGCTGAGATAATCTTGTATATGTGTCCCTACTATGTTCTGTGTAATGGATGTGTCTGACCATATAGGAACATGGTCTGATCATACCACATCTCCTGTGTTGAGATAATCTTATTTTCTGGTCATCATAATGGGAGACCCAGACAATGGGGTTTAGGGCACTGCCCTCCGGAGGTCACACTAGGTACTACAAGTTTGTAGACACCGCCTCCTCCGCTTATAAACCCCTACCGCAGGGAACATCCTCAGTTTTAAACTTAGTGTGCTCGGAGGATCACGCTTTGCTTGCACTTCACTGCATTCTCACTACTTACGTGATGGCGTCTGAAGACAAGGTAATATGGTCCTAGCGGGACCTGCGACAGCCTCCCCGCTCACCCTTTGTGGCACACGCTGGTGGAGGTACCGGAGGGCCTAGAGCCTGGACACTCTGTGTTCTCCCGGTACGCTGTTGCGCTCCTTTCCATCCCTCTCTGGGGGGCTCTGGAGAGTGGGAGATGGAGCCTTGCACAGCTCCGCTCCGTCCGAGGCCTCCCTAAATGGTGCTTACAGACCGGACTGGAGCCAGCCCAGTCCGAGGCCTCCCTAAATGGTGCTTACACTCCGGACTGGGCTGAACCCCCGTCCGAGGCCTCCCTAAATGGTGCTTACAGACCGGACCGGCACTGAGGCATTCTGTGTCTCCTGTGTGCCTGGGGGTAGTGTCTGTCACTTTGTGTCCTGACACTCAGACCGCGCGTTACCCTCGGGTCCGCGGATCTGGTGGTGTACCCTGTGCTGGGGTCACCTTGGCTGACCGCCCTGTGTGTGACAGGGGCTGAGGCCGTAGACTGTGCATGTTTGTGTGTGCTGACAGTCTGTGTATAGGTGTGTAATGATCCGCACTGTTTTTCCCCGCGCTGCGGGCTCCAGCACCTCCATTACAGAGGCTGCTTGGAGGAGGAGAAGCAGCCCTTACGATGACGTCACCGGGGGGCGTGTGCGTGTGCTCCCGCGTGTTCCCGGCGCCGCCCACTTCTGTGCTGGCGGCGGCCATCTTCTCCCTCACTTCCCGGCTGGGTTCTACGGCAGCACGTGTCTGCACTTCAGAGGGAGACCGGAACTCGCGGAGGTCACGCACGCACACCGCTTCCTCCCACCGCGTTACTGCGGTCGGTAAGCCACCGGGATTCCCGGTTTGTTTGTTTGGCTTTGGCCTCTACTACCCCTACTGTGGCTATGTCCTCAGTAAGGAAGCATGCTGCTAAGGCGGCGGATAACACCACTACCTGTGCTACTTGCAAGGGAACTTTGGTGGAGGGTCCTGCAATAACTGCGGACGCCCAGAAGCCCGGACTGGCTCAGCTGAGGCAGCAGCAGCTCCGGTGCTGTACCCTGAGGTTCAGGTGATTCCAGGGCCATGGGAAGCACAGAACAGGATCAATGAATCCTTGCTGTCCCAGATGTCCTCCATGTCGCAGTCACTGGAGGCACTGCATAGGAGACTGGAAAGCCCAGCTACTCCTTCCAGTTACCCCCGGGTGTCTCCCTCTTCTGCTGTGAGACCCCCTAAGCGGGCTCGTCGTGAGGATTCACCCGAGCTCCAGGCTCTCTCTGAGGAGGAGCGTTCCTCTGATGGTGAGGAAGATGATGGGGGTTCAAACTTCGGGTCTGTGTCTGTGTCTGAACCTCCAGACGGGGTGGAGGATCTGGTGTCCTCCATCAATGAGACCTTGCGTCTCGTGACTCCCCCTGAAGAGGTGGTCGTGCACCCGAAGGAGGTCTATCAATGGCTGCGGCCTGAGGCTAGACCAAGTGGCTCCTTCATGGACCACACTAATTTTGGAAGGGTGGTTAGAGCACCCAGGTTACATCCTGGGCGGCGCTATGTCCGCAAACCTAAGGACAATCGCTTCCCCTTCCCCCAGGAGGTGCTTCAGGAATGGTCGCAGTCTCCAAAGGTGGACGCTTCCATGACTAGAATTGCTGCACGCTCCCTTTTCTCTGCCTCTGATAGCTCCTCGCTGAAGGATGCTACTGATCGACAGGTCGAGCAACTCGCCAAGTCTTCCTATGAGGCTGTGGGGTCTTCATTTGCCCCTAATTTTGCCACGGTCTGGACCTTGCAAGCGATTACTACCTGCTTGGATGGTATCACTGACCTGGCAAAGTCCAGTCCGGAGGTCCTGGCACTCACTGAGAGAGCAAGGGCCTATGCGGACTACGCCAGGACGGCGTCTCTGGAAACTGCCACTCGCTCAGCTGTGGCTTCGGCCAATGCGATAGCGATCCGCAGGTTGTTGTGGCTGCGTCTTTGGGACTCAGATGCCACATCTAAGAAGATTTTGCAGAATCTTCCATTCTCTGGTGACAGACTCTTTGGCACAGAGCTGGACAAGCTGATCAAGGATTCTGCTGAGTCTAAGATACCGCAGAATAAGCCTAAGCCACGGTATACCGTTAAGAGGAACCCGAAGCAGTGGTCCTTTCGGTCCAGCTCACAGTCATCAGCACCGTCCGCTCGCACGGACCGAGGGGGCAAGCCCGCTTCTCAGTGGCGCTCAAAGAGTCGTCAGAAGAAGCCGGCGGGGGCAGCTGCTGCCACCCCCAAGCCCGCCTCGACATGACTCGCTCTCTCATCCTGCCTCCCCACAGGTGGGGGGCCGCCTGTCTCAATTCAAGGACAGGTGGCTGCTTCACGTTCAAGATCAGTGGGTTCGAGACGTAGTCTCGCGAGGTTACAGGATAGAGCTGACGTCAAAGCCATTATCCCGATTCCATCGGTCTGTTCCTTCCCCAGAAAAGACTCCGGCTTTTCTCCGGGTGTTGGAGGGACTCCGCAGAGACGGAGTAGTGGTCCCAGTACCCACGGCAGAGAGGTTCAGGGGTTTTTACTCCAACCTGTTTATTGTCCCAAAGAAGGACGGCTCCTTTCGGCCGGTCCTGGACCTAAAATTGTTCAACCGTCACGTGTTGGTTCGGAAGTTCCGCATGGAATCCCTGCGCTCCGTGATCGCAGCTGTGTCACAGGGGGACTTCCTAGCGTCCATAGATATCCGAGACGCTTACCTTCACGTGCCCATTGCGCCGGCTCATCAACACTGGTTACGATTCGCAGTGGGGGACGAACATCTCCAATTTGTGGCCCTACCCTTCGGGTTGGCCTCTGCACCACGGGTGTTCACGAAGGTGATGGCATCTATGATGGCTCTCCTGCATGTGCAGGGTCACGCCGTCATACCCTATCTGGACGACCTATTGGTCAGGGCGCCATCGGAAGACCGTTGTCGGGTGAGCCTGGAAGCGACCATGAGGTCTCTGGAACAGTTCGGGTGGCTTCTCAATACTCAGAAGTCGACCCTGGTTCCGACCCAGTCATTGACATACCTGGGCATGGATTTTCACACGGACTCAGCTCTGGTGTCTCTTCCTCAGGCCAAGCAGCTGGCGATCCACTCAGGAGTACGACACGTTCTCCTGTCGCCTCACTCATCCCTTCGGGAATTGATGAGACTGGTGGGACGCATGGTAGCGGCAATGGAGGCGGTGCCATTTGCACAGTTTCGTCTTTGTCCTCTCCAGCTGGAGATTCTTCGCCGGTGGGACAAGAGAGCGATCTCTCTGAATCGGTTGGTGACACTGTCACAACCGACCAGGGACTCCCTGCAGTGGTGGCTCCAGCCACGTCACTTGTCACGGGGAAGGTCCTTCCTCAAACCTTCTTGGTTAGTGGTGACCACCGACGCCAGTCTGGAGGGCTGGGGCGCGGTGTTCTTACACCACAGGGCTCAAGGCCTCTGGACTCAGGCGGAGTCGACGTTGCAGATCAACGTCCTGGAGATCAAGGCGGTCTATCTGGCGCTCCTGGCGTTTCAGAAATTCCTGGCAGGACGACCCATTCGGGTACAGTCCGACAATGCGACGGCCGTCGCCTACATAAATCATCAGGGAGGGACCAGAAGCGCTCAGGCCCTCGCCGAAGTCCACCGCATCCTATCGTGGGTGGAGGAACACGACTGCTTGATCTCCGCAGTTCACATCCCGGGGGTCGAGAACTGGGAGGCCGACTACCTGAGCCGGCAGGGGATGGACGCCGGAGAGTGGTCCCTGCATCCAGACGTCTTCCGGGACATCTGCAGCAGATGGGGCACTCCGGACGTAGATCTATGGCCTCAAGGCTAAATCATCAGGTGCCCCAGTACGTGGCGAGATCGTGGGATCCTCAGTCCCTGGGGGCGGATGCTCTGATACTGAGTTGGTCCAGCTTCCAACTGCCGTATGTGTTCCCTCCTCTGGCTCTGATTCCCAGGGTCCTGTGGAAGATCAGGTCGGAGTGCAGGGTAGCCATTCTAGTGGCTCCAGATTGGCCCAGGAGGTCCTGGTATCCGGACCTGTGGCAACTGTCAGGCGGACACAGGTGGGCTCTTCCAGACCGCGCAGATTTACTCGCACAAGGCCCATTCTTCCACCTCAATTCCAGGGCCCTCAGATTGACTGCATGGCTCTTGAGGCCTGGCTCCTGACATCTAGGGGTTTCTCCCCTACAGTGGTGGCCACTATGAATCGGGCTAGGAAGCCTGTTTCCAGGAAGATGTACCACCGGACGTGGAAGATCTTTTTTACCTGGTGTGCCTCTGGTGGACGGTCTCCTTGGCCCTTGTCCATTCCGACGTTGTTGGCTTTCTTACAGTCGGGTTTGGAGTTGGGATTATCCCTTGGCTCTTTGAAATGTCAAGTATCAGCACTTTCGGTGCTGTTTGACAGGCGATTGGCGCTCCTCCCGAAGGTGCGTCAATTTCTGCAGGGGGTGTCGCGGATGGTTCCGCCCTACAAGAGACCTCTGGACCCTTGGGACCTTAACATGGTCCTGGCGGCATTACAGAAACCGCCGTTTGAGCCGTTGAGAGATGTTTCTCTATCTCGTCTGTCCCAGAAAGTGGCCTTTCTGGTGGCGATTACGTCTCTAAGGAGGGTCTCAGAATTGGCTGCACTATCGTGCAAGTCACCCTTTCTGGTGGTTCACCAAGACAAGGTGGTGTTGCGCCCACGGCCAGAATTCTTGCCGAAGGTGGTTTCAACTTTTCACCTGAACCAGGAGATTGTTCTCCCATCATTTTGCCCCGCTCCAGTTCATCAGGTGGAGCGCGACCTCCATACTCTGGATCTCGTGAGAGCTGTACGCATTTATGTGTCCAGGACCGCCTCCTTCAGGAGTTCGGATTCCTTATTTGTTCTTACGACAGGTCGCTGTAAGGGGTCCGCGGCTTCAAGGTCAACCTTGGCCAGATGGATTAAGGCTTCCATTCAAGAGGCTTACAGGTCCTCTGGTTTGCCTCTCCCGGTGGGATTGAGGGCTCACTCTACCAGGGCTGTAGGTGCCTCTTGGGCCTTGCGACATCGAGCGTCTGCTCTACAGGTGTGTCAGGCGGCCACTTGGTCCAGCCTGCACACTTTCTCTAAGCACTATATGGTGCATGCCCATGCCTCTGCGGATGCAAGTCTGGGCAGGCGGGTTCTCCAGGCGGCGGTTGCCCACCTTTGAAGGGAACCATGTATTATCCGTCTTGTTGAGGAACTCTTCCCGCCCTGGGGTATTGCTTTAGGACATCCCCATTGTCTGGGTCTCCCATTATGATGACCAGAAAAAAGAGAATTTTGTTTACGTACCGTAAATTCTTTTTTCTTTAATCATCAATGGGAGACCCAGCACCCACCCAGTTGTTCCTTTGCATGTTTTGCATTTGTTCTGCTCTCTGTTGAGACAGTGTTTGCCGGGTTGTTGACCGTCTGTGCACGGCATTCTTCCCGATGTTTCGGGTGTGGTTTATGTTCTCCTCGCAGCTTATGGACCAAACTGAGGATGTTCCCTGCGGTAGGGGTTTATAAGCGGAGGAGGCGGTGTCTACAAACTTGTAGTACCTAGTGTGACCTCCGGAGGGCAGTGCCCTAAACCCCATTGTCTGGGTCTCCCATTGATGATTAAAGAAAAAAGAATTTACGGTACGTAAACAAAATTCTCTTTATATGTGTCCCTGCTATGTACTGTGTAATGGATTTGTCTGACCGTACAGGACACAATCTAATCATACCACATATCTAGGGTCGGGGAGGATGAAAAAGAGTACACAGACATTACAGCACGGGATCACTAATAATTTTTTCTTTGAGATAAAACAATTTTTTAAACCAGACACAGAAATGTTTTAACTCACACAAAAAAAAATCAGCTGTGATCCCTTGCTGTAATGTCTGTATACTCTTTTGTACCATTACCTGCCCAGGAGATGTAGTATGATCAGACTATGTTCCTGCATGGTCAGACACATCCATTTCACAGTACATAGCAGGGACATATATACAAGATTATCTCAGCACAGGAGATGTGGTGTGATCAGACCATGTCCCTGTATGGTCAGACACATCCATTACACAGTACATAGCAGGGACACATATATAAGATGATCTCAGCACAGGAGGTGTGGTATGATCAGACCATGTCCCTGTATGGTCAGACACATCAGACACTCAGTACATAGCAGGGACACATATATAAGATTATCTCAGCACAGAAACATTTTGTATAACATCCAGTTGTGGAAACTATTATTATTCCAAGATCTGTTGATTTAAATTAACTTAAAAATGAACTTTTTTGTTGGAAAATCCTTTTAATAAGGTTGCTTTCACACTAGCGTTTATTTGAAATTGCGGCAGATGCGGTGAAAAAAACCGCATCTGCCGCGATTACCGCATACCGGCTGCAGTTGCGGCAAGCCCCATACAATGTATAGGCGGGCTTGCGGCAGGTGCGGCTAGTGCTGTTTTGGCACTTGCGGCAGGTGCGGCCGCGAAAAAAACCGCGGTCAGCCGCGTTTTTCTCGCGGCCACACCTGCCGCAACCCGACTATACGTGTGAAAGGGGCCTAATGGACCTAACTGTAAAAGCAATTATACCATTTTTATTTTCAGATGGTTAAAGTGGCAATCCAGTGTCCCCCAACCCCCACCCTGATTGCCTAACACACTCTGCCCTTCTCTTCAAGCTTCTGTTCCTCCTCTTTACCGCTCTTCGGACTCCATCTTGATTTCCAGGTTTCACACTGCTTTGAAGGGGTTGTCCGGCTTTTTATAAAATGTAAGTGTATATCTAGGCTGCAAAATGCTAACAATTTGTAATTTACACCCTGTTGGCTTTTTTTGTTGTTACCTAGATATCCATATTCTGCTTGTGCGACTAGAGGCATGTTATTTTGGAGCCTGGTTGTAACGTCACAACTGGACATTACACCCGATCTCCAGCAGGTCTGCCCATGTCTTCAATATATGTTCTTGGACAAAGTGCTTCGGTGTCCGCGCTGCTGCTCCGAGACCAAAGAAACACAGACACGGGAATGTCTGGTACAGCTACAGCCTTTATTTTCCGACGCGTTTCGGAGCCTACTCCCGAGCTCCTTCCTCAGGATGTTCCCTGAGGAAGGAGCTCGGGAGTAGGCTCCGAAACGCGTCGGAAAATAAAGGCTGTAGCTGTACCAGACATTCCTGTGTCTGTGTTTCTTTGGTCTCGGAGCAGCAGCGCGGACACCGAAGCACTTTGTCCAAGAATCTACATCACGACCACGGTCACCGTTGAGAGTGCGGTCCCTGCAGCAGCTGCTTGTACGCTATTCTACCAGTTGTGGGTTTCACAACTGCTAAAGGTGAGCAATTCCACATCGATAAGTGAAAGTGTGTTATTGAGATAAGACCCTATATGCGCATTCTTTCTTTCACATGTCTTCAATATGACTATCTCCACCTTCAGCACGATTCATTCTCCTTCACCATGCCCGCTCTGTCACTGAAGTGATCCTCTCTACATCACTGTGCCGCCCCTCTGTGAAGGAGATTTACCACACACACACACACACCACATCACTTACACACTGGTCTTCTTGAAAGAGGGAATGGCTGTGACACAATGATGTACAGAGGATCAATTCAGTGGCAGCACAGGCATGGTGAAGGAGAATCAACCATGCTGAAGATGAAGGTGGTCATATTGGAGACTGGCAAGAAGGAAATATAGTATGGAAGTGAGCGCTAGAAAAGACGAAGGAACTGAAAATTAAGAGAATTACCTCTAAGTTTATTAAAAGGTGGATGGAGCGAGCCCTCAGCCACAATGCGTTTCGACAAACGTCTTTCTCAAGTGGAACTTATATTGGAGATTGGGACGGGCATGAGGGAGACTGGGTTGACATGCTGGAGTGTGGTTGTAACGTACAGTTGTGACGTTACAGTAAGGCTCCAAAACAACATGCCTCTAGTCGGGGGTGAGCATCTCCTCCACACGTAAAATGCTGATATCTAGATAACCATGCAAAATGCTAACAGGGTGTAAATTACAGACTCTTAGCATTTTGCAGCCTAGAAACATACACAGATTTTATGGAAAAAAAAAAAAAAAAAAAAGGTCTGACAACCCCCTTTGTATCCAATGATGTAACCAAGATTTCAATTCGTTATAAATTCCTTGGTTCATCACCATATGGGAAGGTATGGTGAATTGCAATGCAGCTGGGAAGACACTTTGATTCCTTTTTGTTTTTCCTATGAAAGTTAAGTGACAAGAAGTGTACACTCATGGACGCTGAACTGTGATGTCCTTCATTTTAGATATGTGATGAAATCTGTCTGGTCATCATCAGGTACTATGATAGGAGTTTCTGCCATCCATGTCAAGATCTTGTGTGGTACAGTTTAATCAGGCTAGATCTATCCATCTGGATGTATCCTATATATAATCTCTACATTCAGCTATATATAAAATATATATATGCAGTCATTGATGAAACTGCATATATATGTGTGTGTGTGTGTGTGTGTGTGTGTGTGTGTTATATATCACTAGTCACAGAATAAAAACAATCATCAAGTGCTGGGGTAATGATAATTTTCTTTTGTAAGGGTGAGTGCCCATGATCAGTGTTAGCAGCTTTTTTGGAGTGCATATTCTCTGCAGTACAAGTACTAATGTGCTTTTCTTCACAACTTAAGCTGACGTGGCGTGGCCTCCCAAGCCGCAGCATGTCAATTTATGCTTGTGGAAAACGCGAGTGTTTTCAACAGGAGAAAACAGCAAAAATACACTGCTCCCAAAATCCTGATCGTTGGCGCACACGCTGCGTTTTCCTACAGAGAACACTAAAATCTGCATGAGAAAACATGCTGCGTTCAAAACGTCCTGATCGTGGACACTTAACCTCACATATTTAGCAATACGTTCCAATTGTTGAAAATGTGCTTCATTGGTGAAATTCATGATGTTTGAAAGGAATTCTGTACCTACATTTCATTTTAGATTAGTAACAAGTAACCAGAGACTTGTATTTGAGGATTATTTTCAATCTATATAATTTATCACAGAACTGTGGAGTTGGAAGGGACCTCCTGGGTCATCTGGTCCAAACCCCTTCTCAAATCAGGATTCACTAAATCATCCCAGACAGTAGTCTGTCCAGCCTTTTTGAAGACTTCCATTGAAGAAGAACTCACCACGTTATAGTGATATTTAGGACATGGACAAGTGGACTTGGCACAACTCAATTGAGGCTTGTTTGTAAATTGTCTCTTCTTTAGAAAAAGGAAACTCTCACGTTGGGCAGATTTGCAGCTCATTTCTACACCACTGTTTGATGCGTTTTGCCCCTTGTCAGTACAAAGCCGAGGGCTCGTTGTCTAGAGGAGACATCCGCTGCAGTCTTCTGTCTAGAAGTGTCGGAGTTGGTTTATGTGTGTTCATGTTCTATCCTTCTAGAAGAGAAACTGTTTACATTCTTACTCCAACGTTGCCTGTCGGTTTCCATACTCCAGCAGAGTCTCTTTAATGAAAGCACACCTGCACAAAGTTCCATCTTGGCTGTTACTGGTACATATTCTATTGTGGAAGGTGCAGTTTACTATGGATCTACTGCTAATTTTGTAGAACAACAGATATCTTTGCAGTGTATACCACTGTACTGTGCAGTTGTAGTAAGCCAATGACAACTTTTTTGGGTGGTGGAAGGGGGTAGCCTTTATAATTTTCTGTAGTTGCTATGCTATGGCTCCATATAACTGAATTTACACAATCTATTCCTAGCCAATTGAATGAGTTTTTTTGGGCTGCTCCCATTTATGATGTCTAATGAATAATGACATAAAGTTTACAGGATTAGGGAATTACTGGAGTTTCCCTTTAACGAAGTACACGGTATTAAAGGGAACCTGTCACCCAATCTAGCCCTCCTAACCTATGAATACCTGTCCCTGCAGCCTAAAACTACTATAATAACCATCCCAGTCTGACATTTTATGTAGGTGTACAAGCTGAATAAATCATTTATTACACTTACATTTTTCTTGTCATCTGGCGTTCCCTGGGGGTCTTTGTCAGGTAGGCAGGGTCCTCCTGGTCCGCGCTGCCCGCCTCAGTGCTTAATTGACGCCCTGATGGGCATAATTCTGGTGGCAGAGCGCGGCATGTTTGTATTTCCCCACCTGTGGCCGCATTACTGTGACGCAGTGGGTCACGTGATGCCAGTACGCGTCACTTCCTGTGACGTAGGGCTTTGTGCGCTCATTGCACAGGCCGCCTTCAGTATGCCATCTGCGCATGCGCTGAAAGCGGCCTGTGCAATGAGCGCACACAGCCCTACGTCACAGGAAGTGACTCGTACTGGCATCACTTGACCCACTGCGTCACAGTGATGCGGCCACAGGCGGAGAAATACAAACATGCCCACGCTCTGCCACCAGAATTACGCCCATCAGGGCGTCAATTAAGCACTGAGGCGGGGCAGCGCGGACCAGGAGACCCTGCCCAGCTGACAAGAAAAATGTAAGTGTAATAAATGATTTATTCAGCTTGTACACCTACATAAAATGTCAGACTGGGATGGTTATTCTAGTAGTTTTAGGCTGCAGGGACAGGTATTCATAGGTTAGGAGGGCTAGATTAGGTGACAGGTTCCCTTTAAGCCCTAAGTATTTGAAAAGACTAACCTATCTGACAAAGGCTCCCAGTGTTGTCAGAATGACTGGATTTTAATCTATCACAAATATCGGATTTCCTTGTTTGCTATAAAGATTTTGCTTGCGGCTCTCATTTTGCTGGTAAATACGAGCTGTTAATCTCTCTGTTTGTACAGTAGCAAAATAAAAGTTGTGTTTTTGTCCTTATCACAGTGGATCTGCCTCTGTCACTTCTTTGACCGGCTTTTGCAGCAAACTAGCAGCATGTCCAAGCCATGGTATTTATTGACATTTTTGTGCTGAAAGGTCATGATAGTGGGAGACTGATGGAAAAGCATTGTTGATTTCAATGGATTTTCCCCAAAAATGTTGGGATTTTTAAGGCGCCAGTGTGCATGCGTTTACCAAAGGCTTTTATGGCCGGCCGCTATCTCTCTTAACTCCCCTGTATGCATAAGGCTTAACCCTGGTGATAGATTCAGGGCTGTGGCGTAAGTAAGCCAAACCTCAGACTCCTCAATTTCCCTGAATCCGTCTCCTGACTCCGATTCCATTGAAATGGACACAGCCCTGGTCGGTAAGCCGTTTGCCTCCAACGCCTACTCCTCAATTTCCCTGAATCCAACACCAACTTTGACTCCATTAAAATTGACTCCCGACTCTACAACTCAGACTTCACCGCCCTACATAGATTACAGGAAAACAAAAGGATCAGGCTTTTAAATTTAACTCACAAATTCTTCTATCCCCCAACACCTTTTAAGGGTCCTTCTAAAGCATCACATAGTTGGCTGGTCCTGATGAAATCTGCAGGTTCTATAAACTTAGTCAGTATGAGAAATTCCTAAATCTGACCAAAATTAGTTGATGGCACAAAACCTACAAAATGTCAGGAGTAGATAGGCCAAATAATAGAAGTAATAAGAACACTCATAGCAAATAAAAGGAGCCTGTAAACACAGTTAACTATCCAACAAGATAAGCCCAAATATTATAAACCATACTGGCTAGAATCACAAGTAGGAAGAATATCCACAAGCAGGATAATAAAAGCTCAGCAGGAGTAAGGTGCTTTACATTATCCTGCTTGTGGATATCCTTCCTACTTGTGATTCTAGCCAGTATGGTTTATAATATTTGGGCTTATCTTGTCAGATTGTTATCTGTATTTACAGGCTGCTTGTACTTGCTTCTACTATGAGTGTTCTTTAATAAGTAACTATTTATTTGGCGTATATACTCCTAATTTGTATGAGAGCCTTTTATTTATTGGAGGTAGTTTCACATAGCCAATTTTTTGCAACATTTCCCCAATTTGTTGACACAAAGTTCCAGTGTATCTGTCATTTGTGCCTTTATTGCAGTGTGCCAACCATTGCTGCCCAATACAGGTGTGCCAAAACACAAATGGCCTCAAAAGCTGAGCACTTGTACATATTTGTACTCTATGCCTATAGACACCTGTTTTTTTGTTTGTTTTTTTTAAAGAGAATCTGTCCGGTCAAAAATCCATATATAACTGATACAATTTTCTAATTCCTCTGGTGAAGCTCTTATTGATGTATTTCTTGTATTTATACTCCCTCCTATCCTCTGTAAACTGCAAAAAAAGAGATTCATTCCATATGTCAATCACAGTGAGTGATCACTTGCTACTCTGCTGCCCACTCCCCAGGGAATGAATATTCATGTAGTGACATCATTGCACTGCCCTTCTCTGCAAGCACCACAAGGAAAGTTCAGGGGAAATCACTCACATGGGAGGTCTGTATTCTCCTGTCTTGTGCCCCTCTCCAGGGCAGCGGATCCTGTTTTGTCTGCATTCACTACAGAGGAGGGGGAGATGTGTGCTCTTAGCTGCAGCTCTAACGTCTTAATTTCTCTCCAACATGAAGCAGTGTCATTGTGTGTATCTGAGGCATATGGGTAGTGTGTGTTGCCTGAGATATTTCTATGTGTTTATGTTAATATTTATTCATCTGCTCAGCAGATACACACATTACATGTGTGCAGGAAAACAAATGTTCATATAAACTCATAGAAATCTCTCACAGGCAGCACTCACTGTAGTGATGTTAATTCAAGAGTTGCAGCACAAACACCTCCCCCCTCTCCTGTTTCTCCCACTCCCTCTCTCTGAAGCAGTTTGCACAATCCTCAGATTTTCAGTGACTGACTTCAGCACTGAGGAGAGGGAGGGAATACCAACTTGGGTAGGTGTGGATATTTAAATAACATTACTTGCAATTGACTATTCGGTAGTGAAAGTAATAGACCAGACTAGTGCAGCCAGCTGCCTGCGGGCTGTGAAGATGCTTATAGCAAGAAAACTGCAGAGGATACAGTAATGATTTTTACATGTTTTAAAAGGACTCCCCGAGCCCTATTCAAGGGTTTTATTTGTATCATACTGAAAAATGATCTGACAGAGTCCCTTTAAGTAGTAAAACCAAATGTATATATAATTTTTTTTTATCACCACAACGTATTGACCCATAGAACAAAATTGTTGTGCCGAGTTGCTATTTTTGGAGTTTGTTGTGAGGGGTTTTCTGTTAGATTTTTCTTTCAAAATGTACCCTACTTGGAATTTTTTTTATATCATTTATTAATTCATGCAATGGTAAAATAAATGTTGTCATGCAAAATTGCAACTCATCCCAGAAAAAAAATAAACACATACAGCTATGCTGAAGGATGAAGGAAGTCCCTTGGAGAGCATGGCGAAAAAAGTTGGATTAATTTTCAAGGTGTTAATAGTAGTGAGTAGAGATCAGCGAACCTTTTGAAGTTTGGTGGTAAAGCCCTACTTTTTGGCACACTGTTCGTGATCTCAAACTTGACCTGAACCTCAATGGAAATCACTGATTGGCAGTTCAGCCCGCAAGTAAAGCAGTCCAGCCATAAGTAAAATACTCCAGGGGTGAGAGGCCAGGGTTTACACTGCACCCAAAAGCCTTGCTTTTAAGCCCAGCGTGAGCCAATCAATCTTTGCACGTGGCTTACACTGAGCCAAACACCAACTGTACCTGACCACAGCGATGCTCGCTCCAGTGCTTTGGAAACGTAAAGAACCCAAAATGCAAACCCAAACAGGTTGGCTTAACATCGGGAAGTTTGCTGACTCAAACTGAAACTTGAAAGGTTCGCCCATCTCTAGTAGCTGAGCTGTTCCTGTTCTGTTCAATTCTTACATCTGGCCACCACGAGAGCTGAAAACAGCTGAATGGCACGGGTGGGATACTGTCCGATCTGATATTGAGGAGGTCATAAATATCATAAGCCTTTACAACCCTTAGAAGATTGTGGCCGATTTAAATAGTAAGGGTGCTTTCACATCTGCGTTTTTCGTAATTCGCGGCAGATGCGGTGAAAAAACCGCATCTGCCGCGTTTACCGCATAACCGTTCCACTTGCGGCACGGTTGCGGTTTTTTCTATGCAAAGTATAGGCATACTTGCGGCAGGTGCGGCAAGTGCGGTTTTGCACTTGCGGCAGGTGCGGCCGCGAAAAAAACCGCGGCTTACTGCGGTTTTTTTTCGCGGCCGCACCTGCCGCAAGTGCAAAACCCCACTTGCCGCACCTGCCGCAAGTATGCCTATACATTGCATAGAAAAAACCGCAACCGCGCCGCAAGTGGAACGGTTATGCGGTAAACGCGGCAGATGCGGTTTTTTCACCGCATCTGCCGCGAATTACGAAAAACGCAGATGTGAAAGGGCCCTAAGACTTTAAGACTTTTCTCACCATCACCCTGGTAGATAATTTTTTTCTTATTGCTAGAGGTCTGAAACAGTTTAGTAGTTAGATTTTTAACGTGCACTTATCAACCGCAGGAGCTTCGGTGTTTTACATTTTCCCACTTGATGGCTGAATGGACAAGATTTAGCGCAGCATATGTTTAAAGCAAAAAAGTTATTTGAATTTTAATTTCATAAATCAATAGTACATATGATATCAAGCAACTTTGTAATTTATTTTATCAGGGAAATCTGCTTCTTTCTCCTCCTGGATTGGTTGTTACTTTCAATTCATGATATAAATCCATATTCAGTGAACACCGATTTTTCCCTTTACTGAGATACGATATGACAGTGTTTGTAAAATTCTTTGGAGGGAAGCACTAGAGACCGACACTGATATTCTGCTGAAATTCTCTTGAAATAACACTTTACAGTTCTCCATAGAACTTTAGGAGTACTAACTGAAATAGGAGATGAGTTACTGCTCATTATGTTCTGTAGAGTGAGGCGGAGGGAGATGCTAGAGTCTGACCCAGAGATTCTGCTACAAGTTCTCCTGAAACAGTGACGCTTCTTCATAGAACTTTCTGAACACAAACTTTCAAATCTGTATTCTTTGAAGACCTAGTTTCCCGTGAATTGAGATTTTTGACAATGACTTATCTGTAATGGTTTGTTCAACACGTATAGGTTGTCATTCATCCTGGCTGCATGTGTCCCATTCACACAGGACATTGTGCCACAGAAATAATGATTTTAAAACCTGCTTAACCCCTTTCCGACCTATGACGTAGGAGGACGTCATGGGCCGGTAAGGGTGTATGATGTGAGCTCTGCCGGTGAGCTCACATCAAAGCCCCGACATCTCAGTTGATCTCATCAGCTGAGATGTCAGGGTAACAGCGCTGATCGGATCCGATCGGCGCTGTTAACCCCTTGGATCCCACTGTCGATCACTGACAGCAGGATCCAAGCGGCTGCGACGGGGAACGCGCTGTTTCCCGACTGCTCCGGAGATCCCGCGATAGTATCGCGGGATCTCCGGCGCTCACGTGACAGCTCATCTGTATCTCCCAGAAGCGATCGGACTTCGCAGCAAGGTGCCTCTTAAAGGGGCAATGTAAAAATAAGAATCAATGAAAAAATAAAGTTTTTAAAAACCTGTAAAAAATATATAATATATAAAAGTTCAAATCACCCTCCTTTTCCCCCAATCACAATAAAAGTATATACCGTATATACTTTTTTTTTGCTATAACATGCAAGAACGGGCGATCAAAACTGCGGATCCCCTAAAAAATTGTATCATTAGAAATATTAGCTCAAGACGCAAAAAATAAGCTGTCACCTAGCCCCAGATCCTGAAAATGAGGACGCTACGGGTCGCAGAACATGGCGCAAAAAGTCAGTTTTGGTTTTTTTTCAATATTCAGATTTTTTTTTTCACCACCTAGATACCAGTAAAGCTATACATGTTGGGCATCTACGAACTCGTACCGATCCGGGGCATCACCCTGTCACATCGGTTTTACCATATAGTGAACATGGCAACTAAAAATACCCAAAAAACAAACGGGTCATTTGCACTTTTTTTGCAATTTGACTGCATTTAGAATTTGTTTGCAATTTCCCTGCACACTATATGGTAAAATAAATGATTGCATATGAAAGTACAACTCGTACTGCCAAAAAACAAGCCGTGATATGTCTATATTGACAGAAAAATAAAAAAGTTATGGCTCTTGGAAGCAGGGGAGCAAAAAATGAAAATGAAAAACAAAAAATTCCCGGGTCATGAAGGGGTTAAAATAAAAAAATAATTTGATGTACGAGCGTTTAGCTCTTTCATTCATTTTGTGATCGGCACCCTGTTTAAAGATCATCATGAAACGAGCTTTCCTTCTAACAATAATCTTTCAGTGTTAATGCACCTTGGCTTACCTAAAATATTCCTAAAGCTCACTTTCCTATTAATTCTCACGATTTATCTTTAATGACATTTTCATAAGGCACCAGTATGAGTGAGGAATATTTCATACATTGTGAATTGTAGCCTGTAGCAATCTTATCAGATTCTAACGGTAACAACGTGATTACTTGCTCGGCCCACTAACAATAGACAATGTGTCCTCAAGTACTCATTCAGTGTGCATAAAATTGTTTAGGAGAGTGAAAAAAATGTAATTCAAATCGAAATGAAGATTGTTCACTCATTCACTGGTTTGACATAAAGTGGTCCTTCAAATTCTAAAGTTCTAGGTATCTTTCTGTGTGATCTCCGTGCACAATTAAACAAACGCAATTCAATTTTTTCCTTCACGATTCTCAGCCCGTATAAACACTTGTCTGCCGTGAGTTAGATTCGCATCATTTACCCAAGGGGTCTCAAACAGGGCTTCATTTTGAGTCCCGCATCGGTGCTTTGACAACGACGAGGTGTAGATATGTATTTCCAGCTCAGCAGAGATGATTACTCTCTGGCTTAACTAACTCAATGGTAGCCGACAGCTCATCAGATGTCAGCAGCAGACGTGCGGTGACGGGACGCAGAAAGGATGACTCTGAGTGACCGGAGGGCAAGTAGGAAATACCTGTGCGCATGTGTGTGAACAGATAAGAAAAATCTGTGTGTGTGTGTGTGTGTGTGTGTGTGTGAAAAATGGAATAAATAGGGTACACTACTACAGAAAAGGAGAGCAAGGTGACAACCTTACTAAAAGAAGGGGATTAGGATCTGGACATTACTGCAAGGACAGAATCAGAATGGGGGCATTACTGCTACAAGATGGGGCCATTACTGCTAGAAATGGATAAGGACGGGGGCATTACTTCAAGATGGGGCCATTACTGCTACAAGGGTATCAGAATGGGGGCCTTACTACAAGATTAGGACAACACTGCTAGAAGTGGATCAGAATGGGGCATTACTAAAATATAGGGCCATTACTGCCCCAGGGGGGATCAGAATGTGACCATTACTACAACGTGGGGACATTACTGCTAAAAGGGGAACAAGATGGGGGAATTACTACAAGATGGGGTCATTACTACAACAAGGGTATCAGACTGGAACATTACCACAATACAGGGCAATTACTGCTACAAGGGGATCAGTATGGGGCATTACTACAATATGGGGCCATTACTGCTACAACGGAATCAGGATGGGGTATTACTACGAGATGGGGCCATTACTACTACAAGGGGATCTGAATGGGGGAATTTCTACAATATGTGGGCATTACAACAATATGGGGCAATTACTGCTACAAGGGGAACAGAATGGGGGAATTACTACAATATATGGACATAACTACAAGATGGGGCCATTACTGCTACTGAGACAGTCGACAGTGTAAGGGGTACTCTGGTACCGGGTCTGATGGTGATTTGGATGGGGGATCACAGCCGGTCAGTCCCCGCTCCCGTGCCCTGGACCCTCAATGGCGGGGATGATGGTGGTGAAGGGGATTGGTTACGTGACGCCACCTGTGGTACCTGGTAACGTGTATACCAGCGCTGTGGCCGGCCACTGAGGTGATGGAGGTGCAGCTCAGTGTAGTACAGCTCGCCACAGGTGGAGCTTTACCGCAGGGCAGCAGGGATAGATGAGGGGAGTCGTAGTAGAGTCTCTGCAGTTAACGCTGTGGATGGCGGCGGTTTAAACAGGCACACACACACACACAGTAGTCTTTGTTTCGGTACCTTTTACTGATGACGGGTAACAGGTACAGTCCAGAGAAGTAACCAGGTTCCCAGTGCAATTTGGGACTTTCACCTTAGAGAGTTGTGAGGCCTCCTCTGTCTCTGTGTACTGTGGTTTGGGGTAAGTCCTGCCTGTGACTGAACTCACCACTTCTTCTCCCTCTCAGGGCTTTACTCTATCACTGACAATGAGGTCCTTCTGCGGGGTCCATATTCCTCATTTGGCCCCTGGTCCTGTGTTTGGTCAGTTTGAGTGTCTCTTACTTGTACTTCTCAGGGGGTTTTGGTCCTCCTGCTTCTCCCGGGCTTTTACTGCTGCAGTTGATGCTGGCAGCGTCGGACTCCGGTGTCCGGGTTTACTACAGGGAAACGGGTGTTGTTCCCTCCTTTAACTCTCCTACTCGTCCACTGGCCTCCGACCCTCTCCCAAAGGTGCAGCACAGCTGGGTCAGTGTTCCCTGGTCCTGGGCCTAGATCTTTCCCAGCGACCAGCTGATCACTCCTGCTCTCTTCACTGCCTGACTGGAACTAACTGCTTCTGACTGGACCAACTGACTCCTCCCCTCAGGCCTGGATCTTTTAAAGGGGATCTGGCTTAAGGCAGCCAATAGAGCTCCCCCTTCAGGTCTGGGGTGGAAGGTATTGTGTGCTGTGTGTACCAAGGTGTAAATCCCTCTTTGCATCGGTGGATCCTGTGGCAATCCCCTGCAGGGGTGGTGCCATACTACAAGGGGATCAAAATGGGGCATTACTACAAGAAGAGGATCAGCATGGGCTAGTAATACAAAAAGAGGGCCAGAAGGTGGACATTACTAGAAGGTGGAAATCAGAATGGAGACATTACTACTACAAGAAGGGGATCAGGATGGGAAGATTACTACAAGATTGGAACCAGGATGGGTACATTACTATAAGAGGTCCAGGATGGGGACATTACCACAAGATGAGTACCATGATGGGGATGTTTACTACAAGACAGTGAGTGACCAGGGTGGGGAGTGGAGATATTGCTACAAGAAGGGGATCAGGATAGGGACATTACCACAGGTGGGGATCAGGATAGGGATATTACTCCAAGAAGGGATCAGCATAGGGACATTATTACAAGTAGGGAATCAAGATAGGGACATTTCTACAAGACGAAATGCAGGTAGTCTCACAATCAAAGCTGTAGTGGATGAGGAGATATGGAGCCTGAATGTCAAAAGTTCAAAACATTGTTCTTTTTGCTCGTTAATGTACAGTGTCTATAAACAGCTTCTAATCAGGGGAATGGGCATGTCAGACTGACAGGCAAAAGCCAATGTTGTCTGAGCAGCAATAATCTCCTGGTGCTAAAACAAACAGACTTTGATGAGAGAGGCATTTCTGAAATGTTTGTTTTAACCCCTACAGCATGTTGTCTTCAGATTACATGGCAAAAAACTGACAGATTCCCTTTAAGGCTGGTTTCACACTGCAGTTTTTTCACTAATCAGTGTCCATCCAGTTTGTGTGCCAACACCAGGAGAGGAACTTGCAGAGAAAAACTATAATTGAAAGATATATAAGTATATCCCTGAGGAAGGCGCCGGGTGTGGTGCTGAAACGCGTCGGAGAGAGGAGGAATAAAAAGATGAAAATGCTCTTGGCTCTTTGGTGAGTTTTTCCAACACTGCAGCAGCGCGGACCATGGCACACCAGCACTCCCATCATTTCTTGGATTTATACCACTTTCCAGTGGTCGGTGGAGGTCCTGCAGCAGCTGGAACATTGTTTCCAAAAACGCCTTCAAACCAGTTGTGGGGTTCACAACTGGACCAGGTGAGCAGCTTCATAGCACCACCATTATACATAAGTGTCACTAGTGATAGGGCACTATTGCGCCTCTTGTCCCCCTCCCTATTTTTCTTTGCAATAATTGAAAGATTGACACCTGTTCTGAGTTTTGTGAGCTGCTCCAATTGGGTGGGGAGAAAGTTCTAGACAGATGGGTACAGATGCGTGTTTCAGGGGGAGGGAATGGATGATAGACCGGTGTATATCTATAGCTTCGCAAATTAAAATAGCTGGAATGTGAGGGGGCTGGCGGACAGGGGTAAAAGGGCTGTTGTGTTTCGGCACCTGTTGTCCTTCAAGCCATCGATCATGTGCCTTCTGGAGACTCATTTGGTTAAAGAGAAAGTGGGATCACTGGTGAGATTGTGGATACGGCACTCGCATCACTCCACGTACTCGGGTTATGCCAGGGGAGTGTCTGTGTTGGTGCATGCATCGGTGCCGTATGAGGAAGTGGATGTGAAGATTGATAGGGAAGGACAGTATGTATTTGTAGTGTGTAAGATCTATGGATGCTTGTTGTATCTGGTGGCGGTGTATTTCCCTCCTCCGTACTCGGATAAAAAGTTGAAATACTGAAATACTGGACCTGGCCGGGCGCAGGGTGGGGGTCCCTCTGCTGGTGATGGGGGATATGAACAATGTTTTAAATTGGGCGCTGGATAGAGAGGGAAGAGGTCAACGGGGGTCTGAGAGGGATGTTGACACAGCATTTGCTAGACAGAAGTGGCACTAGTTGGTTTGTGGAGAGTGAGAAACCCGGGTATGAGATGCTTTTCGTGTTTCTCAGTCACACATGAGTCAATGCAAAAAATAGTAATGGCGGTCTGATTAGGAGCGCTCTAAGGAACAAGCAGACATGTAAGATGTTTTCATAAATGGCAAACCTTTTATTAACTTCTTTAGCTCCCCTCACAGCTCCACTACGCGTTTCAACTGCATACAAACAGTCTTCATCAGATGGTGACACCGGGTTGCACGACCCGATAAGGTGAATGGCCACCTACCCACGCCACTTAGACGCTTTTAATAAGGGGATCCTACACATTTGCGCCCCTTTTCCTTTTTGTTTTACACATGGGTCAATGTCCAGGATCGATATAGTGTATGGGGAATGAATATTTGAATGCCTTGGTTGGGAGTGTTGAATACTTGCCGAGGGTTGTCTCGGATCACAAACCAGTGGCAGTAAGCATTCGTATGAGAGAGGGGAATTTGAGTCAACCTGCGGAATGGAAATTACATACTAACTGGTTGAAGTCTGTGGACATGGAAGGAATCGGATGGGAGTTGGAAACGTTTTTTTTAACATAAATGACGGGAGCGCTGCTGTTGGAGTGGTGTGGGATTCCATGAAGGCCTTCTTGCGGGGACTGCTGATTAGGGATATTTCAAGGTGTAAAGCTGAGTCGCGACGAGAGGAGCATGGGGTTGTGGAGGAGGCGAGAAAGGCTGAGGAGGAAGTCATACGGCAGCCCACAATGGAGTCGCGAAATGCTCTGAGGAAAGCTCAAAATGCTGTAGATAGAGTGCACAGGCGATCCGCGGAACGGAAACAGGAATTTCAGAGGGTCTCGTTCTTTGAGGAGGGGGAAAAAGTTGGGCACCTGCTGTCGGTGGTAGCGGCTGCCCAAAGGGATTCTGCATATGTATATGGAGTGGAAGACTGAGAGGGGAGATTGGTGGATGAGACGGCAGACATTTTGGCGGTGTTTAAGGGATTTTATTCGGATCTGTATACTTCTCAACTGGGGGTTTCGGAAGACAATATTCGTGAGTACTTGGGAGAATTAGATATGAAAAAGATTGGAGCAACGGGCAGAGACTCTTTGGAGAGACCTTTATTGTTAGAGGAATTGGAGGAAGCTCTGGCGGCAATGCCGAACAATAAGGCCCCTGGTGGGGACGGACTTCCCGTAGAGGTATATATAGTGTTGAAGAAGATCCTGTTGCCTATGTTGTTAGAGGTGTTCCGAGAAGTGTTGGTGGAGGGGAGGTTACCGGAGTCTATGAGGGAAGCTACAATTGTGGTGTTGCCCAGAGAGGATAAAGATAGAACAAAAGCGGAATCATATAGACCCATTTCACTACTGTCTGTGGATGCAAAGTTATTAGCTAAGGTGTTAGCGACTAGACTCTCGGGAGTGGTGTCGGATGTGATTCATCCGGATCAGTCTGGTTTTATGCCGGGCAGGTCAACTGCTATAAATCTGAGAAGACTGTATTTAAACTTACAGCTGCCAGCGGATAATGGTGGATGTAGAGCAGTGGTTTCCCTGGATGCCAGGAAGGCGTTCGACAGTGTGGAGTGGGACTATCTGTGGCAGGTGCTGGAGCACTTTGGGATTGGTAGGAACTTCATAGCCTGGATGCGATTGCTATACTCCTCACCGAGGGCTCGGGTGAGGGTGAACGGAGGGAGATCGGAAGCTTTTTCTTTGATCAGAGGGACCCGACAGGGTTGTCCTCTTTCTCTATTGCTGTTCGCCCTTGCGATTGATCCTCTGGCAGTGCGTGTTAGGGGAGCGGGTGAGATTCAGGGATTTAAATTTGGCGGTGTGGAGGAAAGGATAGCTTTACACGCGGACGACATCTTTTTATTTTTACAGGGCCCTACAGAATCTTTACGGCAGGCGGTAAATTTAATTGAGCAATTTGGGGATATGTCCGGATTGAGGATAAATTGGGATAAGTCCAATTTAATGATGGTAGATGATATACCCTTGGAGTCACTGGGGCCCTTGGGTTGTACAAAATTGAAAGTTAAGCAATTTAAATACTTGGGCCTGCAGGTCGCTCTACCTGTTGCAGATTTCTTTAAATTAAATATGGAACCGTTATTGGTAAAACTCAAGGAAAAGGCAAATACTTGGAGTAGGCTCAGTTGTGGGCAGGGCTAACCTGACAAAAATGATCCTCATGCCGAAACTCTTGTACTTCCTTCACAATTCTCCGGTATGGCTCGCGAAGAATGTTTTTGGGAAGCTTAACTCGTTGTTTAGAGGTTTGGTATGGGGAGGCGGGCAACCCAGGATAAAGTTGGAGATCCTACAGAGACCAAAAACTGAGGGTGGGATTGCCAAACCCATGGGTGTACTTCCTGGCCGCTCAGTGCCAACATTTGAGAGGATGGGCATCGAGGGAGGTAAGAACCAGGGGAAAGAGGATTCTGGAGGCACTAACGGGCAGGGTCCCGATCATACGAGGCTTGGAGGGAGGAGATTTGGGTAGATTGGGTGGGGGGCTCCCCACTCTGTGCCTGGTTCAGAAAATATGGGAAAACATTAAGCGGCTTAGGGGCCTTACTGGAGTGACCGAATACACCCCCATCTGGATGAATGTGGATCTGTCTGAGTTTTATAAATTGGGTGAACAGAAGAGATGGATGCAAGCAGGTATTGAATGTGTAGATCACTTGGTTGTGAATGGAGAACTACGGTGTTTTGAGGATTTGAAGAGGGAGTTCCGGATTCCTGGCTCGGATAGTTATTTGTATCTCGGGGTGTGTCATGCCTTTCAATGTCAAAAAAAAATCAGGGACCTGACAATGCACAGGGATATTGTAGTAGACTATATCTGTATGCAGGGTGGAACGCAGGAAGTTATATCCACTGTGTACAGAGACTTGCTACATACCTGGTTATTGAAACACCCCATAAAAGCTAGATGTAAGTGGGAGGAGGAAATTGGGGTAATGGATGATGATGTTTGGGAACAGGTTTTGGAGTATGGCCCAAAGCTTTCGCTGAGTGAACCAGGCAGGTTGTCACAATTGTTTTTGATACACAGAGTATATAGGACTCCGGAATTCCTGCACAAAATAGGTATGAGAGACACGTCCGAATGTCAGAGGTGTGGACAAGAGAGTGCTGGGTTGCTACACATGGTATGGGAATGTCCGAGGTTGCAAGGATTTTGGTTGGTGGTTATGAACCTAATTGAGGTACGATATGGATGCAGGTTGCCGAGAACTCCCTGGTATGTGTATTGGGCTATGTGGAGGAAGTGGAGATCCCTAATGTGCAAAAAGTGGCGGTGGCTAGACTCCTCTATGTTGCCCGAAAGGTAATTGCCAGAGGATGGATCAAATGGGATCCGCCCACTAGAGTTGAATATCTGCAGCAGGTCAGATATATTCTACGTACGGAGGAGAGCATATACCGGAGGAGGGGGACTGCGGGGATGTTTGAGAAACTATGGGAACCGTGGGTAAGAGCAGAATGATGAGCCTGGATAGAAACTGGTAGTGTTTTTTTATGAATATGAGGGTTTTTTTGACCTTGAGTGATGATAAAAGCTGAAACCTGTCTGCTTGTCCCTTATATAGTAGATCAATGTATATCTGTGTAGTATCTGACTTGTTACGAAGATATCTCTTTCTCGTCTATTGAGGATTGTTATAGAGCTAAATTTAGGGAGCAGTAATGCAAAATATTCTCCTGTATGTTACATGTATTGATGCCCGGAAAGTCTGGAACAAAAAGGGAGGGTGGGGGGGGGGTGTGAGGGGCTGTTTACTGTTTTGGGGTGAAAACATGAAACTGTACTAATGTTACCATTTTTGTGATGCTTGCAGATGATTTAATAAAAAATATTTGAATTAAAAAGTATTAAAAATAAATATTTTATTTATAGTAAAGTAACTTTGTCCAATTACTTTTGAGCCTCTGAAATGAAGATGTTTTGTAGACAAATGGGTGCAATTCCTAATCCTTTCACGGGACATGTTTTTCAACCCTTTTAATTTGAGAGTCTCCACTACTATTGTATCTCAATTGTTTTATTTTTAAATAAAAAATTGTGTCCTGCAGAGCTGAAATCATAAAGATTCAGTCACTGGCCAAAGATTTCTAGACTTCTGTATTTCCAGACTATATTTATAAGAATATTATAGAGAATTCTAAAATAATATAACTTTTGCCACCTTCTTTACAACTTTTATATTCTCCATTTTATTTTATCTTTTTGAAATGTGCAAGTAAAGTGGACAGTAATGTCTTTTGTTCAAAGTAGATCTGCAGATGAAGTTCTTCTTTCACAGAGAGGCCTTTGTGTGCAAACAGTTGGGTACATTGTTTATTCAGTGCAGGATGTCTTCCACTGTGATGACACCAGCAAAGTCTATGCCATTGTTTCAGCAAAGTGTGAATCCGGAGTCTAGAGAGGATATACTTTTCATTTGGAAAGATTTCACTTTCTAAAGCCGGCGTCACACACATCAATGTTGTCAGCGACCTCATCGCTGGCGACATTGACGGCTGATCACTGGTGAGCTGTCACACAGGCAGACTCACTAGCGATCAGTGGACCAGCGACATCGTGGAAATGATTTAAATATCGTTTCCACAATGTCTTGCTCCCATTGACAGGCTGCAGTTAGCGGGAGCAGGCTGGTATCCAGGGTAAACTGCGGACAGGACCGAAAACCTGGCGATGGTCGCCCGATGTACACGCAGCCGGCGACCATAGTCAGGTTTTCAGTCCTATCCAAAAACCTGGCGACCATCAACCAGCTATCGCTGGTTGATATACCGTGTCACACGCGTCAATATCGCTGCAACGTCACGTGCAGCAGCGATATTGCACGCGATATTGACGCGTGTGACGGCCCTTTTAGTTTTATTAGGCTGTCTTCACACCACGTTTTTGGGGATCTGTGTGTATCTGTTTTGAAATGGATAGGCGGGGATCTGTTTTTGCCTCGCATGTATTCCTATGGGAACATATTGGGCCTATATGGCCATCAGTTTCTGTCAATTCAATTAGATTTGTGTCATGTTTTTTGCTGTACCCAGAATCGGAGAATGCACCATTTTTTGGCTCAGCGGATTGAAACTAATCTGTTGCGGTCCGCTTTACATAACATGGGGCTCTATGAAGACAGATCCAGGAAAAAAAGGACTGTTTCCCGGATCCATTTTGCAGCACTGAGCATGCTTAGAAGCAAGGAACTGCTCCTCCCCAGCCCTATTTGTGTTCAGGACTCTATCTCTCTTATTACCATTATTGTCATACTAGATGGCGGACCGATTCAAAGAATCGGGTAGTCTAGAACCAATAAGTAGATTACAAAGACGGAGGCGGTGAAAGAAGTGTGATACGGCGGCTCAGTGGGTAGAGAGACGGTGGTCAGGGTTAGCAGAGAGTGCGCGTGGACTCAGTGGTTAGCAGGGAGTGCGGGTGGCAGTGGTTAGCAGTGAGTGGTAGGTGGTCAGGCAGAGGACAGGGGGCAGAGGCGCGGGAGGGGGCAGAGGCCGCAGAGGACAGGGGCAGAGGACGCAGAGGACAGGGGGCAGAGGACGCAGAGGACAGGGGGCAGAGGACGCAGAGGACAGGGGGCAGAGGACGGCAGAGGACAGGGCAGGGGCAGAGGACAGGGGGGCAGAGGAGCAGAGACAGGGGGCAGAGGACAGGGGGCAGAGGAGGCAGAGGACAGGGGGCAGAGGAGGCAGAGGACAGGGGGCAGAGGACGCAGAGGACAGGGGGCAGAGGACGCAGAGGACAGGGGGCAGAGGACGCAGAGGACAGGGGGCAGAGGACGCAGAGGACAGGGGCAGAGGACGCAGAGGACAGGGGGCAGAGGACGCAGAGGGACAAGGGGCAGAGGACCAGAGGACAGGGAGGGCAGAGGACAGGGGACAGGGGGCAGAGGACACAGAGGGGCAGAGGAAAGGGGGCAGAGGACAGGGGGCAGAGGACAGGGGGCAGAGGACCGAGACAGGGGCAGAGACCAGGGGACAGGAGGACGCAGAGAAGGGGCAGAGGACGCAGAGGACAGGGGGAGAGGACAGGGCAGAGGACAGGGGGCAGAGGACACGGGGCAGAGGACGCAGAGGACAGGGAGAGAGCAGAGGACAGGGGGCAGAGGAC
Organism: Allobates femoralis; assembly: GCA_033576535.1. Taxonomy (NCBI): domain Eukaryota; kingdom Metazoa; phylum Chordata; class Amphibia; order Anura; family Aromobatidae; genus Allobates; species Allobates femoralis. Next base: position 54,995,927 of record JARQOC010000007.1, on the reverse strand, counting down.
GGCAGAGGACAGGGGGCAGAGGACGCAGAGGACAGGGGCAGAGGACGCAGAGGACAGGGGGCAGAGGACGCAGAGGACAGGGGGCAGAGGACGCAGAGGACAGGGGGCAGAGGACGCAGAGGACAGGGGGCAGAGACGGAGGACAGAGGGAGAGGGACGCAGAGGACAGGGGGCAGAGGACAGGGGGCAGAGGACGGGGCAGAGGACAGGGGGCAGAGGACAGGGGGCAGAGGCAGGGGGACAGAAGGACGCAGGGCAGGGGCAGAGAGGGGCAGAGGACAGGGGGCAGAGGACAGGGGGCAGAGGACCAGAGGACAGGGGGCAGAGGACACAGAGGGGGCAGAGGACAGAGGACAGGGGGCAGAGGACGCAGAGGACAGGGGGCAGAGGACAGGGGGCAGAGGACAGGAGGCAGAGGACAGGGGGCAGAGGACGCAGAGGACAGGGGGCAGAGGACGCAGAGGACAGGGGGCAGAGGACGCAGAGGACAGGGGGCAGAGGACGCAGAGGACAGGGGGCAGAGGACGCAGAGGACAGGGGGCAGAGGACGCAGAGGACAGGGGGAAGAGGGGCAGAGGACAGGGGGCAGAGGACAGGGGCAGAGGACAGGGGGCAGAGGACAGGGGGCAGAGGACCAGGGGGGCAGAGGACAGGGGGCAGAGGACAGGGGGCAGAGGACAGGGGCAGAGGACAGGGGGCAGAGGAGGGGCAGAGGACAGGGCAGAGGACAGGGGGCAGAGGACCAGGGCGGGCAGAGGACGAGGACGCAGGGGGGCAGAGGACGCAGAGGACAGGGGGCAGAGGACGCAGAGGGGGCAGAGGACGCAGAGGACAGGGGGGCAGAGGACAGGGGGCAGAGGACAGGGGCAGAGGACAGAGGGGCAGAGGACAGGGGGCAGAGGACACAGAGGGGGCAGAGGACGCAGAGGACAGGGGGCAGAGGACAGGGGGCAGAGGACAGGGGGCAGAGGACAGGGGGCAGAGGACAGGGGGCAGAGGACAGGGGGCAGAGGACAGGGGGCAGAGGACAGGGGGCAGAGGACGCAGAGGACAGGGGGCAGAGGACGCAGAGGACAGGGGGCAGAGGACGCAGAGGACAGGGGGCAGAGGACGCAGAGGACGGGGGCAGAGGACGCAAGAAGGGGGAAGAGGACGCAGAGGACAGGGGGAACGAGGGGGCAGAGGACAGGGGGCAGAGGACAGGGGGCAGAGGACACAGAGGACAGGGGGAAGAGGACACAGAGGGGGCAGAGGACGCAGAGGACAGGGGGCAGAGGACAGGGGGCAGAGGACAGGGGCAGAGGACAGGGGGCAGAGGACAGGGGGCAGAGGACAGGGGGCAGAGGACGCAGAGGACAGGGGGCAGAGGACGCAGAGGACAGGGGGCAGAGGACGCAGAGGACAGGGGGCAGAGGACGCAGAGGACAGGGGGCAGAGGACACAGAGGACAGGGGGCAGAGGACACAGAGGACAGGGGGCAGAGGACACAGAGGACAGGGGGCAGAGGACACAGAGGACAGGGGGCAGAGGACACAGAGGACAGGGGGCAGAGGACACAGAGGACAGGGGGCAGAGGACACAGAGGACATGGGGCAGAGGACACAGAGGACAGGGGGCAGAGGACAGGGGGCAGAGGACACAGGACGCAGAGGACAGAGGGCAGAGGGGGCACACAGGTTGGAGGGCAGAGCAGCGTGTATGGCTGCAGATGCAGACTTACCGGTGGCCGGGGTCGGGTGTAGGAGGAGAGGAGGGGCGGGCAGAGCTGCAGGAGAGGAAGTCCCGCCCTCCCTCCTCTCCAGGCACACGGCAGGGAGCACGGGTACCCCCAGGGTGTGTGTGGCCCTCCAAGGTGGCGGGCAATGGGCCCCCCTGCCCCCCCGGTATGTAGGTACTGGCTGGAGGGCAGAGGGTGGAGGGGAGTGGCAGGAGGGCACACGGAACTTCCGAGATCGGAACGTTCCGTGTGTCGGTGACTGTAGCCGGGGGGCAGCCTGGCTACAGAGCACTGGATGAGCCTGGGCGACGACCATCACGGAAGTGGGCGTGGCCTCCTCCGGAAGTGGCCTTCGGGTTTTATATAATAGATGGCTGTAGCAATTGCTAATGCTTTTCTAAGGTAAAAACAGATCCGTCAAAAAAAGGGATCCAGGAGCAGAAGTGACATCCGTTTGCACAGATCCATGTCAGTCCGTCTGATCCTTCAAATTAAACCCTTCCTGACCTATGACGTTCTAGAGACCTCATGAAAGTCGGTGCGTTTTCGACCCATGACGTCTCTCTAACGTTATGGCTTCTTTGCGGTCCTGCCGCTCCGGTGACAGTGTCGGTGACAAGTCACCGGAGCTGCAGGATCGCAAGGACCTGTACTTTAGCCCTGGGGGGGTAGCTTAGCCCCCCGTGGCTAAAGTCGCTCTGTTTGGCAGTTGAAAATGAAACTGCCATCAGAGCGAATCATAGGGGTTCACCCCTCCAGATCTGATTGGAGCTCTCCAATCAGATCTGGAGGGGCGGATTGGTGGGTGCCCTCGCCGTCCTCAGCCCTCTCCTGCTCCTGAGCTGATCAGGGCCCCCCCACTGGTTGGATTGGTGCATGCATGGATGGGTGCATGCTTGGGTGGATGGATGGGTGCATCCATGGGTAGATGGATGTGTGCATGGATTGACGTGTGCGTGCATGGATGTGTGAATGGATTGATGTGTGCGTGCGTGGATGTCTCTGCGTGCATGGATGGATGTGTGCATGCATGGATGTCTCTGCGTGCATGGATGGATGTGTGCGTGCATGGATATCTACATGCGTAGATGTCTCTGCGTGCGTGGATGTGTGCATGGATGGATGTCTCTGCGTGCATGGATGGATGTGTGCGTGCATGGATATCTACATGCGTGGATGTCTCTGCGTGCGTGGGTGTGTGCATGGATGGATGTGTGCGTGCGTGGATGTCTCTGCGTGCGTGGATGTGCATGCATGGATGAATGTGTGCGTGCGTGGATGTCTCTGCATAGATGGATGTGTGCGTGCATGGAGGGATGTGTGCGTGCATGAATGTCTGCATGCGTGGATGTCCCTGTGTGCGTGGATGTGTGGATGGATGGGTGCATGCGTGGATGGATGGATGCATAAGTGGATGGATGGGTGCAACAAGGGATCAAGTGTCCTCTTGTTGTAGTGTCTGGGATCATAGTCGTGGTGCACTGTATGACAGATCATTGCCATACAGTGCACCATAACGCTGACCCAGAGACTGTAGGAAGGGGACACTAGATCCCTTGCTGCAATCTCTGAATGTAACAGAGGTGATCGAGCATTGTGGGACCTTCGTTGTGGACTACGTCGGAGGCGATCGGGCGTCGTGGGACCTTCGTTTAGGACTACGTTGGTCTCTTTATAATAAAGATGGAGTCTGAATTTTGTTTGTGCTTTTTTTTTTCAAAATAAATTTTTTTTTCTCTGTGTGTTGTATTTTTTGACTATTTACTAGAGATTCCTAGTGGCCGGGTCTAACATTGGCCCGACATTATGAATGGCTTAGTGCCAGCTACCAATAAAAAAGCTGGCATTAACCCCTTTATTACCCAGTTTGCTACCGGCACCAGGGCATCTGGAAGAGCCTGGGTACAGCACCAGAAAATGGGGCTTCAATGAATGCGCCATTTTCTAGGGTGGCTGTGGGCTGCAATTCGCAGCATGGGGGGCCCAGAATGCTTGGGCCTCTCCATGCTGAGGATTCCAGCCCCCAGCTGCCAAGTTGTACCTGGCTGGGCCAAAAATATGGCGGAGCCCCACGTAATTTTTTTCTCTAGAATTAGTTCTAGAAATAAAAGAAAAATGGGTTTCGCTGTATTTTTGCTTACCAGCCAGGTACAACAAGGCAGCTGGGGGTTGCTGGCAGTCTGTAGCTGCCAAGCTGTACCTGGCTGGACCAGAAATATGGAGGAGCCCCACGTCATTTTTTTTTTCTAAAATCAGTTCTAGAATTTAAAAAAAAACAAAAAAAACTTCCCTGTATTTTTGGTAGCCAGCCAGGTACAACTTGGCAGTTGGGGGGCTGGAATCCTCAGCATGGAGAGACCCAAACGTTGTGGGCCCCCCAATTGGAATTGTTAGCGGACACAATGTTGCATATGGAGAGTCCCTGTGTGCCTAAACATTGGAGCCTCCCCCACAAGTGACCCCATTTTGGAAACTAGACCCCCCAGGGAACTTATCTAGATGCATAGTGAGCACTTTGATCCCTCCAGGTACTTCACAAATTGATCTGTAATATGGAAAAAGTACTTATTTTTCACACAAATTTTCTTTTTTCATTTTTACGGATCAATTTGTGAAGCACCTGGGGGTTCAAAGTGCTCACTATGCATCTAGATAAGTTTCTTGTGGTGGGGGTCTAGTTTCCAAAATGGGGTCACTTGTGGGGGAGCTCCAATGTTTAGGCACACAGGGGCTCTCCAAACGTGACATGGTGTCCGCTAACAATTTGAATGGAAAATTAGCTCAAATTGTTAGCAGATACCATGTCGCATTTGGAGAGCCCCGGTGTGCCTAAATATTGGATCTCCCCACAAGTAACCCCATTTTGGAAACTAGACCCCCCAGGGAACTTATCTTGATGGGTGGTGAGCACTTTAAACCCCCAGATGTTTCACAAATTGATCTGTAAAAATGAAAAAGTACTTTTGTTTTCACAAAAATTTTCTTTTAGCCTACATTTTTTCATTTTCACATGGGCGACAGGATAAAATGCATCCTAAACTTTGTTGGGCAATTTCTCCTGAGTACACTGATGCCTCATATGTGGTCATAAACCACTGTTTGGGCGCACAGCAGGGCTCAGAAGTGAAGGAGCGCCATTTCACTTTTTGAATGAAAAATTAGCTCCAAAAGTCAAATTGTGCTCCTTGCCTTCTGAGCCCTGCCGTGCGCCCAAACAGTGGTTTATGACCACATATGAGGTATCGGTGTACTCAGGAGAAGTTGCCCAACAAATTTTAGGATCCATTTTATCCTGTTGCCCACGTGAAAATGAAAGAATTGAGGCTAAAAGAACATTTTCTGTTAGGAAAATTAAAATGTCAATGTTTTCCTTCCACGTTGCTTTAGTTCCTGAGAATCACCTGAAGGGTTAATAATCTTCTTGAAAGGAGTTTTGAGTAGCTTGAGGGGTGCAGTTTTTGGAATGGTGTCCCTTTTGGGTGTTTCCGGTCATGTACACCCCTCAAAGGAACTTCAAATGTGATGTGGTCACTAAAAAAATGGTTTTGTAACTTTTGCTGTAAAAATGAGAAATTGCTGATGAACTTGGAACCCTTATAACGTCCTACCCCAAAAATTTTTTTTTTCGAAAATCGTGCTGATGTGAAGTAGACATGTGGGAAATGTTATTTATTAACTGTTTTGTGTCACATTACTCTTCAGTTTAGCAGAATAAAAAGTTCAAATTTGAAAATTGCAAAATGTTAAAAATTTTTGCCAAATGCATATTTGTGACAGGTCCTGATTAGTGATGAGCGAGTATGCTCGGCGCTACTCGGTACTCGCACGAGTATCTCGGTACTCGGGTGCTCGGCGAGCACCGAGTACTGCCGAGATGCTCGGACCGCTCGGTAATAAATAGCGATCTGAGACACATACACTGCTCCCTTCAGTGCACACAGTGAGCTGGCACTATACAGGGAGCAGATTAATTGATAGGATCCCTCTGGGGGCCACAGCAAGGTGTGATATGCTGCGGCGATTTGAAAAAGCCCACCCTCCCGCCCTTTTCCGGAATTACTCGTTTTATAACCGGAAGTCTGTGAGCGGAGCCTGTCACTCATTGACTTACATTGGGCTCGGTGCTCTGGCCGAGTACAAGAGTATCTTGAGATGCTTGGCCAGAGCACCGAGCACCCGAGCATTTTACTGCTCGCTCATCACTAGTCCTGATGTGCTGCAGCTCATTGGGACCTGTCAAAAGCGATCAGACCCTGCAGCAGTGTGCCTCCCCATGGGGGTGTGTGAAATGAAAATTACCGTATATACTCGCGTATAAGCCGAGTTTATCAGCCCAAAATTTGGGCTGAAAAGTCCCCCCTCGGCTTATATAAATTTTACAGCCGCAGCCCCGGAGGTATACAGGCCCCCCATCAAGCTCCAGGGCCCCCCCTTGCGCTGCAGCCTGTAAAGTAAAATCATACTTACCAGTGTCCTGTCGCGCCGTCCGCAGCTTGCCGACACACGATCCCCGGCTTCATTCCGCGTCTTCCGCATTCCTGTAGTCGCGGGCAATGACGTCATTGCCCGCGACTACAGGAAGTCGGAAGCCGGAAGACGCGGATTGAAGCCCGGATCGTGTGTCGGCAAGCTGCGGACGGTGAGACAGGACACTGGTAAGTATGATTTTACTTTACAGGCTGCCGCACAAGGGGGGGGGCCCTGGAGCTTGATGGGGGGGCCTGTATACCTCCGGGGCTGCGGCTGTATACAGCCCTGGGGCTGCGGCTGTATACAGCCCTGGGGCTGCGGCTGTATACAGCCCTGGGCTGCGGCTGTATACAGCCCTGGGGCTGCGGCTGTATACAGCCCTGGGGCTGCGGCTGTATACAGCCCTGGGGCTGCGGCTGTATACAGCCCTGGGGCTGCGGCTGTATACAGCCCTGGGGCTGCGGCTGTATACAGCCCTGGGGCTGCGGCTGTATACAGCCCTGGGGCTGCGGCTGTATACAGCTCTGGGGCTGCGGCTGTATACAGCCCTGGGGCTGCGGCTGCTGTATACACCACCTGGGGCTGCTGTATATACCTCTGAGGCTGCATATACCTCTGGGGCTGCATATGGGGCTGCATATACCTCTGGGGCTGCATATACCTCTGGGGCTGCATATACCTCTGGGGCTGCATATACCTCTGGGGCTGCATATACCTCTGGGGCTGCATATACCTCTGGGGCTGCATATACCTCTGGGGCTGCATATACCTCTGGGGCTGCATATACCTCTGGGGCTGCTGTATACTACCACTGGGGCTGCTGCTGTATACTACCACTGGGGAGGCTGCTGTATACCTCACTGCTGGGGGTTGTATACCTGTGCTGGAGTCCACCCTCGGCTTATACGCGAGTCAATAAGTTTTCCAAGTTTTTGGGGGCAAAAGTAGCGGGGTCGGCTTATACACGGGTCGGCTTATACACGAGTATATACGGTAATTAGTAAATAGTTTTTACAAACATGAAAAAAAAAAATAAAGTTCAAATCACCCTTTTCCCCATTTTTTTTTTTTTTTTCCAAACTTCTGAATTATTTTTTTTCACCACTTGGATACCAGTAAAATTATACATGTTTGGTATGTACGAACTCGTACTGACCTGAGGCATCACACCATCATGTCAGTTTTACCATACAGTGAACATGGCGACTAAAAAATCCAAAAAACAAATGTGTAATTGGACTTTTTTTTTGCAATTTCACTGCACTTGGAATTTTTTTCCCACACTATATGGTAAAATAAATGGTTGCATCTGAAAGTACAACTTGTCCCGCAAAAAAACAAGCCCTCATAAGTCTATATTGATGGAAAAATTATAAAGTTATGTCCCTTGGAAGCAGGGAAGCAAAAATCGAAATTGCAAAATGAAAAATTGCCGGGTCATGAAGAGGTTAATAAGCTGTCTAGATGTGCACTGACTGATCTGTAATAGATTGCTCTGAGTACCCTAGACTGGCATTGTACCCGATCGCACAGGGTGATGTGGTGCCGAAAACAATTTTGGCACTCCAGGGGTTAATGTGCCACAGTAACATCACACGGGTACCCTCCCCACAACACACTGACCCACACTAGCATCTCAGGGCCAGGAGGGGGAGCTAAACCAGCTCCCTTATATACTTCAGGTCAAGAGGAAGTAGCCAGAAAGTGAGAAGTTTATTGCAGAGTTAGTTTCAGTTTCTGGGAGAACTGAGAGAGGCTGTAGTGTAAAGGGAGCTGCGACAGGCTCCCCTACAGTCTGCTCACTGATTCCAGGCCTAGCCAGGGTCTGAGGAGAGGAGAACTAAAAGACAGAGAACCACATCTGGAAGCTTGAGTGCCATCACAACTCACCCCCAGAGGAGCGCACAGAACGGACACCGGATCCGACACTGTGACTCGCACACACAGCACAGTGAATCCAGGAGTAGTGGAGTCTCTAGACCACCACAGTACCAGAGCAAAGCAACACGGCGGGGTCAGCAGTACATAGAAGACTCAAGTTGCCTAGCCGAGGGGTACCAGAAGAGAGAGAGTGAGACAGTGCCAGCAGCTCAGCTAGAAGCAGCAGCGGGGACACACACACCGCGCATCACGAGGATGCTGAGGACCCGGAGAGGGTGGGAGAAACCCGGCCCCAGTACAGACTCCGTGGACAATCTGCTACAACATCAACAGTAAAGCTTTGGAAACTACTGAAACGTGAGTGTGTGTTCCTTCAACTGTCTCCACTATCAACCCGTATTATCACATTCACCATAGACTATAACAATCACTGCCCCAGGGACCTCGCCTCTACCTACGGAGAGCAGTACCATCTAAGCTGCCTAATATCATCCCCGGAGCGGTGGTCCCCCCTTACTGACCACACACCGTGGGTGGCGTCACGATAAACTATAATCCCCTTTAAATACCCCCTTTTACTTGCCAGGGCCTGGGAAACGGTCCGGACCAGGACCTCTGTGACATCCCCCGTAGCAACGCGGTCTCGGTACCGAGTACCCCGTCCCAGTGGGCTCGACACAATCCTCTTTACTTCCTCCCAAAAGATTTTTTCACCCTACGAACAAAAATGTTGCATGTTCGTCTTGTGATTAGACTGCATGATTAATGTGAAATGTGCGTTCATTCACAATAATCGTGCAGTGTAAAAAGGCCTTTAGTTGTGCGATATGAAAAAAAACGATACCTTCTGATAACACAATAGGACCTATCTTGAAAATAAACACATCTGAACATTTTCTGGTGCAGACTAATTCGTGCCATGAGCCATTGGACCAGTATGGGATTGCCACCATGTTTGTTTTACTCTGATATGCTGAAGCATGTAGGTAAAAAAAATTCCTTTTAAGGTTCACGTGCACACGTTCAGTATTTGGTGAGGTTTTTACCTCAGTATCTGTAAGGCCATGTGCACACGGTCAGTATTTGGCGAGTTTTTTCCTCAGTATTTGTAAGGCCACGTACACATATTCAGTATTTGGTGAGTTTTTAACCTCAGTTTTTGTAAGACCACATGCACACGTTCAGTATTTGGTGAGTTTTTTACCTCAGTATCTGTAAGGCCATGTGCACACGTTCAGTATTTGGCGAGTTTTTCTCCTCAGTATTTGTAAGGCCACGTGCACACGTTCAGTATTTGGTGAGTTTTAACCTCAGTATCTGTAAGGTCACGTGCACACGTTCAGTATTTGGTGAGTTTTTACCTCAATATTTGTAAGGCCACATGCACACGTTCAGTATTTGGTGAGTTGTAACCTCAATATTTGCATACCTCCCAACCGTCCCGTTTTTAGCGGGACAGTCCCGATTTGCAGGTTTGCTGCTATCCCGCTCGGGAGGTGACATGTCCCACCTCCCGCAGTGCACGGAGAACAAGCTGACACGCTTCCGGCCCACGCCCCCTCTAGCTGCCAGCTACGCGCCCTCACAGCAGCTCAGGAGGGAGGACGGAGCCCCAATCAAAGTGCAGACAGTCATTTGACTTCTCCTGCACTGTGTTGTGAGGAGGACCTCATTCAACCAATCCTGGCTCAGCGCGGGCCTGTGAAATTCTATCCAGTCTCCAGATGGATGATGGCTGTCGTGTTCAGCATCATCATCATCAGCAGCAGCACACGAGTGGACACAGCGGGCTCTGCACAATGACCCAGGTACAAGGAAAGGGACCAAAGACAAGGCACAGGCTGAGGACAGACGCAGGGGATGGGGGGCAAGGGGCCGTGGGGGGGAGGGGGAGTTGCTACTCTGTACACTCCTTTTACAGGACCTGTGATGATGTCATTGAGGGGAAGAGTCAGTGGTCACATGATCAGCTCCTCAGTGTATGCAGGACTCTGCTGTGCTGGTTGTCATGGTGCTGGATGAGGTGAAGTTTGTCAGGAGGGATTTACAGTGTGAATGTAGCAGAGCGCGTATGTATGAGGTGAGCGGAGCCAAGAGTGTACGAGGTGTACGGAGCGGAGCCAAGTGTGTACGAGGTGTACGGAGCGGAGCCGAGTGTGTACGGAGCGGAGCGTGTACGAGGTGTACGGAGCGGAGCGTGTACGAGGTGTACGAGCGGAGCCGAGCGTGTACGAGGTGTACGGAGCGGAGCCGAGCGTGTACGAGGTGTACGGAGCGGAGCCGAGCGTGTACGAGGTGTACGGAGCGGAGCCGAGCGTGTACGAGGTGTACGGAGCGGAGCCGAGCGTGTACGAGGTGTACGGAGAGGAGCCGAGCGTGTACGAGGTGTACGGAGCGGAGCCGAGCGTGTACGAGGTGTACGGAGCGGAGCCGAGCGTGTACGAGGTGTACGGAGCGGAGCCGAGCGTGTACGAGGTGTACGGAGCGGAGCCGAGCGTGTACGGAGCGGAGCCGAGCGTGTACGAGGTGTACGGAGCGGAGCCGAGCGTGTACGGAGCGGAGCCGAGCGTGTACGAGGTGTGTGTGCCAGTGGTAGCCCCTGCGGATGCCGCTCCTATAGTCCCAGCTGCCTCTGCCGGCAGCATTCTTCACCCGAGTCCTGGCTGAGCTGTCTGCCTTTTTCAGCTCAGCATGGCGGGGCACGATGATGTCATCACTGTGCTAAAACATGCAGAGCGGATGCTAAGGAGACTGGAGCAGCGAGAAGAGAGGTGAGTATTTACTTTTTTTTTTTTAATCAGTGTGTACAGTGATGGGAGACTATGTAATATAATATAGGAGGAGTATGGGGGTGCAATATACTATATATATGGAGGACTATGAGGGCCCATTATACTATATGGAGGTGCATTATACTACTGTCTAAGGAAGGCTATAGAGGATGCATTATACTATATGGAGAACTGTGGGGGTGCATTATAATATATGGAGGGTTGTGGAATGCATTATAATATATGGAGGACTATGGATGATGTATTAAAATATATATAGCCAATTATATTATATAGAAGCCATTTTAATATATCTGGAAGGCTCTGTGGGGGCATGATAATATTTGGAGGGGTGTGAGGAAGCCTTTACTTTATGCAGGGCTCTTTGAGGATTGTGTTGGGGCCATTATACAGTCTGAAGAGGTTTAGGGGCCATTGTACTGTATGTAGGTCCATTATATTGTGTGGAGGGCTGCTTGGGGGGTCACAGATGAAGATCATACTGTGTCAGTGTAGCAGAGGGGGTACAGTAGGGTTATCATACAGTGCGTGAGGAGAAATTCATTGTGAGGGATCATACAGTGTTTGTGGGGAACGTCTGTTGGCATAATACTTTATGGGAGCAATGAAAGAGGAATCTAGGGGCTTCAATAGGAGAAGAATTACTTTGTGAGGACTGCAAAGTTGTGAGATATGTATGTATCTATGTGACCCAGCCAAATATTATTTTTTTTGGGGGAAGCCCAATTAGAACTTCTGTTACGGGGCCCCATGATTTCTCAGTACGCCCCTCATGCAGGATGAATTGTCCCTCTGCTGCAGGACTGATTGGCCATATCTTACCAGGTCCAGTGCTGCCCCTCGGTACATACAGGCATCCAGCCATGTTTTTCCCGAGCGGCGGGGAGTTAGTGGTGCTCATCCCCCTTCCCACTAACACATCCTTTGCTCAACCTAATTAGAAGGCCCTTCTATTAGCTCCGGACAGCCAAGTGTGCAGCACTTGTGATTGGCTGTTTCAGGACACGGAGCCATGGTCTGTTGGAGGAGACGTGTCATTTTACCAGCTTAGTGCAGTGGCGACTTGTTGATGCTCGGGCTGCAGGTCGTTATATGTGGTGTTTGGACGGTGCAGCCTGGTGGACAGGTCTGACTAGTCAGTGCCAGGCAACGGCCACATTGGAGCTGCCCAGAGTTTTGTAGGCGTGTGCTTGAGATAATAGGTTGGTAAGAGGGAGGAGTCGAGGATTACCCCGAGGCACTTGGTGTGGGGGACTGGTGAGAGTGAGTAGTCGTTGACGAGGATAGATAGGTGAGGTAATGGGAGAGAGTTGCTTGGGGGGGAAGACGATGAACTTAGTTTTGTCCATGTTCACATTAAGGAAGCGAGCAGAGAAGAATGAGATGGCGGACAGGCATTGTGGAATTTTGGATAGTAGAAGAGGTGATGTCAGGTCCAGACAGGTAGATTTGGCTGTCGTTGGCGTAGAGGTTGCACTGAAGGCCGTGGAAGTCGATGAGTTGCCCTAGGCCGAGAGTGTAGATTGAGAAGAAGAACGGTCCCAGAGCCGAGCCTTGGGGGGGATAATATTAGTGATTAACAGTCCTGGGCATCTGTTCAATGTGCGTCACTTGTAAATGGCTGCGGTTAGGGGCGTGGCTTATATTTGCTTGGCGCGCCGTATCTTTTCTCCCTCTTTCTGTTCTTCTACATTTGGGAGGTTTGCATTTGTAAGGTCACGTGTACACATTCAGTATTTGTAGCCAAAACCAGGAGTGGGTGATAAATACAGAAGAGGTGACGTTTCTATTATACTTTATCTCTAATTGTTCCACTCCTTTTTTGGTTACAAATACTGAGGTAAAAACTCCCCAAATACTGAATGTGTGCATGTGACCTTACAAATAGTGAGGTAAAAACTCACCAAATACTGACCGTGTGCACATGGCTAAACGAGTAACTACAAATACTGATGGTCAGTATAATAATAGCTCCTCGATCTGGCCAATATGGTATACTGAAATGTACGACTCTCGTAATCACAATTGTGCACCTAAATACAGTACCACCAAATATAACTGGATGTAAATGAGTAAAACTAACCAAATACTGAATGTGTGCATGTGGCCTTACAAATACTGAGGTCTCACCAAATACTGAACATGTAATGACTTACTACAGGTACCCTTTTATTGCTACAAATACTGAGGTAAAAACTCACCAAATACTGAATCGTGTGCACTGACCTTACAAATAACCTGAGGTAAAAACTCACCAAATACTGAACGTGTGCACGTGGCCTTACAAATACTGAGGTAAAAACTCACCAAATACTGAATCGTGTGTGCCGTGGCCTTACACATACTGAGGTAAAAACTCACCAAATATGAATGTGTCACGTGCTTACGATACTGAGTAAAAACTCACCAAATACTGAACGTGTGCATGTGGCCTTACAAATACTGAGGAAAAACTCACCAAATAATGAATGTGTGCACATGACCTTACAGATACTGAGGTAAAAACTCACCAAATACTGAACGTGTGCATGTGGCCTTACAATACTGAGGTAAAAACTCACCAAATACTGAACGTGTGCACGTGGACGTGGCCTTACAAATACTGAAGTAAAAACTCATCAAATACTGAATGTGTGCCGATGTTAACGTCCAAGTGGATGGTCTCCGGTGAGCTCTGCGTTCCCCACTCACCCATGACTATCGGCCTAGGCAGGCAAAACAAGGAGACGCCACCAGGGACCTGCCTTGGATTAGTGATCTGAAATGCATGCTCCCCTGTCTCTTTTGAAATCTTTTTTGTTCTTTTTCCAAAATTCTGCTCCGTTTTAGAACAAATTGTACAAAGCTGAAACAATGCCACCAGGGTCTGATGTCTGCTGTGTTGGGTTTGGACAGCCTGAATCTGCTTTTATGTTCCCTTAAAATCTCTATAAAAAGGTTAATTTTGGGGAGTTACGTTCTGACCATCGATGTTCTTTAATGCTGCCAATTATTAATTAAAAGGAAAATGTTTCATAACACTCAGTAAGTGGATGGCTCCTCCGGGAGGTTTCTGTATTCGGGCCCCAGTCCGGCCATAATGCACATATATACTTCCTGAGATAAGAGATCTTGCATCAGTTATGGTTACAGATTCAGACCCAGGCAACTCCCTCGTGTTCCTTTCTGGAAAATCTCAGCATAATGTCCTCTGCCATTTCATGTGGGTGTCCCGGAATATAGTCATCTGATGTATTCAGCCCATACTCCACCCTGACTTTTAAATGCTGGGAGAAGAATAAAGCCGGGGCCGCTGCTGAGCCCTCCAGCAGACTGCCGAGTCAAGCCAGCCAGGCCCCATGATACATCCTGAAAGAGTTTCCTATTATTTTATCTGGGGCCGCTCAGCAAGCCTCCTCCTCTATTTCCTCTCCACCATTTGCTTATCGCACTCTGAGCTAAGCGATTTTGTTTCATTTGGGTCTCTGCTGGCTTCCAGTGGCCGGATGGTTATATAATGTACGTGATGGAGAATATCAAGTAGGATGTAGTGAAAATTATACTGCACACATGCGAAAAATGACCTGTTCTCTACCTGCAAATTTGCCCACCAAGAATCACCTCCAAATACCTCCAAATCACTTTTGGCATAAATATCTTACTTTAAAATTAAAGAAAACCTTACCCTCTTGGTAGGACACCTGTACTTAATAATTTTTTAACAAGACTGAAGTTTGCAACCTCATTTTTGAAAAATATATTCCCAGTTCTTTTTTGACAAAAAACAGGCAAATTCTTTGCAATAAGCACAGGATAGTGTCTCTGAATTGAAAGCATGGTGTTATCATACTGTGCTTTATAATAATTCATTATTTTTTCTGCAGTCATGATTATACAAATATTAAACTATATACCATGATTTTATATTACACTGTGTCCTGCAAATGGACATAACTTGTACAGTTAGGGCCAGAAATATTTGGACAGTGACACAAGTTTTGTTATTTTATCTGTTTACATAAACATGTTCAGAAATACAATTATATATATAATATGGCCTGAAAGTGCACACTCCCAGCTGCAATATGAGAGTTTCCACATCCAAATCGGAGAAAGGATTTAGGAATCATAGCTCTGTAATGCATAGCCTCCTCTTTTTTCAAGGGACCAAAAGTTATTGGACAATGGACTCTAAGGGCTGCAATTAACTCTGAAGGCGTCTCCCTCGTTAACCTGTAATCAATGAAGTAGTTAAAAGGTCAGGGGTGGATTCCAGGTGTGTGGTTTTGCATTTGGAAGCTGTTGCTGTGACCAGACAACATGCGGTCAAAGGAACTCTCAATTGAGGTGAAGCAGAACATCCTGAGGCTTAAAAAAAAGAAAAAATCCATCAGAGAGATAGCAGACATGCTTGGAGTAGCAAAATCAACAGTTGGGTACATTCTGAGAAAAAAGGAATTGACTGGTGAGCTTGGGAACTCTAAAAGGCCTGGGCGTCCACGGATGACAACAGTGGTGGATGATCACCGCATACTTTATTTGGTGAAGAAGAACCCGTTCACAACATCAACTGAAGTCCAGAACACTCTCAGTGAAGTAGGTGTATCTGTCTCTAAGTCAACAGTAAAGAGAAGACTCCATGACAGTAAATACAAAGGGTTCACATCTAGATGCAAACCATTCATCAATTCCAAAAATAGACAGGCCAGAGTTAAAGTTGCTGAAAAACACCTCAAGAAGCCAGCTCAGTTCTGGAAAAGTATTCTATGGACAGATGAGACAAAGATCAACCTGTACCAGAATGATGGGAAGAAAAAGTTTGGAGAAGAAAGGGAACGGCACATGATCCAAGGCACACCACATCCTCTGTAAAACATGGTGGAGGCAACGTGATGGCATGGGCATGCATGGCTTTCAATGGCACTGGGTCACTTGTGTTTATTGATGACATAACAGCAGACAAGAGTAGCCGGATGAATTCTGACGTGTACCGGGATATACTTTCAGCCCAGATTCAGCCAAATGCTGCAAAGTTGATTGGACGGCGCTTCATAGTACAGATGGACAATGACCCCAAGCATACAGCCAAAGCTACCCAGGAGTTCATGAGTGCAAAAAAGTGGAACATTCTGCAATGGCCAAGTCAATCACCAGATCTTAACCCAATTGAGCATGCATTTCACTTGCTCAAATCCAGACTTAAGACGGAAAGACCCACAAACAAGCAAGACCTGAAGGCTGCGGCTGTAAAGGCCTGGCAAAGCATTAAGAAGGAGGAAACCCAGCGTTTGGTGATGTCCATGTGTTCCAGACTTAAGGCAGTGATTGCCTCCAAAGGATTCGCAACAAAATATTGAAAATAAAAATATTTTGTTTGGGTTATGTTTATTTGTCCAATTACTTTTGACCTCCTAAAATGTGGAGTGTTTGTAAAGAAATGTGTACAATTCCTACATTTTCTATCAGATATTTTTGTTCAACCCTTCAAATTAAACGTTACAATCTGCACTTGAATTCTGTTGTAGAGGTTTCATTTCAAATCCAATGTGGTGGCACGCAGAGCCCAACTCGCGAAAATTGTGTCACTGTCCAAATATTTCTGGCCCTAACTGTATATCCAAACTGCAAGAAAATGACCACACAAGGGTGTACAGGTACATTTGATGGAAATACCTGGATGCAATGTTCATTCAGGCTCTGATTTATATAGCCCATGCTTCAGGCAGCATGAATCAATAATAATGTGGAGGCAATTGATTAGACTAGTGGCAGTGCAGGAAGCCATGAACAGCCTCCTGTCGAGGTCAGTTCATTTAATTTCTTGGAATCAGGAACCCTGAAGGTGTCAACGCCACAGCAGGATGACGTGGCTCCATAGTTTGGAATGGCTTTTCTTTAGCCAGCCTTATGCATTAAATGGCTGTCGGCCAAACGATGCATTGTGCAATAGTTTAGGACACAGATGTCTCAGGGACTCTCCAATACACATCAGAGTTTGTTTCACTGAGATCTCCTGTGAGAAAGCCACTGATAGACATCTGTACTGGAGGCCTGTCTCCAGGATAACAGTCCAAAATCCGACGTGCCCAATCATCATCTCTTCCAATGATCACTTGACCACATCACCTTACCTGTCCTTGTCAATAGTAACCTCTTCCAACTCAGGACATTTTAGTTAGCCATGCACATGAGATGGCTGTCGGGCAAAGAATATTAAGCAATCTTAGCCAACTCACACATGAAGGAACAGTCAATCAGCCAATGTGAACGGCAGGCCAAAAGTGAACTTGCGTGATCACCTTCTCTCCTGACCATCACTCAGCTGGTGCCCCCATACACATTAAATTGGTGGTCAACCCTGTCAATATTAGCAAGTTTATATTACATTAGTCTGTGTATGGGGGCCTTTAAACCATGAATTGAGGCTCCTAATTTTTGTTTGACACTGCATTTAATACAATTTATGTGGCTGACATCATCTTCTACATTGCAGCCTACTCTACGCGCGTTTTTAAAACTTCAGGTACAGTCCAAAATTTGATGGCGTTATTCATTTGCAGGCTGCAGACTTCCTTTGCTTGCAGGCTGCAGACTTCCTTTGCTTGCAGGCTGCAGACTTCCTTTGCTGCAGGCTGCAGACTTCCTTTGCGTGCTTGCTGCGATTTCCTTTGCATGCGGAGCTGCAGCTTCCTTTGCGTGGGGGCTGCAGGCTTCCTTTGCGTGGGGCTGCAGGCTTCCTTTGCGTGGGGGGCTGCAGGCTTCCTTGCGTGGGGCTGCAGCTTCCTTTGCGTGGGGGCTGCAGGCTTCCTTTTGGCGCACTTCTTGGTGGGCTGCAGGCTTCCTTTGCGTGGGGGCTGCAGGCTTCCTTTGCGTGGGGGCTGCAGGCTTCCTTTGCGTGGGGGCTGCAGGCTTCCTTTGCGTGGGGCTGCAGGCTTCCTTTGCGTGGGGCGCTGCACGCTTCCTTTGCGTGGGGGCTGCATGCTTCCTTTGTGTGGGGGCTGCAGACTTCCTTCATTTGCAGGCTGCACATCAATCTTATTGCTTTTATGGGATCATATCGAGAGATATCTAAAATAAGTTTAGCCTTTCATTTAAACTAGGGATTGCAGGCTGTTCAACCAGTTCCTGACTCACATTTTGAGCCTTTAGGTTGAATATTTATTTTTCTTTCCTGAAGCCTTATTTGAAAAACAAATTGTCTGCATAGATATGAGGTCTTGTTTTTTGGTGGATTAAAGTGATCCTAAACCCACAAACTGATGCCCCCCCTCCCCGTATCTTTAGACCTGTCCCTGCACCCCCTCTTATCATTTCTAGCCATCTCTTTTGCAGAAAAAATCGATTTTGTAGAGAAAAAGTTATATTACTTTGTCCTGTGTGAGTTCTCTGTTTCTGAGCAAGCCGCAAATAGGCAGGGCCTGTCTGCTGCTGCCTTGTAATTATGCACTCCCCTCTCTGCTTGCTACCGTGTTTCCCCGAAAATAAGACACTGTCTTATATTTTTTTGGGGGCCAAAAGTGGCCCCATGTCTTATTTTCGGGGTATGGCTTATATTGGCATCCACCAGCCTACTTAGATACACATACCCATACATACACACATATACACACAACACACACACACACACACATATATACACATACACACAGCTTCCTACCTTGTCCCCCGTGCCGACCGCTGTGCTGCCTCCTCGATCCTCTTCTTCTGTGCTGGGATGTCCTCTGTGCCTTCCGGTGGGTCCTCACTCCGTTCCCGGTCTGCTGTGCCTTGTGGTTCCCCCTGCTTCAGTTCCATCATCATCGGTGCTGGGGGCTGCCATCTTGCTTCTTCTCTCTGCCCCCGGCCAGTGATGTCAAAGCAGGCTGCGCTGTGATTGGCTAGCACCCGTGACACGTGATCACGGGTGCTAGCCAATCACAGCGCGGCCTGCTCTGACATCACTGGCCGGGGGCGGAGAGAAGAAGCAAGATGGCAGCCCCCAGCACCGATGATGATGGAACTGAAGCAGGGGGAACCACAAGGCACAGCAGACCGGGGGACAAGGTAGGAAATACTGCGCAGCGTCCCGTCCCCCCCGCCCCTTCCCCCTCCCCTGTCTTATACCGTATTCCCCGAAAATATGTCACCCTGTCTTATAATCGGGGTATGACTTATATTGGAAAATTCTGCGCAAGCCCTGACCTGACTTATATTCGGGGGTGACTTATTTTCGGGGAAACACGGTAAGAGCCTGCTGCGTCATGAAAGGGGCGGGGCTAAATCACGTCATGCCGGAGCCCCGCCCCCTTTCATGATGCGGTCCCGGCTCTTAGCAAGCAGAGAGGGGCGTGCATAATTACAAGGCAGCAGCAGACAGGCACGCCTATTGCGGCTTCCACAGAAACAGAGAGCTCACACAGGACAAAGTAATATAACATTTTCTCTACTTTACAAAAGCGATATTTTTCTGCAAAAGGGATGGCTAGAAATGATAAGAGGGGTGCAGGGACAGGTCTAAAGATACGGGGGGGGGCAGTTTGTGGGTTTAGAATCACTTTAAGTTGTATTAGTTAGTGGCGTCATTTGGTCCATATAATATAATACATTGAAACCAAAAAAAGCTAAACAGCACTCAAGGTCTAGTCTGAACTGGTGCAAGTTGCAATACTGAACAATTTACACAAAAAGTTCACAGCAGTACTCAGTCACTGCCAATGTGGCATATAATATAGATAGATGTCAAATTCATCTGTGTTCCACTGTTACTATTGACTGTAGGGGTTGTAAGAGGCTAAACTGTGGGGATCAGTGAGAATACCAGTCCTGTCCTTTACAGAAAGAGGTACAGATGTAGTGCCGTGCCTTCAGCATGATGTGTATGTCCACTATGCAGCACCAGCTGAGGTTATTATGACAAATATATATATATGTCAATGTATATAGGGGAAGTTTCTAGTTAATAAAGCTCTGTGATTACAGCAGCCTCAGCATTGGTGTAAAATTGTTCCAGATACGGTGAATGGTGGCGTATTGGCTTAGTGTGAGCCTGTACGCTTGTGGAAATAGTGGCCATAATTCCACCGCATCATCAACATGGCAAACAGTGTGAACAACCTAGTGAATTACTAGAAGGGCAGCAGAAATGGTTGGACTTTGA
The DNA here is from genome assembly GCA_033576535.1 of Allobates femoralis. Taxonomy (NCBI): domain Eukaryota; kingdom Metazoa; phylum Chordata; class Amphibia; order Anura; family Aromobatidae; genus Allobates; species Allobates femoralis. The sequence continues at coordinate 54,975,952 of JARQOC010000007.1, read as the reverse complement.
AGAAGAAACTATAACATTTTCAGCTGATCATGTCTTTGACGGTCGTTCACTATGTATGGCTTGATTGACAGATTTCTCCATATTTGTGTTTGGGGAAACCTGTTACTCAAGGTGGGGAGAAGCCAGTAGAGCCTCTGAGTAGGCATCCCAATTTGTATGTTAAATTGTTTTGTTAGTTTTTTTTTCCCTAAAATGTCAATGTCAAACCTTTCCCTTGGTTCATGCAGTATAAATCCCCTAGTACTACAGCGACAAGATGGCAGCAGATCTGGTACGTATGTGCCCAGCTTAATACCGGAAGACCACCTGGAAGATTATGTCTGAGGCTTAGCAGCCTTATATGGCTTGAATTTTCCGTTTTACCATTTAAGGTATTAATATCCCAGCTAGTATACGTACTAAAGCACTGTAGTTGGCTGGACCGTCGCTCACAACCCTTCTTCCCATTAGTATTGAATGAAACCATTCGCTTTCTTCCCGCGTTGTCCTCGCTGAGAACAGGCTCGGCTTCCTTCCTCCGCTCCCTTTCCTGTTTGTGTATGGGAACCTTCCTCTGTTGTGTAAGGACAGGAAGGTCACCCTTTCTATGGAAGTCTGAGCTGTGCCAGCACATTACTACACACAGGTTTTCTTTTTTTTTAGCACATGCAGACCTTTGTCATGTTGGCTCTTTTCATTACTCGTAATATTTAGATTTCATGACCTGCAAGAACTGGTGGCAATGGTCTGTGCTGCAAGACAGCATCCTGCAAAACAATGTGAATCACATGAATGGCAGACCGTAAACATTCACGTAGTTATTGGCTCAGAGCAGAAGACGCGGACTGCTATTTATCTTTTATGGTATAGCGGTAACCGTTTAGATTGTGTGTTTCGTTGACTTTAGGACATTATTATTCCTTTCTTTTACTCTATATCATGCTGTCCTTTCTTCTTCTATTGGGAAATATAATTGAATACTTCGAGGAAATCAATAACAGATCATTTTTATTCTTGCATATTATTGGTTGGTTTCTAAAAATTGGTAGGTCCATTCACCATCTCACAATTTTTTGAGCATAAAAGAGTTCATTAACTACATGAACAACCAAACTACTAAAATCAAAACAATACAAAAAAAACCCTTAATTATTATCTGTCCTGTTGCTGGATCTGCCTGTGCTCCCAAGAGATTGTCTTCAGTATTTAGGGGGTTTCCCAAGTAGTGAACGACCCCTTTAAACCCATTCCTTAAAGTGGGTTGTGCTATCAGCAATTGTTCGTTGTAATTAATAGATCAAAATAATTTTCAAAATTTGATGTGTTAAAAAAAAAATGTTCCTGTCCTGAGATATTCTTATAAATGTGCCCCTGTGTAATGCATGTGTCTAACCATGCAGGAACAGGTCGGATATACCACAGCTCCTGAGCAGGAAAGGAAGTAAGCGAGCACACAGCTGGGGATCACAGAATGTAAGTATAAAGACATTACAGCCGGGGATCACAGAATATAAGAGTGTGCAGACCTTAAGGTTCCGTCACATGTGGCAATATTGCTAGCAATTTCACTGGCAATTTGCTGGTTGCAGTGAAATCATGGACACGTTGTTCCATTTGTACACGGCAACAAAATAGAACAATGTGTCCATGATTTCACTGCAACCAGCAAATTGCCAGTGAAATTGCTAGCAATATTGCCGCGTGTTATGGTACCTTTACAGCCGGGGATCAAAGAATATCAGTATACAGAGATTACAGCCTGGGATCACAGAATGTAAGCGTATACAGACCTTACAGCAGGAAATCACAGAATATAAGGGGTATACAGACATTATAGCTGGGATCACAGAATATAAAAGTATACAGACATTACAGCCAGGGATCACAGAATATAAAAGTATACAGACATTACAGCCAGGGATCACTGAATATGAGTATACAGACATTACAGCCGGGGATCGCAGCTGATTCTTTCTGTGCTGCAAAACAAGTTTTTAAGCAGACAAATTAAATGTTTTTCATCACAGAATCAGTTGTGATCTCTAGCTGTTATGTCTGTATACTTTTATATTCTGTGATTCCCCCCCCCCCAGCTGTAATGCCTGTATACTCGTATATTCTGTGATCCCTGGCTGTAATATCTGTATACTCTATATTCTGTGATCCCCCGGTTGTGATGTCTGCATACTTGTATATTCTATAATCCCCGGCTGTAATGTCTGTATACTCTTATATTCTGTGATCCCCGGCTGTAATGTCTGCATACTTGTATATTCAATGATCCCCGGCTGTAATGTCTGTATACTCTTACATTACATCCGGGGATCATAGAATATATGTATTCGCTCATTTTCTGTGATCCCCGGCTGTAATGTTTGTATACTCTTACTTCCTCCCCTGCCCAGGAGTTGTGGTATATCCAGCCTATTCCTGCTTGGTCGAACCCATGACTGTGTTCATTCTCCCATTGAAGTGGATGGGGAGAGACACACATGCAGAGCCACTTCTGTATGGCCCCATTTTCTAGAGGTGGGACCTTCATCTGTCAGACAGTGAGGGTATAATGAGGGTGCACACCTCATTATACAGGTATCATTTCTCTTCCATTGTTAGCGATCTCAGTGTGAGCACTAGCTCTGGTAACTTCATGCTCTATGATGCCCAGGCCTCACTTGGAGATATGGTTAGACTACACCAGTCAGACGTTATAGTGTGATAGGTTATTCCAAATAATGAGGAGACTGCTGCCTTGTCAAAATGCAGTTCTAAGGCACAGGAGAGGCAGCACACTGTACAGCAGTACACATGTCATAGGCAGTGGGCGTGCACCCAAGGAGCAGAGATTAGGTATTCACTTCTATCTCATATCAGAGGCCTGATTCATTAATGAACACAATATCGTGGCTAAAAATTATGGTTGTCATCTAGTGCAGGGAACCTGTCAGCAGGTTTTTGCCGCCTAATCTGGGATCAGTATGATGTAAGGACAGAGACCCTGATTCCAGCAATATGTCACTGGAATGCTTGCTATAGTTTTAATAAAACCACAGTTTCATCAGTAGATTATAATTAGAGAACTTTACAAATTGAAGGTTATCTCATCTATTCTGACCACATTTCCTATTATGATCTATAGATGTAGGTGGGTACATTGCTCAGGGCCCCACTATGATGGTACTGTCACATGTCGGCCATTTATTTAGGGGCTCTAGGTTACGAGGTCAGGCAGAAGGTCACCGACTGTCACTTGTGTAACGATTTTGCTTTTCCTACTGTAAGGACTTCGGCATCTTACAGGTTAAATAATTAGATTCTTCTGTTACTTCTGCTTATTGTCCTGACACGTCTTCGAGCCGATTTTGGTTTTGGGCCCTGGGGTGTTGAGACTTTGACATATGTATTATATCCTTATTATAGTCCTTCATCTTCTGCTTGTTAGGAGTATCCCTGGCATGTGAAGCATACCTTCATATAATTATAGAAACAATCCAGGGACATGGCTTCATGAGCATACCTGCAGTATAGAAAGCCTCAGGTCACCTAAATTTTATGGTTATTTAAACTCCTATAAGTTGTGTTACACCTGATCTGGGTTTATTGGGCATCTTGTTTTGCTTGATTCACTTGCCTCTATTATTTCATAAAAAGGTATGTGTAGTGTTTCCAGTATCAAGACCCTCCATGATCAACACCCGTCCGAGGGACCTGAAAGGGAACCTGTAATTAGAAAGTGCATATTTTTTAAATTGGGTTGATATGTTGAATGCAATATATGTACAGTGCCTTGGAAAAGTCTTCATACATTCATACCCCGTGAACTCTTCCGCATGTTTTATTGTTACACTTACAGAATTAAATGTATGTTATTGGTATTTTATGTGATGCCAACACTAAGTCTGAAATTTGTGACGTACATTTATATTGAACCCCCTGAGTGAGCACTTTCTCTGTCTTGCATTTATATTGAACCCCCTGAGTGAGCACTTTGTAGGACCACCTTTCTCTGTCTTGCATTTATATTGAACCCCTCGAGTCAGTGCTTTGTAGGACCACCTTTCTCTGTTTTGCATTTATATTGAACCCCTCGAGTCAGTGCTTTGTAGGACCACCTTTCTCTGTCTTGCATTTATATTCACCCCCTGAGTCAGCACTTTGTGGGACCACCTTTCTCTGTCTTGCATTTATATTCACCCCCCTGAGTCAGCACTTTGTAGGACCACCTTTCTCTGTCTTTTGGTCTGTGTCTCTCCAGCTTTACACATCTAGAGGTGACATTTTCCCCTTCTTATTTGCACAGCAGCTCTCTGTGAGATTAGGTGGAGACGTCTGTGATTATTACTTTTCACATCTTGTCACAAACTCTTACTGCTATTTCGGTCTGGACTGGGACTGGGCAAGTCAAACACAAGAATATGCTCTGATCTAAACCCTCCATTGTAGCTCTGCAGGATGTTTAGGGTTGTCTTCTTACTTGATGGTGAATCTACGATCCAGTCTTCTGCAGTGTTTAACAGGTTTTCCTTTAGGTTTGCCCTGCATTTAACTCCTTCCATCTTCCCATTAACTCTGACCAACTTCCCTGACCCTGCTGAAGAAAATCCTCCAACAGCAGGATGCTGCCTCCACCATGTGTGACATTGAGGATGGTATTTTCAGGGTGATGTCTAGTGTTTGTTTATTTTTACCACACATAACTTTTAACATATAGCCCAGAAAGTTCTCCTTTGGTCTCATCTAACCAGAGCACCTTCCTCTACATGACTTTTGCTTACTGCAAACAGAACTTTTTTATTTATTTTTGCTTTTAATATGGCTTTTTTTCTTGCCACTCTTCCATAGAGGGCAGATTTGTGGAATCTATGACTGATAGTTTTCCTGTGGACAGATTCTTATCTGAACTGTGATCGTAACGGCCATGTCTTGTAGGTTTGCAGTTGTGCCATTCTCCATCCTTTCTTGGATGATGGATTGAGCAGTGCTCCGTGAGATGTTCAGAGTTTGGACTAACCTAACCCAGCTTTCCTTAACTCCTCAACTTTATCCCTGACCTGTCTGATGTGTTATATGTTTTATATAATGCTGTGTGATCCTTAAACCACACGAACCTCTGAGTCCTTCACAGAACAGCTGTAGTTATACTGAGAAGAAATTACAACTAGTATGGCTCAATGTACTAATGAGGTTACTTCTGGAGGAAATTGGTCACTCTGGATTTTATTTAGGGGGATCAGATTACAGGGGACGTCAACATAACGTCAGTGGGCAGACTCCATCTTGACCCTAGATCACCTGTGGTCAATGAGGGTGCAATTGCAGCATGGAGCCAGCATCTCCATATGATACAAAAAAGAGAAAAAAAACTGCACAGCACTCACAAACTAAATGTGAACTGGTGCCAGCAGGGACGCTGGGTCAAATAACTAGAAAAAGTTCTCTGCAGCACTCAGTTACTACCAATGACGTACAAATGCTAACAAGCTATATGTATATGAGAGGTGGGGGGTGGACAAGGAGGACAGGGATGTCAGCGATAGGACTCATCAGACCTGAAGTCACTTTGTCGCAGTTGATGAGCAAGCAGACATTGGCCAATGTATGTACCAAGAACTTCAGAAATAAAAAGATAAGATTTTTGAGTTTTTTGAAAAAACGTGAGTTTTTTAACTTTTTTCTCATATACATATAGCTTGTTAGCATTTGTACGTCATTGGTAGTAACTGAGTGCTGCAGAGAACTTTTTCTAGTTATATATATATATATATATATATATATATATATATATATATATATATATATATATATATACACATACATATAAACAGCGTTGTGCAAAATAATTGGGACAAAGCAAAAAAGCAAATTTTTCAATATTTAATAATAAAATGTTATAGTGCACTGTTGCATACTAATTTTAGTAAGAACTATGTCCTCGTTTGGCAGATATGAGATTTTCAATGCGTTTTGGCATTGAGTCTACCAAGGTTTTGCATAACTTCTTCAATCCTTTATCATGGAACCACACTTGCATGGCGATTTCTCTTACAGTCAGCCTTGTATGTCCATTAAGAGTAATAATTCTAGACCTCTTCCGTGGAGTAACATCCATTTTTACAGGCACGAATCACACTGAGAGAAAAAGTACCCTAAACCGTCATTGTCAGTCCTGCACATTTTTGGCATTTGTGCTACATATTGCAGTTTTCTCCCTTTTATGTAAAGGACAGATCATTAGTTTTAAAAGCTTGGATAACTCCTTGTAATAAGAGTTTACATTGGCGCTATATAAATCTGTTGGAAAGGTGGACATCGCCTCTCATTTTTCTTTAAATAGTTGAAATTCCCATGCTCCTTTTCACGATCTGTCACCTCTCCTGAGCAGGTAACACAGCAGATGACTTCATAGGAAACCAATCCATCTGAAGGCACAGTAGCTGTCACTTTTCTTATGCAGAGCAAACATGACACTTTATTTTAGTGGTATTACTTGATGTACACAGTACCTCCATTACAAATACTAAAGCACACAAGGTCATTCTTTACTTTGTTGCAGAAATGCAATTTATCTCTTCTAGATTACACTATTGCGGTGCTTTCTGGCGGTGTGTGCTGTACTTGCAGTAATAAAAAAGAGATTTAGAAAGCATGTATACAGACCGGGATCTGGGATTTATACAAAACAACTCATATAAATATCCAAAAGAGTTTTATTTATTATTCACATATACAAAGACAGGAAACAAGCATTAAGTTAAAAACCATTAAAAGGTGAAAGCCACCGACAAGCTATGGCCTTTGTAATATAAATCATAATAAACCAAAAAAATGGTAATACAACAATGTACAATACTGAATGTACAAGGATGATGAAACAAGAAATCTGGTAATAGAGTGGCGAACTCTGTCTCAAAAGAAACACAAATGACCCATCAAATAAGTGTACAATATAAACCATGTACTACCAATAAATACACATAGAAGGAGTCAAATGTGAGCCCCTGTTAAATAAAGGTTGAAACAGGAGGGTGGAACCGTGACTAACCAAACTTCAGATTCCTGTAGAGAGAGGACATACATTTAGCATAAAGCCCCCAGTCACATTGTATTCAAAAAGAGAGGTGTCACTTTGACCATGAGTTCCCCTGTCAGATGGAGAAAGACAAGGCCAGCCTATGTTCTTATATTATTATAATGTACCATCAAGCCCTGAGGGAAAAAGGAAACCCTGAGGGAAAGAGAAATAAAATAGAAGATAAATAAGTGGACTTCCAGTGCACCATTAGGTATCACTATGTCCAAGTCTAATTACCAGAGGTATCATCATCCTAGGAAGCAAGGCACATAGCACGCTCGACACCCGACGCGTGTCGCCACCTAAACAGACGGCTTCCTATGGGGGAGAGCCTATGGCCCCCATAGGAAGCCGTCTGTTTAGGCGGCGACACGCGTCGGGTGTCGAGCGTGCTATGTGCCTTGCTTCCTAGGATGATGATACCTCTGGTAATTAGACTTGGACATAGTGATACCTAATGGTGCACTGGAAGTCCACTTATTTATCTTCTATTTTATTTCTCTTTCCCTCAGGGTTTCCTTTTTCCCTCAGGGCTTGATGGTACATTATAATAATATAAGAACATAGGCTGGCCTTGTCTTTCTCCATCTGACAGGGGAACTCATGGTCAAAGTGACACCTCTCTTTTTGAATACAATGTGACTGGGGGCTTTATGCTAAATGTATGTCCTCTCTCTACAGGAATCTGAAGTTTGGTTAGTCACGGTTCCACCCTCCTGTTTCAACCTTTATTTAACAGGGGCTCACATTTGACTCCTTCTATGTGTATTTATTGGTAGTACATGGTTTATATTGTACACTTATTTGATGGGTCATTTGTGTTTCTTTTGAGACAGAGTTCGCCACTCTATTACCAGATTTCTTGTTTCATCATCCTTGTACATTCAGTATTGTACATTGTTGTATTACCATTTTTTTGGTTTATTATGATTTATATTACAAAGGCCATAGCTTGTCGGTGGCTTTCACCTTTTAATGGTTTTTAACTTAATGCTTGTTTCCTGTCTTTGTATATGTGAATAATAAATAAAACTCTTTTGGATATTTATATGAGTTGTTTTGTATAAATCCCAGATCCCGGTCTGTATACATGCTTTCTAAATCTCTTTTTTATACACTCGTTCCCAAAGCATGTGACTGGTGGATCACGTGTACTGTGCCTCCCAATTACGTGTTTCAAAAACTGTACTTGCAGTAAGTATCCACTAAGAAACAAGTCCCCAAGTCCAGCAACACAGTCCTTGGCAGTCTGTGAAGCTGAACTTCTTGACCGGTCACCAATAAACAGTTCACAATAATAGTACAGAAAAATAAGAATAACACCCACACAATCAACTGCAGTTGGAATAGACAATCATAGGGTATCAATTACTTAAAGTGTACTGGCAGGTAGGTACTTACCCAGCTCCATATTGCATCTATGCTATCATAATAATCCACAATGGCATCTATAGGTCTTTCGACAGGTGAATCGACAGTTCCTTGTATGGGACAGCTATGATTGGTCTGATATACTGCAATGTTCCCCTTATGAATTATATGACAAATAACAAGGTTGAGGCCTCCTGTGTATATTTTAATTGTTTTTATTGTGTTTGTCCACATATATGTAAATAAATTATTATCCCTTTTTTCACTACCTGGTTGTGCTCCCTTATATATGCCGATATCTGTTTCTTGAATTACTGAGTGAAATCTTTGGGAAAGTTTAACTTGCAAAAAAGAAGACTGAGAGGAGACTTAATAGCTGTTTACAAACATCTCAAGAGCTGTCACACTACAGGGAGGCATCAGCTTTATTGTCATTTGCACAAGGAAAGATTAGAAGTAATGGGATGAAACTGAATGGGAGGAGACACAGATAAGATATTAGAACAAACATTTTGACAGTGAGGGTGATCAACGAGTGGAACAGGCGACCGAGAGAGGTGGTGAGTTCTCCTACAATGGAAGTCTTCACATAGAGGCTGGACAGACATCTGTATGGAATGATTAGTGATTCCTGCTCTGAGAAGGGGGTTGGACCAGGAAGTCCCTTCCAACTCTACCACTTTCTGTCTAAACCTTCCTAAAGAACTTGGAGATTCTGCTCCAAAAACTCAACAAAAAGACTCTGTACAGAAATCCTTAGTGTAAGTTGTAGGTGATTGATCTCACAGACAGCACTAATCTTAACCTCTTTTCTTTCCAGGTGATTGATCAGTATGAGAAAGATGGCTTCCAGTTCTTGGTCAAAGTTTTTAACTCTTCACACTCCTTCCTGGAAGATTTAACTGGTCTTACATTGCTGCATCAGGAGACCCAGGCGGCGGAGGTCAGAATCATTTAACACTTTTTTCTTTGAATGTCCGTTAGGATGCTGAGGCCATGCGAATCCAGGGAGTGGTTGTTGCTCATGTTTTTTGTTGTTGGTTTCCTCATCCAAATCAATAAATTCACCTGGTGAGAACGGTTTTCAGTTTTGGGGGGGAGAATGAAATTATAGAGAAAGTTTATTTATATTTATTTTTATTATTGATATTTATTTTAGTTATTGGGTTTTTTTTTCATGTTCACTGTATGGTAAAACTGATGTGTTGGTATGATGCCTCGGGTCGGTACGAGTTTGTAGATACCAGACATGTATACTGATACTGTTATCTAAGTGGTGAAAAAAAATCAAAAGTTTTTAAAGGAAAATAATTCAATTTTTTTACACATTTTCTGCAACCCATAGAGTTCTCATTTTTTGGGATCTGGGGCTGTTTGATGGCTTGTTTTTTGCAGCTCTTGCTGGCATATATAATGATACCATCTTTGGGTAGATATAGTGTTTTGATCGCTCATTATTGCATTTTATTGGAATGTTCTGGCGACCAAAAAAAACGTAATTTTGGCATTTGTACTTTTTTTCCGTTATGTAGTTTACAGATCTGATTAACTGATTTTATATTTTCATAGATCGAGCATTTCGGAACGCGGCGATACCAAATGTGTGTTTTTTTTTCTATAGTTTAATTTTCATTGTTGATAATCGGGGGGTGATTTGAACTTTTATATTTTTTTGTTTTGTTTTTTTTTTTATTTTTTTTAAAAACATTTTTATTTTTTACCTTTTCTTTTTTTTTTACACTGCCCCTTAAGTCACCTCAGCACTGCACAAATGATCGCATTCTGTCGGTCATGTCACACAGGAAGTGATTCATGACATCATCTGGGGTCATTAGCTGACTCCGCGCTGTCAAGGCAATGCATCACGGGGCTGCCAATGCTGCTGTTCCCCACTGCAACACTGTGGATCATACTGTCAGTAATTGACAGTGCGAACTAAAGGGTTAACAGTGCCGATCAGATTGGTGCTGTTAGCTGCACATGATTAGCTGATATATGGGGGATGATGCAACTTCAGCGCGTGAGCTCACATCAGAGGGAGGGAACATATCCAAGGACGTATACATATACAGTATGTCCTTGGTTGTAAGGGCTTTAAGCCTCACTCCGGTGTTTTTTTTATTGCTTCGCTGGGGTGGTGCTTTAAATTGAAGTCCCCTGTATTATATTTGCTCTACTGCTGCTTCATCCTCTATCGCCGCTGCTCCAGTCAGTCTGGAGGGAGTTGAAAGTCCGTGTTGCTCAGTGACAGCCCCAAAACATCACTGCTCTAGAGGAGAACTGCATGGAGGAATGGGCCAACATACCAGCAACAGTGTGTGCCAACCTTGTGAAGACTTACAGAAGACGTTTGACCTCTGTCATTGCCAACAAAGGATATAAAACAAAGTACCGTATATACTCGTGTATAAGCCGAGTTTTTCAGCCCAAAAATTGGGCTGAAAAGTCCCCCCCTCGGCTTATACACGAGTCATATGGTATGCTGTGGGGGGGATGGCTGTGACCGGTGGCTGGAGGAGGCAGGAGGGGGCCGCAGTGACCGCAGACGGTCACGTGGGGCCGCCTCATTAGTGCAATGAATATGCACGGCATCCCCCCGTCCATCAGCGGCGGGGGGATGCCGTGCATATTGCAATACACAGCCCCCCCTCCTTATTATGGGTCCCCCAGCAGAAATAAACAGCCCCCCCTCCTTATCATGTCCCCCCCAGGCTGCGGCAGCTGTGAAAATAACAAACACTTTATACATCACCTTCCGGCGCAGCTCCTCCGCTCGCCGGCTTCTTCCTTCTTGTGCCGGTGTCATGTGACCGGGCGCAGGAGATGACGTCATTTCCTGCGCGCGGTCACAGAAGCCGGTACAAGAAGAAGAAGAAGCCGGCACAAGAAGAAGTCGGGACCAGAGGAGCGGAGGACCGGAGGAGCTGCGCCGGAAGGTGATGTATAAAGTTTGTTATTTTCACAGCTGCCGCAGCCTGGGGGGGACATGATAAGGAGTGGGGGGCTGTTTATTTCTGCTGGGGGACCCATAATAAGGAGGGGGGCTGTTTACTACCACTGGGGCTGCATATACTACCACTGGGGCTGTATATACCACTGGGGCTGCATATACTACCACTGGGGCTGCATATACTACCACTGGGGCTGCATATACTACCACTGGGGCTGCATATACTACCACTGGGGCTGCATATACTACCACTGGGGCTGCATATACTACCACTGGGGCTGCATATACTACCACTGGGGCTGCATATACTACCACTGGGGCTGTATATACCACTGGGGCTGCATATACTACCACTGGGGCTGTATATACCACTGGGGCTGTATATACTACCACTGGGGCTGCATATACTACCAATGGGGCTGTATATACCACTGGGGCTGCATATACTACCACTGGAGCTGTATATACTACCACTGGGGCTGCATATACTACCACTGGGGCTGTATATACCACTGGGGCTGTATATACCACTGGGGCTGTATATACCACTGGGGCTGTATATACCACTGGGGCTGTATATACCACTGGGGCTGTATATACCACTGGGGCTGTATATACCACTGGGGCTGTATATACCACTGGGGCTGCATATACTACCACTGGGGCTGCATATACTACCACTGGGGCTGTATATATTACCACTGGGGCTGCATATACTACCACTGGGGCTGCATATACTACCACTGGGGCTGCATATACTACCACTGGGGCTGCATATACTACCACTGGGGCTGTATATACCACTGGGGCTGTATATACCACTGGGGCTGCATATACTACCACTGGGGCTGTATATACCACTGGGGCTGCATATACTACCACTGGGGCTGCATATACTACCACTGGGGCTGCATATACTACCACTGGGGCTGCATATACTACCACTGGGGCTGTATATACCACTGGGGCTGTATATACCACTGGGGCTGCATATACTACCACTGGGGCTGCATATACTACCACTGGGGCTGCATATACTACCACTGGGGCTGCATATACTACCACTGGGGCTGTATATACCACTGGGGCTGCATATACTACCACTGGGGCTGCATATACTACCACTGGGGCTGTATATACTACTACTGGGGCTGCATATACTACCACTGGGGCTGTATATACCACTGGGGCTGTATATACCACTGGGGCTGCATATACTACCACTGGGGCTGCATATACTACCACTGGGGCTGCATATACTACCACTGGGGCTGCATATACTACCACTGGGGCTGCATATACTACCACTGGGGCTGCATATACTACCACTGGGGCTGCATATACTACCACTGGGGCTGCATATACTACCACTGGGGCTGCATATACTACCACTGGGGCTGCATATACTACCACTGGGGCTGTATATACCACTGGGGCTGCATATACTACCACTGGGGCTGCATATACTACCGGGGCTGCATATACCACTGGGGCTGCATATACTACCACTGGGGCTGCATATACTACCACTGGGGCTGCATATACTACCACTGGGGCTGTATATACCACTGGGGCTGCATATACTACCACTGGGGCTGTATATACCACTGGGGCTGTATATACCACTGGGGCTGTATATACCACTGGGGCTGTATATACCACCACTGGGGCTGTATATACTACCACTGGGGCTGCATATACTACCACTGGGGCTGTATATACTACCACTGGGGCTGCATATACTACCACTGGGGCTGTATATACCACTGGGGCTGTATATACCACTGGGGCTGCATATACTACCACTGGGGCTGTATATACCACTGGGGCTGCATATACTACCACTGGGGCTGTATATACCACTGGAGCTGTATATACTACCACTGGGGCTGCATATACTACCACTGGGGCTGCATATACTACCACTGCGGCTGTATATACTACCACTGGGGCTGCATATACTACCACTGCGGCTGTATATACTACCACTGGGGCTGCATATACTACCACTGGGGCTGCATATACTACCACTGGGGCTGTATATACTATCACTGGGGCTGCATATACTACCACTGGGGCTGTATATACCACTGGGGCTGTATATACCACTGGGGCTGCATATACTACCACTGGAGCTGTATATACTACCACTGGGGCTGCATATACTACCACTGGGGCTGTATATACCACTGGGGCTGTATATACTACCACTGGGGCTGTATATACCACTGGGGCTGCATATACTACCACTGGGGCTGTATATACCACTGGGGCTGTATATACTACTGGGGCTGCATGTATACTACCACTGGGGCTGCTGCTGTATACTACCACTGGGGCTGCTGTATATACCTCTGGGGCTGCTATATACCACACTGCGGGCTGTATACCTGTGCTGGGGTCCACCCTCGGCTTATACACGAGTCAATAGATTTTCCCAGGTTTTGGGGGCAAAAGTAGGGGGGTCGGCTTATACACGGGTCGGCTTATACACGAGTATATACGGTATTGAGATGAATTTTTGTTACTGACCAAATATTTATTTTCCACCAAAATTTTAAAAAAATTCTTTCCAAATCAGACAATGTGATTTTCAGGATTTGTTTTCTCATTTTGTCTCTCATAGTTGAGGTCACCTATGATGTCAATTACAGGCCTCTCATCTTTATAAGTGGGAGAATGTGCACAATTGGTGGATGACCACATACTTTTTTTTTCCCCACTGTAGCTTAATTATAGCGATAAATTAGATATGAATTAAGGAGAAAAATGTTTGGACTTGGACTAACCCTTTAAACAGCATATGATGTTGGCAATCACTCGCTTCAACAGAGCAGCCCGAAAGATGAAAAGCAGCAGATTCGCCTGCAAGAGAGAGAGCTTACCACTCCATGCCAGCATCGGGTAGAACAGGCAGGTAGTTAACAGCTACCTGCCTATTAGTTCTTAGGCCCCTAGTAAAAACAATAAAACAGTCCTAGACAACACCTTTAAAGGGATCCTGTCACCTCCAGAACCCTCTTAAGCTAGCAAAACATGTCCCTGCAGCATCCATCACTAATCTCACACTTCTTTTGTCTCCTAAAAGCATCCTGTGAAAGTGCATAAAAACGTTTTAATACTTATCATTAGTGATTATAATGAGCAGGGGTTATATTCTTTAGTCACAGTTCTGCAGGCAGGATCCACCCTTTTGGTTTGCTCTGCTTAGGAGCGTTTTGCGATGAGTGTCAGTGATCCCTCAAGTGGGGGGGTCGGAGTAAAAAATCCTTTTTCACTAATAAATATAGCCCTGCAATTAAACTAATGAGTGAGTATTAACGTCTTTGACTTACATGAGCTTACGATAAGCACATTCAGATAGTGACATATCATTGCATGACATACTTTGGTGTTTAGACTTTATGACTTTTAAATTTGGGGGGAACTTATATTATTTTTTAACATTTTGATATTGCTATGTCTAACAAGAATAATATGGTACAATTCATATATTTTTTATATTTATTGTAAATATATTATTTATTGTTTAAATTGATATTAGTATCTAATATAGTAATATATGGTAACTATATATATATATATATATACACATAACTTTGTTGCATTATCGTGGGGGTGGGCAGAAAGATTTCCTGCACAGGGCGCACCCCTTGGTGACACCCATCAGACCAAACGCCCCCCCCTCTAGGTAAGTGTAGTCCAAGCTGTTTTTTTTTTTTTTTGCATTATACCAATTGACCTGGGGACCTATATACAGTATACCAAAATGCTGAATATAAGGCCTCAGTGGTGGTGGCTGCAGCTTATAGGGGAAAAAACTGCTGACAGGTTCACTTTAAAAATACAGGAAAAAACATTTAATAATATGATGCATTTCTTGTCAGTATGACACATAAGACAGCGAGTGTACTTCTGACAGCCAACCACTGAACAATGTATCTACTCATTAGGCTGATATACATATGTATGCTCTAACTTAAGGCTGTGTTCACACACTGCGTTTTTGCGCGTATTTTTTAAGGATCTGTGTTTTCTGACTTTTGAGGATCTGTTTATTTTTTGAGCAGGTGTAAAAATGCATTGCATTCACATACTGCGTTTTTTGATGCGTGTTGAGGATGCGTTTTTTTCCTGCACTGTCCACAAGGTGAGTTAACAAGGGTCCCTGATGTATTTCCTGTTTTCCATTCCATGGGATGGAGATACAGGGAAGCCCTATTTCATTTTTTTATTGTATTATTTTTATATTTTATTATTTTTTATTTTTATTTTATTAATATTTTTTATTATTTATTTTATTTTTATTATTTAATTCTTTTTTTTTTTTTAAAACTCTGCTGACACGTCAGCTGAGCTTTTAAACGTTCCGCCAAAACCAGCTGGTTTTGCTGGCCGGTTTACACGATCAGCTGACACATCAGATGAGCGGGTTTGACAGGCGGTTTTAAACGCTCAGCTGTTGCT
Source organism: Allobates femoralis (assembly GCA_033576535.1). Taxonomy (NCBI): domain Eukaryota; kingdom Metazoa; phylum Chordata; class Amphibia; order Anura; family Aromobatidae; genus Allobates; species Allobates femoralis. Next base: position 54,960,116 of record JARQOC010000007.1, on the reverse strand, counting down.
GTCAGGTGACATATCAGCTGATCGATTTGCTGCCCAGTCAGCTGATTCAGGTCCTTGCAGCGATCAGACGCCTTCCCGGGACAGTCTGCGGAGAGGTGAGTTTTTTTTTTTTAACCAATGCTTTTTTATTTTGCTTTAGCGGTGTATGTACATACACTGCTAAAGCGAAAGTACATAGATGTCACGACGGGAACAGGATTATTCCTGTCCCGTGTGACATCACTTCCTCCTGCGCCCGCGCTTATAGGCGCTGGAATAGGCATTGTCTGAAAGACAATGCGTATTCCAGTGCTTATAATGGGGCCTATGGGAGGAGCCATATGCCTTTCGGTGCAAAGAATTGACATGATCATTCTTTTTACGGACGCGCTTTCAGCCCCAAAAGCGCATCCGCAAAAAGTGCTGTGTCTGTACGGCAAAAGTGAATTTCCATTCACTTTGCTGAGAAACACAGATGCACTTTTGGGTAAAAGCACGGCCGAAAAAAGCGTGTCATATACGCAGCGTGTGAACGCAGCCTTAGAGCTGTGATCTTCTAAGGCTGCTTTCACATTGCGATTTTCTTGGATCCGGAGCTTTCCGTTGTAAAACAGACAGCCACGGATCGAATTGGCCCCCATTTATCCCTATGGATCGGATCGGATTGGATTGCGTCAGATCCGATTGTGTCCGATTTTTTTGCTGTACCCAAAATCGGACACTGCTCCGATTTTGGGCACAGCGGACCAAATCGGACCGAATAGGATCAGACTCGATCCACGCCATTAACATAGGGGCCTATGGAGCACGGGTCAAGAAAACAGCTGATCGTTTCTCGGACCCGATTTTAGTGTACTGAGCATGCTCAGTACACTAAAACTGCTCTTTCCCATGTAATTTCACTTCCGCAATGTATATACATACATTGCGGAAGTGAAATTAAGTAAAAACAAGTGTTAAAAATAAAAAGTATATATGCTCACCTCTCCGGTGTGTCCCCCGATGTCTGCATCTATCTTATGGCTTGAGGACCTAGCTGGGTGGGGCTAACCGATTAGCTGATCGGTGAAATGACCGGTTACTGCGGTAACTGCGGTCATGTGACCAATCAGATGAACGGGTAGCCCACGCCTCCCCAGGTCCTTCAACCCTGGGAGCTAGATGGAGTGCATCAGGAGAATCACTGGAGAGGTGAGCATATATATTTTTTATTTTTAACACTTGCTTTCACTTAAGTTCACTCCCTCAATGTGTATATATATACATTGGGGAGTGAAAGTGCCCGGCTTGCCTGCACTTTGCAGGCTCGTGCTTTCTGTGTCCGGATCCATGAAAATCATGGACCCGACACAGATATGGCATGCGGAGGTCACCTCCGATGCGATCCTTTTCCTGTCTGTGGGGTCCTGCAAATAGTAGGATCACCACGGACAGGAAAAAATCGCAATGTGAAACCAGCCTAAGGAACTTGAACACCAAGTCCTTTTAAATGGGCTGCTAAACAATGGGCAATCAGCTGCCTGATAGGTGATCAGTGATCGTTTCATATCCTGTTTCCCCAGTCTGACCTGGCTTTAGTGTAGTGATCAGCGACTTCACAGCGGGAGCCAGGCCACTGGTGCGTGTCACACACTGCAACATCGATGGAGAGGTCGCTGTTACGTCACAAAACCTGTGACGTTGCAGCAACATCGTTAGCGATGTTGTAGTGTGTGAAGGTGCCTTTATGCTCATTTTTCAGTTGACCACAAGATTGGTACAAAACAATTATTCTTAGGATCTTAAGGTGTATGTAGACCTTTAGTTTTGGCAGTCTGTGTTGGATCTGGCATGGGCTTCTCACCATTGTTCCTCTAGACCTGTGATTTCTGCACATTTACAAGAGCTGCATATCATGTCCTGCTAACGAGCAGTAGCCTGGATGTTAATACTTTACTGATTCTTGTTTACATTCATATATCTTCTGAATATCGTCTTGCTAGATCCAGTTCCTCTTACTATAAATCTTGCAGCTTTAGCCGGTCTGCTAATAATAGAGCGATGATTCAAGTTACTCTGGAAGTTATTTGAAGCCCGCGCTTACCTCATCTCTGAGGATAGCTTCCACCTGACGCCAGAGCACAGCTCTACACAAAGATTTAGTGCCGGTCCCTCCTGTATCCAGTGTCAGGAGTCCGTAAACTGTTGATCAGTGTGAGAAGGATCTTACTGTGTCAGAGAAGTTATTCAGGATGAAGCGTAATTTGCTCCCTGATTAAATTACCGTGATGGTCCAAATGCAGGAAATTGACCGTCTTGAGTTGCACTAACGAACGCCAACTTTGTATAGCAGCATAGCCATGTTAGTGTTGACACGACCATTCACCTGTGATCTAGGACCATCCTTAACACTTTTCTAAGTTAGTGTTTTCAAGGAAAAAAAAGTCTTGCTATAGTTATAAGAATCTTTTTTGGTTAAATAATTTTTTATTAAACAAGACAAATCAAAGTGGTTACAAGCATGGTATAAAACAGTCATGGTTACAAGTATAAAGACACCTTGTATATTACATATAAAACATGAACCAATCGATGTTGGTAAATTACTTACAGTATGTAACCTGGAGAAATGTTAGAGGAATACAGAACTATCTCCCAGGAGTAATCATATCCTACTCCAGTACTAGAGAATACAGAAGATTGAGGGTCACAACATTGAAATACCGTCTTATGGGAGGAACCAAAAACAGAGTATAAAACTAAATGTGTAGTTGTAAGGGATTGGAATCAAACCAATGTGGACTAAAATGTACTCTTGATAAGGAAAAGAGAAAAAGAAATAGGGAGGAAACGGGAGAAGAGAAAGGAATGAAAGTGAGATAGGAAGACTGAGTGGATTGTCACCGTACACGGATTGAAATGTAATCTGCAACATGAGGTACCCTTGAATCAGGTCAGAAGACATCAGCGTTATGTAGACATGGGAAGGTGAGCTTTTTCCACACGCCACTATTCCTCCTGGGACAGCCAGTGATTAATGTTTAAAGATTCTCTATGCATGATCCAGGGCGCCCACATGTTACAGTGCCTCTCCATACTATTAATATCAGGAAGATTTTGACATGCAAATTCCTCTAATCTGTATATATCATTGAGCTCGGCAACAGTTCAGAGCGAGACGGACGCCTGGTTTGCTTCCAATATCTGGGGATCATCCTCCTGGCTGCTGTCAAACAGCACCGAAGTAAATTTTTCTAAAAATGTATAAATGGATATACTATGTAGGCTCAAGAGAGCGAGTTCAGCCGATAATACTATTTGATGGGATGTAACTTTACAATACAAGTCACCCACCTCCTTCCAGAATGGAACAATTGAGGGACAGCTCCACCAAACATGGAATAGGACTCTATGATTGAAGCATCTCCAGCATCTATCTGAGACCGAAGGAAAGATAGCATGTATATCCACCAGGCATCTGTACCATCTGATACCACCTTATAATTCCTGTCCTGAGATATTGCCATGAAGGTAGCTTTGTGCGTGGAAAGGAAAATTGTATTTCGATCTAAAGAAGATATGCATTTCCCCAGATCAGTTTCCCATCGCTTCATAAATCTGGGGAAACGAGATGAGTCAGGTCTTGGAAAATGTTATATAATACCGAGATGGCGTGTGGATCATGAACCCGTTCCCTGCGTTTTTGTTCAAACCTACATTAGTTAAAGGTCTAAAGACGTCAAATGAACGTAAGGTCTTAATGTAGCTGGAGAACCTTGCATGCGCAAACCAAGCGTCTGAAGGTGGAGAGACGAGTGAATAAAGAGCTGAGGTGGATTTAACTCCCATTGGTGTAATATAATCACACAGGGTAGGATAAGAGGATTTTGACAAGTTTAACATAGAGGGGCTACCCACATCCACTGGAAATAATGAGTTTCCAAAAATAGGAGTCAATGGTCCTGGGTAAATTGTCAATTGAAGGGTTCAATTTTGGCGTTTAAAAAACGTGTAGTTGTCCCGTAATGAATGGGAAATGTTTGACACCAGGAGAGTTGAGGGACCAGATTATCTCTAGAGGATTTACGTCAGCGTGACTAGATTCTACCTCTACCCACCTCTGTTTCTCCTCCAGCTGAAAGAGCTCTAAGATTCGTTTTTCCATCGCTGCATAATAATGAAATTGTAGGTTGGGTACATCAATACTCCCATTTTTGACCCCTCTGCTTAATAAGCGAAGATAAACTCTTGGGTGACCATGAGACCAGATAAAGTGAGTGATCAAGATTTTCAGCCTGGAGAAGAAGGAAGCTGGCAGGAGAATGGGTATAGTTTGATATATGTACAGAAGGCGGGGGAGTAAATCCATATGAATTGAGTGAATCATACCTAACCATGGTATAGATAGTTTGTGCCAATTAGTGAGGTCTGCATCCACCCGGGAGAGGAGATTTGCGAAATTGATCTCGTATAGAGAAGAAAGCTCTTGCGGTAGTCTGATCCCCAAGTAGTTCAAAACTTTGTTTTTCCATTCAAATGGGAAATTTTGTTTAAGCAGGGAGATTACAACTCTGGGAAGGGGTGCAGCCGCTGACAGGTCAGCAGCGGGAACTACGTGCACTGCACACCAGACCAGAAGGCATATTAGCCCCCCAGTCCTGTGTGCTGATCCAGTCCGCGGCTGTCAGGGTCATCCCGGACCGGATCGCGCCGCCAGTGTGAAGCCGGCCTAAGGCTTGAGACACACGGTGCTAGGTGCATGCAAGATACTCGTACAAGTCTTGTATGCGTCACCCAGCAAGACTGCTGGCTCTCTGTACATAAGTTTGTTTGTTTTTAGAACCATTCCAACATTTGTACGTTGTCTTTCATCCTCTTTTTTTTGATTTTTTTTTTTTTTTTTTTACTGCTGTTTTCCAGCCCTGTACTTTACCTCATTCAACAATGAAGGTACCACTAGTAGATGTTCAAACAAGGACACTCACAAAGACTCCAAGGTGTCTTCCATGTGTCTTTTGAGCATTCCCATTGACTTTTATTTGAAAACATAGATCATCTTCAGTGTGGAAAACACCTTACGAATGGTGCTCACGTGCTTTCACTGCTTGGTGACTTTGCAAACCTGAAATGGTTTAAAGATGCTCACTAAACTGAAATGTGAATGTTTGTTCTTTTGAGCATTTAGCGATGTATCAGGTGGTTTTTGGAGCAGAATGCCCTTGAAAAAGATGTCGTCATCTACCCATACCATATGGTTAAAATCTGAACTTTGAATCAGGCTGCAAACTGCATGTTAGGAGCTCTGAAAATAAATGATAGAATTTAGAACTTGCATAATTTTAATAACTGAAGGTAACCACTAACGTGTGAAAATCATGTCCCTGTCAAAGTTGTCCATAGCCATATACGCTTTAGAACAGGTTTGGGGAACTCCAGGCCTCAAGGGCCACCATTGGTGCAGGTTTTCAGGATTTCATTAGTATTGCACAGGTTATAATTAAGTCACCTGCAATGGTGATGTTTCCAACCCCTGTGCAATACTAAGGAAATCCTAAAACCTACACTGCTGGCGGCCTTTAAGGCCTAGAGTTCCCCACCCCTGCTTTAGATGGTCAGTCTGTCAGATATCTGCAGTTTAGGTGGCTTTAAAGGGAACCTATCAGGTCCTCTGTGCCCCCAGAACCCTGAGTAATTCTGTGTCCATATCTATAATCCCTGACTAACAAGTCCCAGCATATAGTAGCACACACAAACAGATCTTTAGAAAAAGTATTTCTTTTTTTTCTTTTTAATATTCTTTTTGTTGCTTTTGCAGAAATGATAACAAACAGGAAAAACAAGATATTGCATTGTACAGGTGCCGTATGTATAGAGGCGGTAAATATACTGTGAAATTCAGACATTCTAATTGGGATAGTTCCGATTAGGCGTTGTAAAAGTTCTGAATAGTAAAATACATCAGGTAAGAAGTTGAAGATAAACATAGATGTAATCAAACTCAATTATGAACTGATGCGTTTGGTATTAGGGCATCCGAAAGGGTGCCAATTATAAAAAGTAACTACATTTCACAAAGCGTGATGATATAGGAAAGGTGCGGAAAAAGATTAAAAGAAGAGAAGAAACAGAGGGTAATATAGAGTAGGTGGGAGAGAAGGGTGTGCGGCAATTCAGATTACAAAGTTAGGTTCATACTGGCTAATGGTTGTACTAAGCGGTAGGTATTTCTGTACAATGTCCAAAGAAGCCATTGGTCCTTGAATGACATTTGGGTATGGTTCACTGTGGCCATTATTTCAGTCATATGAAATAGATGGTCATTTTTATCCAGGAGTTGTTGACGAGAGGGTATTTGGGTTGATCTCCAGTAGGTATGGATAAATATCTTCGCTGCAGCCAAGATGTTGTAGGCTAAGATTGAGGTCTTCTTATGTTCAGGCCAAATAGGGAAGTTTAAAAGTGTTATTTCCAGAGTCAAAACAGTCCTTCATCCTGTAATGTTCCGGATCAGGTGTTCCATCACTTTCCAGAAAGGGTATAGAGCTGGGCATTGCCACCATTGGCATTGAAAATAACTCCTATTTTCCCCTCCGCATCTCCAGCAATTAGTCTGTGCATCAGTTCGCTGGACCCACGTCTGTAGTGGTGAAGTATACCATCGTGAGACTATTTTAAAAGAGTTTTCTTGGGTTTTCACACATTTTGTTGGACCGTGAGTATGCATAGCTGTGGAGGACTTGTGCTGGTGTAAATTGATATCCCAGATCTCTCTCCAAACCAAGAACATATGCTCTTTTTAGGCACAGGTCGTTCTTTAGAAGAGTCTGATATATCATGGAGAGGACTTTAGTAGGTTTGGATATTTTGGCACAAAGAACCTCGTATAGTGTGGGTTTATGTGTTAGATCTGAACCATAATGAATTTTGTCCAGCATATTCTGTAGGGTAATGTACTGTGGGAAATTAAAGTTTGTAAGGCCCGCAATTTTTTGTAGTTCTGTTAGTGAGAGGCGAGCCCTGTCAGTGAACACCTGGTCTACCGAGATATTGTCTAACCGACGGTTATGGGTCCTCTCTTGGGTTTATTAGTTGTTCTGCTCTTTCCAGGATATCAAATAATGTAGGGAAGGGGGGTTGAGGGAGGAATCAGAGAGTTGTAAGTTTTTGACTGCACGTTAATAATCGTTTGAGTAAGAGGATTACTTTGAGCTGGATAGCACTGTCCTTTAGTATAAGTCAATAATAGAGGTCTAACAGGGTGGGTTGATAATCTATTTTCTATATCGACCCATAATTTGTTTCGGGAATTCAGAATTACGTCAACCGTACGTGATAGGACTGCTGCATAATAATAGGCCTAATATCTGGGGCACCCATACCCCTTCTCGCTCTTGGAAGCATCAAGGTGCTGGAATTTTTGCGAGGTTTTGCTTTTTTCCATATGTACCGTAAGTAAAAAATAAGGAGTTGACCTTTTTAAGAAAGGTGTCAGGGATATGAATGGGGAGCATAGAGAAATAGGTATGTGAATTTGGGTAAGATCAAGCTTTTAAGTAAATTCTTACGACCTGTCCATGATAAGAAGGGTCTCGCCAAGTTTTCATGGTCGCGACTACTTTGTCCAATAGGGGGTAGTAATTGAGAAGTAAAAGATCTGCTTAATTTAATGCCTAGATAAGTGATGTGACGTTTAGGCCATGAAAAGCATATAGTGATTTTAGTTTAGATAAGGATTGTGGGGGGGACATTCAGATCTAATGCCTCTGATTTTGAAGCGTTTATCTTGAAATTGGTGAGTGTACTATATTCATCAAGAATCTGCATCAAGGCAGAGGAACTTCTGAGAGGATTGGACATCAGAACCAATAAGTCATCGGCGAAGGCGGCTGTTTTGTGATGTGTATTTAGCACATCTAACTTAATGCCCACTATCTCCCTTCAAAGTTGTATAGCGGACAATAAAGGTTCCATTGCTAGCTTGAATAATATTGGGGACAGTGGGCAGCCCTGTCTTTTGCTATTTTGGATGACAAACGCGTCTGTTAGAGATCCATTGATTCTGATACATGCAGTAGGGTTTTTATACATTTTAAAAATGGCCTCAACTAATTGGTTTGGAAGACCAAATCATAGAAGAGTTTCTTCTAGATAAGCCCTGTCGAAGGCCTTCTCTGCATCTGTCACTAGAAGCACTAATGGAAGTTTATATTGGTTCACATAATGTATAAAATTGAGTATTTTTTGTGCATTATCTCTTCCCTCTCTATGTCCAACAAAGCCCTCTTGGTTCAAAGAGATGACTTCTAGTAGAAAAGCAGCAATGCGTCTAGCGATCATGCTGGCAAACAACTTTAAATCTACATTTAATAAGGAGATCTGTCGGTAGCTGCTGCATAATTCCTGATATTTGCCTTCTTTATAGATCAAGGATATTTTGGCTTCCAGAGTCTGAGAGAGAAACTGGTCGCCATCTAATACTGAGTTATACATATGTAGCAAGGGCGGCAGGAGGAATAATTAATAGTATATAGCAGGTAAGCCATCTGAACTTCGACAGGGCAGACCGGAGTTCATCTATTCGAAAGGGTTTGGTTAGTTGGTGTTGCTTTAGAGACGAGAAACTCGGGAGACCCAGTCGGGACAGGAAGGATTTAATTTTTTGTCTCCTTTCCAATTTCTCTTGAGTACTTTCATCTGGGCTTAAGTTATATAATTGTTTATAATAATTTAGAAATTCTAGTTCTATTTGGTCATAATTAGTTGTGGAGTGCCCTTTCGAGTTTTTAATTGAATGAATACATGTGCGGGCTTGGCGTTGTCGAATTCTGGAAAGCATAAGTTTAGAGGCTTTGTCACCATGTACGTACATTCTAGTACGCCAAGAGGAATACCATTTCCCAGCTCTCATATTCAAAGTACCGTATATACTCGTGTATAAGCCGACCCCCCTACTTTTGCCCCCAAAACCTGGGAAAACCTATTGACTCGTGTATAAGCCGAGGGTGGACCCCAGCACAGGTATACAGCCCCCAGCAGTGTGGTATACAGCAGCCCAGTGGTATACAGCAGCCTCCCCAGTGGTATACATGCCCCAGCAGTATATACAGCAGCCCAGTGGTATACAGCAGCCTCCCCAGTGGTATACAGGCCCCAGCAGAATATACAGCAGCCCCAGTGGTATACAGCAGCCTCCCCAGGGGTATACACAGCCGCCCCAGGGGTATACACAGCCGCCCCAGGGGTATACACAGCCGCCCCAGGGGTATACACAGCCACCCCAGGGGTATACACAGCCGCCCCAGGGGTATATACAGCCGCCCCAGGGGTATACACAGCCGCCCCATGGGTATACATGCGCAGTACGGGGCTTGAAGCTCTAACAGCGACGCGGGTGTACATACGTTACCCGGCGCTGGAAATGACGCGAATTGCGTCATACAGCCCCCACACAGCAGCGGTCCGGAATAGGAGAGCGGGGAGGCGCGCATTTGAATGTATGATGAAGATCACACCTATTGAGGCGTGATATTATGAAGAGGGACAGCCTGGCTGGGTGACTATGAACACCATAGTCACTCATTAACATCAGTAATGAGGTACTTTTATAACGTTTATATTCAGTTTCAATATATGCATTTAGGAGCTAAAAGGAGTGTAGGATAAGTGTTACTATGCTCTAGGGACAGCTTTTAATAGCTTAGGAGGTGGTTTGGGGGGGTGACAGGATTCCTTTAATATCAATAGAAGTTCTAGCAGTCAATTTCTTTTCTCCTGCAGTTATAAAGATTCCAAAAGGGAATAACCATCTAAATCGGTATCCTTTTTGTATTAGTGCATCAGTAAAGGGTCATTCCATGTCAAGTGATCCAAAAATGAATATTTTTTTTCCCTGACGTCCTCAGATTTTTTAAATTTTTTTTCTATATGAAGAACAACTTTATCTTATTACAAAAAAAAAGTTTTGAATTTTTTTCTTTATCAGTTAATTTTTTACAGATTTTTAAAGTTTTAAAAAAGTGTGAATTTTGGCCTGGTATGGCTTTACATTTTCTATCATATCTCGGCTAGAAATAAGATAGAGAAACAAAATAAACACCAATCTACTCATAACTGTCCAGGCTTTCATCAGATATGTCACAAGAGGATCTTTGTTAATATTTTACCCATGTGATCGCAAGCGCAAAACTTTAAAACGCATTTCCGAAAAATCGGCGCGCTTTAAATATTTCAAAAACTGCCCATGTGTCTGCTATGCTCTTAGCCACATCTGTACCAAATTTCAAGTTGGGATCGCAATGGGATCATATTTTAACATATTTTACTAGTAATAGCGTCAATGGGTCATTCCATATCAAGTGATCTAAATATGAATATTTTTTTTTACCTCACGTCTTTAGATTTTTTTTTTTTTTTCCTTTATGAAGTACTACTTTAGTTAATTACAAATTAAAAGTTTAGAATTTTTTTCTTCATCAGTTAATTTTTTACAGATTTTCAAAGTTTAAAAAAAGGGTGAATTTTGGCCTGGTATGACTTTACATTTTTTTATCTCAGGCTAGAAATAAGATAATGAAGTGGGAGAGGCATCATTTTATTCAGAACGGTAACAGCTTTCATTTGAGATGTTACAAGACTATGTTTCTTTATATCAAATTCAAACTATTGACGGGCAATTGTGAAAAAATGACTGATTGTGTTCTTGGTGATTTTTGAATTGACACTATAATAGTTAAATATTTTGCACTTAGGTCCAATGAATGCGTCCATGGGGTCAAGCTGGGACAGAGTCATCACAAATTAGCCTTATTTGCAGATGACCTGCTACTTTACATCTCCCAGCCCCTGGTCTCCATCCCTTCGGTCTTAATGGAGTTTGAACGGTTCGGACAATTGAGCAACTTTAAAGTGAATTGCTCCAAAACCGAGGCACTCAATATTTCTTTGCCTGGAGAATTGGTTTCTCATCTATCTAAACAGTTCCCATTTAAATGGAAAGTAGAAGCCATTAAGTACTTGGGAGTCCTTATACCAAAAGATCTTAAACAAATATTCAATTTAAATTATCAACCCCTTTTGACTAACGCGGAATCGTCATTTACCTCCTATAGACAATTAAAGCTATCCTGGTTCGGGAGAATAAACGTAGTCAAGATGGATGTCTTGCCCCGACTCTTATATACTTTTCAGACAGTTCCTGTTCTATTGGATAGAGGCTTCCTCTCCAAAATGCAATCTATGATCCTTAGATTTGTCTGGGGGGGCAAGAGGTCCAGATTGCGAATGAATATCCTATCCTTGCCCAAGACCAGAGGAGGGGTTGGACTACCCAACATACCAGCGTACTTTGTGGCTTCCTCTCTTGTTAGAGCTCTAGATTGGCATTATCATGCGTCCTCCAAGAAATGGGTAGGGGTGGAGCAAGAGGGTTTGGGGATTCCGCTGAAACACCTGCTTTGGATTTCCCCTAAAGACTCCACAGACCTAGTACCTTTGACAGACATGACCAGAAACACCTTGAAGGTATGGCACCTAGTGACGAAAACCCTCCGCTTAAACGACAGACTTAGCCCTTTGACTCCCCTTTTTTCCAACCCATCTTTCCCACCCAGATTTGACAGGCAGAGATTTTTATGTTGGCGGATTGTGGATGACACCCGAGTAGGACAGACTCTGTCCAGTGGTGGTTTGCCCCCGATGGCAGAGCTACAACTCAAAGAACCTACGAGACCTCTTAAGTGATTCGAATTTCTCCAATACAGAGCATACTTATATTCAGCTGACCACTCTTGCAGGGTAAGATTGACGCCCAAGTATTGGAGAGGTTATTCCAACTGGAGGCTCCACCGAGGTGCAAAATATCAGTTCTATACCAGGCCTTAGGGTCCATGAGAGAGCAGGGCACCCTTTACTTCCAACGTGCTTGGGAGAGGGAATTGGGGTGTAGCATTTCAGAAGCTAATTGGCAGAAATGCTTTATATTTACTCACTCACTAGCTAGCGCTTGTTCTGCACAAGAAAGAAGCTATAAGCTGCTCACTAGATGGTACTTGTGCCCGACGACACTCCGGAACATGTTCCCTGGAACCCCTGATACCTGCTGGCGCTGTGGGGAAGAGAAGGGTACAATGATACACATTTGGTGGAGTTGTGGGGAAATCCGGCGGTTCTGGTCTGAGGTTTTCAATGCATACGCCCGGATAACAGGTAAACAAGCCGAATGCTGCCCAGAATCGGCAATGTTATACATTTTTCCAGGTCCTATTGGGCTACAGAAGAGGGATATTCTCCGCTTTTGCATCTCGGCTGCTCGTGCTGTGATCCCGAGGTTCTGGAAATCAAGCCGGGCTCCATCTCTACTTGATTGGTTCAAAGAATTGATGGACATATATCGAATGGAGGAGCTCGCAGCTGATGCGTCGGGATCTCGGAACAAATTCTTAGGGATTTGGGTTGAATGGATTCTTTTTCACGACTCTGCAGAATTTAGGAGTATCTTTTCCAGCACAGATAATATGGCTCGACCTCTGGCTGATGGGGAGCCAGTGGGATGAGTACCCTTTCTCCTTCCCATACCTCACCCGTCCCCCCCCCCCCTCCTTTTTTTCTATTTTTCTTACGTGGCTTTTCTTTCCCAGTATAACTTTTTCTAATGGTTTTTGTTTCTCTTCTCTCTCTCTTCTTTTCTATCTCTCTTTTCTTCCCATCTGATACATTCAGTCTAGGTATTTCCTTTCTACGCCTATACCTTCAGAATTCTAGTGAACATTAGACAGGTATCGGAAACTCTGAGCTGTGAGTAGATCATTAATATTTCGGCCTTCCTTTCCGGTACACCAGTCGATAGACTATTCCAACTAGGCCTCAACGGGTAATGACCCACTTACGTGGTCAACCTGTTAGAAGGGGCCAAGTGATAAAAATCATTCTGCTGGGGCTGCTTGTCCCCTTGACATCAGAACATCTCAAAACCCTGAGAAAGGTTGTATACTTGAGTGTTTGGAATTATATTTAGATTGTAGTATATACTGCACCAGAGATAAGCGCAAAAGTAAATTTGCAGCTTATCTTAAAGTTACTAATAACTTTGTGAATTCTCTTTTTGTATATTTTATATGTCTCAAGATTTTGTTAAAAGATTGAATGTATGTCTTTCATATGTTTTTTCAAAATTTAATAAAAATGAGATTAACCATAGTTAAATATTTTAAAATATGATCCCATCACGATCCCAACTTGAAATTTGGTACAGATGTGGCTAAGAGCATAAAAGACACATGGGCAGTTTTGGAAAATTTTTATTAAAACGTTTTTTTTGGAAATGCGTTTCAAAATGTTGCGTTTGCATTCGCATGGGTAAAAAATTAAAATTAACAAATATACTCTTGTGACATATCTGGTGAAAGCCTGGACAGTTCTGAGTAGAATGGTGTTTATTTTGTTTCTCTATCTTATTTCTAGCCCGAGATAAAAAAATGTAAAGTCATACCAGGCCAAAATTCACACTTTTTTTAAACTTTAAAAATCTGTAAAAAATTAACTGATGAAGAAAAAAATTCCAAACTTTTAATTTGTAATTAACTAAAGTAGAACTTCATAAAGGAAAAAAAAATCTGAAGACGTCAGGTAAAAAAAATATTCATATTTAGATCACTTGATATGGAATGACCCATTGACGCTATTAATAGTAAAATATGTTAAAATATGATCCCATTGCGATCCCAACTTGAAATTTGGTACAGATGTGGCTAAGAGCACAGCAGACACATGGGCAGTTTTTGAAATATTTAAAGCGCGCCGATTTTTCGGAAATACGTTTTAAAGTTTTGCGCTTGCGATCACATGGGTAAAATATTAACAAAGATCCTCTTGTGACATATCTGGTGAAAGCCTGCACAGTTCTTAGTAGAATGGTGTTTATTTTGTCTCTCTATCTTATTCCTAGCCTGAGTTATGAGGAGAAGCGTAAAGGCAGGCAACAGCGAAATTCACACTTTTTCCGAACTTTGAAAATCATTTTAAAAAAAAATAAATTTTTTAAAAATTTTCTCTTCACATTTTGCATTGTCTGACATGCTATTATCAAATAACAAAATCTCAAAAGAATTAAAAATATAGAGGTAATAATCATTGGTTCACTTGACATGGAATGACCCTAAAGGGTTTGAGAATTCTTCTGTTTTTTAAAGTTATGGCAGAAATATCTTGAGATAGTTTTAGCTGTGAGTCCTCATAGATAATTTCCTGTTTCTCGGGCTCTGCGTAGGATGAGGTCTTTAGTTCTGTAGTCCAGGAAGTGGCAAAGAACATCTCATGCGAGGTTCACTTTGGTTTGGTTTGGGGCGCAGGGACCTGTGCACTCTGAGTTACATTTCTTTGGGTTCGTCATCACGCAGACGTTTGCAAAAAATGTCCTTTGCTGCTGTAGCTAGGACCTCATGGGCAATAGATTCCAGAAGTCCTTTGATGCGGATGTTGTGCCTACGCTCTCAATTCTAGTGATTCTCTAGCGTGGAGTGGATGGCATGCAGCTGTGATTAAACAGTCAAGCAGATTATTAGTATGGTGTGTCATGGTCACTTGATTTCGTTCCACTGCCTTTAGTCTATGGCCATGTTGTGACAAATCATGTTTGATCTCAACCAATTCTTTGCCTATTGGTTCTATGCCTTTGACAAGATCCTCTTTATGAATGAGCGAGTCACCATATTATCCCTTGTAACTCCCCCGCATCAGAGTCGGAGTCTGAGTCATCCTCTAACTATGGGTCAATATGTTTGGGAGGCTTGGCAAAGACTGGGAGGTCTGCCTGTTTTTTCAAGAATTTATCCGCATCGGCTTGAGTAACAGATTTGGTGGATTTAGATGATACTCGAGGGGTTTTCACACTAGATTTCCCCATAATCAACGATTGCACTATATGATTTTGTCAATGAAAAAAAAAATTCTGTATTTTGGTCTCCCGTTGCCTACATGTGAAGATGAGCTTAGGCAGACATAGTCACCACTTAAAAGGGAGTCCAAAAATAAGTAATTTTACAGCATGTAACACGCAGGTGGATAGGAGCAGATGGGGTCCACTTATTTTAATATAACATATAAAGCCAAGTCTGGCACAGGTATCGTTAGCTGCAGGGAGGGGGAACGTGGAAGCGCCTGGGAGCTTGGAGCTAGGAAAGGCTGCTAATATGTTTGGTGCAAGTAGTAAAATTATGCTCAGTTCAGGAGACAGAAAAGGTCCCTTGTGATATGCTTACAATGTGGGCAAATGGAATTGTGCTCTTTGCCTTCTGCACTTTCAACTTTTATTGTGTTGCTGTAGGAAGTTTTTATTATAAATGTCTCTTGTGTGGGGATTAAATAAGGCAGATGGAGTAAGTCACAGTGAGGAGGAAGCTCGCATTACGTGGACCATATATCTGACCTCTTCAGCACCCAGAGGACAGTATAGAGGAGCAGTGAGTTCTTCTAATGGCGCCAAGCTCTTTCCTCGTGGCTGGGCAGGTGGGGTGGAGCTTCACATGCGGCCCGTATCTGCTCTATCCCTGTCAGTTACAGTCGCAATTTACACCCTGACTGTGCCCTGCTCTGCCCGCAGATCTAATCACCGGTTAGTGGCACTCATTTTCCCCGCAACACCCTCACCACTGGGTGGATCTAATTCAGCCGCAGGGCTCTATGGCCGCACTCCTGGTGGCTCAGACTCCTGGTACCTTAGTTTATGTGTGCAGGTTATGGCCTCCTCCGTCTGTCAGCTCTGTGACAGGGATCCAGTACTCAAGGCTCCAGGTGGTGGATGGGAGACAATGAGCTCAGGGTTGGAGGGGCAGGCAGCAGATGCAAATGTAGCGTTGAGGCTCCGTTCGGCACAGCATGTACCCTCTCCCTGGGTTCTCTGTCGGTCTGTGCATCCAGCCTCCGGGCGATCACCAGGGAAAATGATCTGCTAAGTCTCCCAAAAGGATAGTGAGGCAAATCCCAGAATTTTAGCCGGTAATTCAGTATTAAAATTGTTAATTTTGTGGCCTGGGAGGCGGAGCTGTGCAGCACGTCTGTCCTGGTTGATGCCCAGGCCCCCTCACCCCTAGAAAAAGTATTTCTAAAGACAGTTTATGATATGCCAATTAGGGTTTTGACTAGTCTAGAGGGCATTAGTTCTTTGACTAGCCAACCCTCTTAGCATGTTATCAAGCCCCTGTGAGTGTGTTAACATGCTTTACATAGCGAGCATAATCAGCAGCTGCTGTATAAAGCTGTGCATGTGCTTAGTTTTGTACCCCTCAGCATTGAGCATCTCTGACACCTGGTGTATGCGTCGTTGCTTCTGAGAGGCTTTACTGCATATGGCCAGAAGTGTGGACGACATCCGATCATGCGCACTATACCTCTCTGAAGCCAGGACGCTTACATCTGATGTCAGAGGTGCTCAATGTTGAAGGCTATAAAGCCTTAGAGGCTTTGCCTAGTACTGGCGAAGTCGGTGGCTTTATAACGCATGTTATCACATCCACAGGGGAGTGATAACATGCTAAGTGGGACAACTAATTGGGGAACTAACGCCCCCTTGACTAATCAAAACCCTAATTAGCATCTGGTAATCGGTCTTGAGAAATGTGTGGCGCCCCTCTGGCGGTCCGCCACAGGGAGGTACTGCATCCCAAACAGAAGGTGTAGTGCCTCCATAGTCACAGGTAGAGGGGGAAGCTATAGAGTCTGTATCAAAAAAACACAAAATCCCAATCACAGCCACCCTAGCACCAGGGACTGGTATATTCAGTAGGTCCCACGGGGTCGGAGCTTAGCAGAGCGGGAGACGTGACATAAGTGACAGTTTCACAAGGTTATTCGGACGAAGTACCTTTATGTCCGCGCTGCTGTCAGACCGGTATACCAATGACACTGGACGTCTAGGTATTGGAGATATAGATTTATTTCCTTATTTCCAATGCGTTTCGGAGCCACGTGCCGAGCTCCTTCCTCAGGGAACAGTGACAGTTTGACTGAGGTCAGTTAGATGGTGTGAGGAGAGCAGCAGAGACGGACACAGGGGACCCTGCGGGCATGACAGGAGGGCACCTCTGGGATGAGAGGTGACCCAGACAAAGAAGGGGAGACTCCAGGACTGGTCGGAGCCGGCTGGAGAGTCCAGGTCAACACCGGTATACAGGAACTGAGGCGTTTTGTTAAGGTTCATCCCAAACTGCTGACCGGCAGGCTGTGGGCCTTATCAAGAAGGTGCCACAGCACCCATTAAAGTAGTCCAACCTCTGTCCCAAAACTGGGTTCAAGACGCTGACAAGTAAGAGGACTTTAAGCTAACAAACTCGGGGACCAGAAACCAGACTTAAGAGTGGGAGTGTAAGGAGCCAAAAGAGCCCATAAAGGAACATTACTAAGAAAGCATTTGAAAGGCACCTGTGACAAATGCTGTGGCAAACCCCAAAGACTGTGGCAATAAAGCCAGACTGTACCGTGTACCTATTGATCCATCTGGTACCAGTAAAGAATGGTTTGGGCTAACTTGGTGTCTCTGCATCAATTATTCGTTGCTTGGGAGGCTCCTACAGCACCACAGAGCCAAGGACTAGACTCCCCTCATCCACCCCGCTGCCCTGAGGTAAAGCTCCGCCTGTGGGGAGCTGTACTACCCAAAGCTGCATCACCATCACCTCAGTGGCCAGCTGCAGTGCTGGTAACTACATTACCAGTACCACAGGTGGCGTCACGTATAATAATCCCCCATCCCAAATAGTTTTCCCCTCAGCCATTGAGTGTCCAGGGCACGGGACCGGGACCCGACCTGCCGTGAACCCCACTGAAGTAGCAACCTGTCCCGGTATCCAAGTACCCCCTACTCTGTTGACCGACTCGTATACTTTTTTAAGGATCTGTTTATGAATGCTACTTCATAGAGGGACTGTTAGGCTGGGATTATAGATATGTGCACAGATCTGCTCATGATTCTTGGGCATGGAGGAGCTGTAATCTAATATGTACTGAGACCTTCATGCCTACTGATCTGCTGTTCTCGGGCTCCCTGCCCTTGCTGCTGATGGGAGGAAGTAAAGGACTGCAGTAATTTGCTTCAACTGCTCTGCCCTACATTGTAATGTATGAAGTGTGCATCCTGCAAGTTATCAAAGCTGTCAAGCAGCCAAGAGCACTCATTTTTATTTCTATATTAAACAGGTGTTCTGTGATTGAGTCTTTTTCCAAGGTCATTTTATCTTTAGGCTTTTCTGACCTTTCCCACCGCTAGGGATCCGTCTACTGATTTCAGGTGGTGAAGTCATGAGAAGAAATGCTTAGATCAGGTTCTTTTATTATTGTTGTGCTCTCACATGACGTATCCTCGTATTAGGCAGCCAACTTCCCGGGTCTTGTTACGACGCGTTTTAGGATCTTCGAAAGAATTTTCATTGTGTTTGTTGTAAAGAGAAAAAGTTACTTAGCAACAATAACATAATTATCTAGAGGCACAAAAAGAGACGTGCGCGGAGTGCAGCCATTTATTATCTCTGCTGCGAGAAAAGGAAACCCCAGCCCTAATAAATACAAGGGCGGAAAGGACAGTCCTTGTTTGTCATCAGCCCGCACTACAGTACAATAAAGTTTGATTAGTACTCCTGCAAAGTGCTGAAGATTCAGTATAACATTCTCTCTGCAATTTTATTTTATTAGGCTAAATAAATTTGTATGTACTGTAGTTACTTTATTTTTATATAAGTGAGGCTTCTGTGATCTTCATTTTTTTTTTTTTTTTTACTATTCCATTATTATCGAAGGAAATAACATGTTTGTTATATATCCACGATACAATTAAAGCAATGAATTTACGAGATGTACTACTTAATCCGTGCAGATAAGATATTATGATGGGTTAGTACTAGTGCCTATCTCTGTAAAGTTGATTAATGTTAAAACCAGACATCCCCCAATGGTCTACTGTCATTGGTACTTGAGTGAATAGCAGGAATTAAAGGGATATTTTCATCTTGGATATATGTACTGCGGATATGCCATAAATGATTGATAGATGCAGGTTGCACTGAAGTTGGTTGGCTATTTTTGGAACTTATGCAGAATTGAAAGGGGACTCGCATGACTATGTCCGGAAAGAATGTGAAGGCTGCTGTTGATTTGTCGTAGCTGTCATGTGACATTGTTTATGCCAGGAGATTGGTTGGGGACATGATAATAATTATGCATTTATATAGTGCTATTAATTCCATAGTGCTTTACATACCGTACATTTGAATATGCAAATGGGTCCGTGGAGCCTCGATTAAGAGTCTCAAACACGGGACATACATTTGAAACACTGTCCCATCGGGGCTCACAATCTAAATATCCTATCAGTATGTCTTTCAAGTGTGGGGGTGGGAGGAAACACATGCAATCACAGGGAGAACATACAAACTCCTTGCAGATGTTGTCCTTGGTGGGCATTGAACCCAGGACCTCAGCGCTGCAAGGCTGCAGTGCTAACCACTGAGCCACCGTGCATAGCATTTAGTAGGGAGCAAGAGAGCCAGATCCTGAGATAAGTACTCTGTCTATATACAATACATTTAGGACAGTGAGCACATAAGACGTTCTGATGCTGTGACCTGGAAAGAACCTATACCACATACCTACATAACTACCTGCAGGGCACTGTGCTGCTCAATTCAGAAAGTCAGTGTGTACAGTGTCTTCTTACCTGAACACTCCTGGTACCTGTAGTATTAGGTCAGATAGACAGGGTGGACAGCAGTGTTAGCAGCCTTTCCTTACCTCAACACCAATGTTATCTGCAGTGCTAGAACAGATCGACATTGTGGAAAGCAATGTGAGTGTCCTATTCTTACTTCAGTTCCCTGATATCGCCTCCGATAGACAGGGTGGACAGCAGTGTGAGTAAAATCTTCTTTACTCCACTCCCCTGGTATCTCCAGTATTAAATCAGATGGAGAAGGTAGTAGTGTGAGCAGCCTCTTCTTACCACAGCACCCCTGGCATCTCCAGTATTAGATCAGGTATTCAGGATGAAGAGCATTCTGCCTCTTCTTACCTCAACACTCCTGGTATCTCCAGTATTAAATCAGATGGAGAAGATAGACAGCAGTGCAAGCAGCCTCTTCTTACCTCAGAACCCCTGGTATCTCCAGTATTATGTCATATAAACAGTGTGAACAGCTTCTTCTTACCTCCACACTTTTGGTATTTCCAGTATTCTATTAGATAGACAGGGTGGACAGAAATGTGAGCTGCCTCTTCCTATCTTAGTACCCCTGGTTATTCCCAGTGTTAGATCACAGGGTGAGCAGCCTTTTCCTATCTCTGCACTACTAATATATCCAGTATTGGATCTATAGACAGATCGAAAGCAGCGTGAGCAGCTATTTCTTACCTCACCACCCTGGTATCTCCAGCATTAGATTATAAAGACAGGGAGGACAGCAGTGTGTGCAGCCTCTTGTTCAACAAAAGTATTAAATTACATAGGGTGGGCAGCAGTGTGAGCAGCTTCTTCTTACCTAAGCACCCCTAGTACCTCAGACATTAGATCAGACACACAAGGTGCACAGCAATGTGAGCAGCCTCTTCCTACCTCAACAACCCTGGTGTCTCCAGTGTTCAGTCAAAAACAGATACTGGACAGCAGTTTTGACAGCCTTTTCTTTCATCAGTACTCCTTGTACCTCCAATATTAGATTAGATAGACAGAATGGACAGCAGTGTGAGCAGCCTTTTCCTACCTCGGCAGCCCTGGAATCTCCACTATTAGATCAGATAGACAGGACCAACGGCAATGTAAGCAGCCTACCTCAGCACCACTGGTATCTGCAGTATTAGATCAAATAGACATGTTGCAAACCAGTGTGAGCAGCCTGCTCTTACCACAGTACCCTAGTATCTCCAGTATTAGATCAAACCAGGTGGGCAGCTGTGTGAGCACCCTCTTCTTACCTCAATACCGTTGCTATTTTCCAGTAGGGCTACATCTTCCTACACATGAAGGGATAGAGCAAAACTTTCCTACTGCTCATGTTAAGAGGCATTACTCCTATTAATGTTCTAGTGCTGTTTTCTGGCAGTCTAACAGTTCATTTTAATTCTCCATTGATTACTTATCTAGATGAAATGGTTTTGCATTGCCAATCTAAAGATATGTAAACATTCATAATTGTTCTCAATTTTAGTTATTGTTTCTATTCTCATAGACCCCTTCAAAATATAACCCAAAGCAGTTTGAAGGGATTGTTGACTTTTTGACTCTTTACTGCAGTAAGCCCAGCCTGCAGCTGCTTTACATGAGGACACCTATAGCTCCCCAAGAGGTGAAATCAAGTATTGCACAAGATTTGTTCACTTATTTCGATTGTGTGCAAAATGCTTGAGTGAACAGATTCAGATCTGAAACTATTATATGTCATGTTATAAGGATGAGGATTCTAAACGGAAGTCCCTTAGCACAGTAAATTGTCACAGGGCAGTAGTAGACAACTGAGCATGGCAGCGGATTCAGAGTAGCGTGTATGTGTCTGGCGCATGCACTGGAGAATCACATTTTTTGCTCCATGGATCCTCCTACCAAGACGATGTTGCCTGTAATGTACTGACCACTAATAAGGCGGGAAGAGAATAGAGACAACCGAAGTCAGGATATCCGCAAAAGTTCCAAAAAGTTCTATTGAGACACCACTAGGTGCAGAGTGAACTGCAGACCATGGCATGGGTGCTAGTCTACAATTTATGCTTCTTTAGTGCTCATTAAATTGATTAGTGGCAAGTCTGGTCCTGCCATTATGTGCTGGATCTGTGGATTTCAGGCTCTTCAAAATTGGTTAATCTTTCGGCAAAAACACTTCTGTGAACAATCCTCATCAAAAGCTCAATTTCCAGACACAAAGACTATTATTAATTAAATATATTCTTTGATCTAGGGTGGAAATGCATAAGGAGGAGCCACATCTTGGCTTACTGCATTGTACACATATGCCGCACGTTTCTCCAGCAAATATTTGACTATTAATATAACTATAAATGTATGTGTTATTGATCACTCTGCCATTGGGTCCAAATTTAAATTTGGTGCAGAAAGCACATCCAGAAGATAATGAGCATGTCCATTTGTGCTCCATATTTCTGCTTTTTGTACCACTAACATCTAATTACTTACCCTCCCCTTGATCCCACTGTGAGCCCCAGCAATGTGTTCCTCCCGTGCATCGGCAGGTCCGGTCTGGAAGTAGTACGGTACTTCAAGGACCTACCACTATATAGGATCGCAGGGAGGGTAAGAAAATCTGTGTCTGTCTGCCTGTCTTTCTTCCTGTCTTTCTTCCTGTCTTTCTTCCTGTTCTTTCTTGCCTTTCTTTCTGCCTGTCTTTCTTCCTGTCTTTCTTCCTGTCTTCTCCGTCTTTCTCCTGTCTTTCTTCCTGTCTTTCTGTCTGTCTGTGTGTCTGTCTTGCCCGCCTGTTGTCTGTCTGTCTTGCCTGCCTGTGTGTCTGTCTGTCTTCTGCCTGTGTTCTGTCTGCCTGCCTGCCTGTGTGTTGTCTGTCTGCCTGCCTGTGTGTCTGTCTGCCTGCCTGCCTGTGTGTCTGTCTGCCTGCCTGCCTGTGTGTCTGTTTCCTGCCTGCCTGTGTGTCTGTCTGCCTGCTGCCTGCCTGTGTGTCTGTCTGCCTGCCTGCCTGTGTGTCTGTCTGCCTGCCTGTGTGTCTGCCTGCCTGCCTGTGTGTCTGCCTGCCTGCCTGTGTGTCTGTCTGCCTGCCTGCCTGTGTGTCTGTCTGCCTGCCTACTGTGTGTCTGTCTGCCTGCCTGCCTGTATGTCTGTCTGCCTGCCTGCCTGTGTGTTGTCTGCTGCCTGCCTGCCTGTGTGTCTGTCTGCCTGCCTGCCTGCCTGTGTTGTCTGCCTGCCTGCCTGTTGTGTCTGTCTTTTCCTGCCTGCCTGCCTGTGTGTCTGTCTGAGTCCATCAATAACTGAGCAGAAAAGCAGTATAAAACAGGTGATGCATTTGTGATTCTTTTTTGAAAAAGGAGGTTCTTTTTTTTGGTGCAGAATGTGCACCAAAAACGGATCAACAAAAAAAACGGCGCACAAACGCTCTGTATGAAGAGTAATTTTTTTTATTTTGTTTTATTTTTCTAATGATAATACTGAAGCAAACATTTGGCCACATTTAATGCCAGATGCTCCTTTACTAACATGAATTTTTGGAAACATAGAACATAAGGCCAAGAGACGGTGCCACCAGCACAAGACCAAAATGCAGGGTAATTGCATACCATAACATGATTCTTTCGAATGGACGAAGGGAAACCACGGGCGGTGCTCACTTGTAATCCCAGATGGAAGGGACAGTCCGTGCAAACATTCAGTGAAGACGGTGGCACTCGTCCTGGTGACAGTAAAAGAAATTATATTGTAGCTCTTGTTAAAAACACAGGGTAGCAAGGTGATCAGGGTAGAGGGCGGGACTACAACTGTTTCGCACTAATTGCACTTCTACAGGTCCACGCCACGCCACTATCTTCATTGAATGTTAACTTGAATTTTTGGGATATTCACAGGACATCTGCTTCTTTTTACTAATTAAAGGGATCCTGTCACCCCAAACCACCTCCTAAGCTATTAAAAGCTGTCCCTAGAGCATAGTAACACTTAGCCTACACTCCTTTTAGCTCCTAAATGCATATATTGAAACTGAATATAAACGTTATAAAAGTACCTCATTACTGATGTTAATGAGTGACTATGGTATTCATAGTCACCCAGCCAGGCTGTCCCTCTTCATAATATCACGCCTCAATAGGCGTGATCTTCATCATACATTCAAATGCGCGCCTCCCCGCTCTCCTATTCCGGACCACTGCTGTGTGGGGGCGGTATGACGCGATACGCGTCATTTCCGGCGCCGGGTGACGTATTTACACCCGTGCCGCTGTTAGAGCTTCAAGCCCCGCACTGCGTGCGCAGTGCGGGACTTGAAGCTAAAAGCGGCGCGGGTGTAGATACGTCACCCGGCGCCGGAAATGGCGCGAATCGCGTCATACAGCCCCCACACAGCAGTTGTCCGGAATAGGAGAGCGGGGAGGCGCGCATTTGAATGTATGATGATGATCACGCCTATTGAGGCGTGATATTATGAAGAGGGACAGCCTGGCTGGGTGACTATGAATACCATAATATAATTGAATGTAAAAGAACAACGAAGTTTATTAAACAACTGTGAGACACACAATATAAAATCACTTAAAATAAACATACAAAGGACATGGGGCCCATCATTCCTCAAAACAGAATATACGAGGAAAATAATTTATGATAACAGAGGGGAATTACCACAATCACCAGTACAGATAACAAGATAATAGTAAATGGATTATACAGTGTGCAAATGCTATCTTGTGCAAAAAATATATATTCATTTATAAGGTGCAATGAGATTGGCAGAATACTGTAATAATATAGCAACCACTATACAGGTAAATTATATATATATTGCACTATTCCCAAGTATGGTTGAGAAATAACAATAGGTGTAATTGTTGTATGACCGTAATCAAGGGAATCAAAACCAAGCAAGGGGGGGTAGCTGAACAAAATAACTAAAGTGACAGCCAGGTGTGTAGAAGGACCTGTCAGTGATTAATATATGCACATAATTGCTCAATTATGCACAGTTTACAAAGGAGATTAGTAGATGCACACAATATTATGCACAAGATAAATAAACCAACAGTTAGGTCTGTGGCACCATCCAAGGTAACACATTAGTATCAGTAGTCTATGAAAATGTGTATGCAATTACAGGGGAAGATTTACACTGATCCACATAGGTGTCAGACAATCTAGAGGTTGATCTGATCATATAAATCCACAGGACCATATGTGGAAGTAACTCAAATAGCTTGTGCAGCAAGAGTAATGAGCGGCACAAGAAGCACATTTCATAGAGCAAATATTGCAAAGTGGCACATCACCTAACCCAGTGAAGTGTGGAATCCCATCAGTCAAGGTCAGAGTCAAGTGGGGGCCCCACGTCGCCCTCCCCACGCGTATCGCTGCTAAAGGGGTGCAGCTTCGTCAGGGGTAGGTATCACAGTGTGTAATAATACCTTTTATAGTTCCTCTGAATCTATTGTGAGGCTAATGAGTGAAAAAAACGCCAGACCGGAAGTGCTATGACTTCCTGGTATAGTAAGAGTCTCAAGCTACTTGATTGACAGTGGTAACAGCCAATCAGAAGTGTTTTACCAGTAAAACAGGAATTACATCATTTTGTAGTCCTCAGACAGTAACAGCATCATGATTGACAGCGATGGAAGCCAATCAGAGGCTCTATACCAGTACTGAGGATATGACTCATCGGAATTGCATCATTCTGTAGTCCAGAAACCAGTGATGGACATATAGTCCGTCCAATAGTGGCAAGAGAGGTAGCAAGACTAGAAGTAGATATAAAAGAGTATACCCAGCAATCAATAGAAGTTATATGTTGATTCTAATTCATAGTGCTACACAAACAAAGTACCCGATGTTTTACTATGCCACTATATGGTTTACTAAGAACCAGAATATAGTTCATAGGACACACAAAATGACACGATGGTTAGTATTATATTCTACAAATTACTGGTAAGAATGTTAGCAGGATTCCCAAATGAGGTCCAGCACTAATAGATGAGATTGTTGAGAGGATGCACAAGGTACATTAAAGAGTATGGTTCGCACGAAAACAATTGTAACTAACCCTCTATATACAATATGTACAAGACCCCACATGATCCCATAGGGGTTATAAATTTACAGAATACAAGGTCATAAATAAGGACAACCGGACTATGAGTATGATATCGTCCATACCCATGCCATTGGTAGATTGCACCAGAAAGTCTATATGTCCAAACACCCAGATCAACAATGAATCCCACAGCAAATCCCCATGTGTATTCCCACATAAACACGTAGCTCCAAGGAAGTGATTTTATATTGTGTGTCTCACAGTTGTTTAATAAACTTCGTTGTTCTTTTACATTCAATTATATTGTGGTGTGCTCCCTACATATGCCAATATCTTTTCTCTCCTTACATACTGTTTTTGTTGGCATGGTGAGCACCCGTTAATATTTTTCTATCATTAGTGGTGCTGCTCATTTTCTACTTTTGACTATGAATACCATAGTCACTCATTAACATCAGTAATGAGGTACTTTTATAACGTTTATATTCAGTTTCAATATACCGTATATACTCGTGTATAAGCCGACCCGTGTATAAGCCGACCCCCCTACTTTTGCCCCCAAAACCTGGGAAAATCTATTGACTCGTGTATAAGCCGAGGGTGGACCCTAGCACAAGTATACAGCCCCCAGCAGTGTGGTATACACCAGTCCCAGAGGTAGATACAGCAGCCCCAGTGGTAGTATAACACGCAGCCCCAGTAGTATATACAGCCCCAGTGGTAGTATATACAGCCCCAGTGGTAGTATACAGGGCCCCAGAGGTATATAGCAGCCCCAGTGGTAGTATACAGGGCCCCAGAGGTATATAGCAGCCCCAGCGGTAGTATACAGGGCCCAGAGGTATATAGCAGCCCCAGTGGTAGTATACAGGGCCCCAGAGGTATATAGCAGCCCCAGTGGTAGTATACAGGGCCCCAGAGGTATATAGCAGCCCCAGCGGTAGTATACAGTGCCCCAGAGGTATATAGCAGCCCCAGTGGTAGTATACAGGGCCCCAGAGGTATATAGCAGCCCCAGTGGTAGTATACAGTGCCCCAGAGGTATATAGCAGCCCCAGTGGTAGTATACAGGGCCCCAGAGGTATATAGCAGCCCCAGTGGTAGTATACAGTGCCCCAGAGGTATATAGCAGCCCCAGTGGTAGTATACAGGGCCCCAGAGGTATATAGCAGCACCAGTGGTAGTATACAGTGCCCCAGAGGTATATAGCAGCCCCAGCGGTAGTATACAGTGCCCCAGAGGTATATAGCAGCCCCAGCGGTAGTATACAGGCAGCCCCAGTAATGCAGGCCCCCCCAGCGTCTCTCCGGTCACCTGTAAAGCAAGCTATACTTATCAGTGTCCCGCTCGCACCCGCCGCTGCCGACATCCGCGATCCTCCATCTTCATGCGACTCCTCTTCCTGTTTCCTGTGCGCGTCGCCGGGAATGACGTCATTGCCGGCGACGCGCACAGAAACAGGAAGAGGAGTCGCATGAAGATGGAGGATCGTGGATGTCGGCAGCGGCGGGTGCGAGCGGGACACTGATAAGTATAGCTTGCTTTACAGGTGACCGGAGAGACCCTGGGGGGGCCCTGCATTACTGGGGATGCGGGGGCTGCTGTATACCGATGTATACATCGGTATGTACCGATGTATACATCGGTATACAGCACTGACTCGCGTATAAGCCGAGGGGGGTACTTTTCAGCCCAATTTTTGGGCTGAAAAACTCGGCTTATACGCGAGTATATACGGTATGCATTTAGGAGCTAAAAGGAGTGTAGGGTAAGTGTTACTATGCTCTAGGGACAGCTTTTAATAGCTTAGGAGGTGGTTTGGGGGTGACAGGATCCCTTTAAGGAAACTCAACAGGAAAATGATGGGTATTAATTTCAGATTAGACTTTGAGTAGTATTTTTCTTCTAAAACACTTTAGAAGTTGTCCACAGCTTTAACAATAATGGTCTTTTTTTAGAATAAGTCATATCTGATCAGTGGGAGTCCAACACCGCTGCCGAATTGCTTCTCTTGGGGCTGGAACTGCTCAGTTGCAAATCTGCCCTGTGCAACTTTGTAGATGGGATTGTGGCCCTAGCTGAGTACTACTCATCTGCCCCCTAGTAATTTAAAGGTGTTTGTCAGTGATATGGTTTACTGACCCCTTAGCCTGAGTCAACCAACACTGTGAGCTCCTGATCGTTGGGGGTGCCCAGTGTCTAATTTACTTTACTCTACTTACTTAACACCCCTGAAGTTAAAGCAGAGCTACTGAAAAATTCCCATTAATTGGGTATCATCCGATGGCTACTTCTATTATACTGATTAGATTTAATGTCTGGGTAGTAGTTTTCTTCTGGGAGATTCTATGTGCATCATACAACTGAATGTTGCATTGTATGTAGGGAAGTATCCGGTCCATAAACTCCAAACAGCAATTAAGTTGTTGCTGGAAAGGACGGTCTGATCATCCATTAAGTTAGGAAGGTATCATTTCCAAATTCTTAGATTTTCTAAAGTTCTCCAAACACATTAAGTGATTGTCAGCCATACACACCAATATCAGTGAGTTAGGCGACAGCCTGTGTAGGTGGGCGATGGCAAACTGATTGTCGTAGAGGATGTCGATCAGCCATGTCCAACTTTGGATTGCAGATTGCTTTGTTCTCCAGGACCTAAGCCGCTGGCAGAGATGTTTGTTGGTGGATTTCTCTTACAGAATTCAGGAGTGATCAGGCCAAGCATCGTTCGGCTGATGGCCATCTAGTGTGTTTGGGGGCCTTTAAGGATTTCTGAGAATAACTTCTCTTCTGTAAACATTTCATGCTTGAGTTCTTTTTGGAAAGTTGTTATATAAATGATTTTATTTACGAGGAGTTAGTTTGCATGTACTACATTTAAAGGTTGAACAAAATCTATTTTTCAGATTTGCCAGTTGCCCAAAAAATTTACTGAAAGGAAAACCCCATATAAGACTACAATCATAATCGACTGCAGATGATGTTTTCTATAAACTTCATTCTAGTAATTATGGAATCCTTAAACTACAGAAAGAAATGAATCTTTTGAGGACAATCATGTAATTAAAAGACTGGAAAAATCTAAGAGAGCCCTTCAGATTCTCTACTCCACATCGGTGACTGCCTGTCTAATCCCCCGGCCGGTGAAGCTTTAGATACCTTTGATTCCATGTAACACAGAAAACAAGGGCAATGCTCAACGTATTTTGACTGGGTGTCAGTATTTTATGTGGTGTCCTAAAAGGCACTAGGAAGCCCACCTAACAGTATGGGAGGGTTAGTTACTCCATGAATGATGATCACATGTGCCACTTCTTTCATGTGGGAACTGATGTTATAACCTGTCCATGCGAGTGGATTCTGTAATCAGTATCTGGTCGAAGGGCAACAGTGAAGGCCTGCATATTTGTTAGATGAAGGTTGCCCACATTCAGCAATTTTGGTTGAACCTGCCCGACCATCTGATGATAGCTTGCTGACAGATGATGTTGAGACAAGGCTCTGGTGGGTTTTCATGGCTGATAAACCTCCGACAGATGTGTCTGGTAGTGATGTTGACCTCTATGTGCATTAAAATCACATGAACATTTGGCTAGCAAGCTCATTTAGCTAACAGTTTGTGTGGTCAATTTTATACTGAACATTTAGATTTGATATGCTTACATTGTTTATTTACCTTCTTATTAATTTGTAAATTAGGTTTAATATAAAAGCCCCCACATTGAGATTCGTAGGGTGTTCCTAGCAAACAGCTGATTTTGATCGTTATAGCTGCAGCCGATAAGGTTTTGCACTTAAACTGTTCATGTAATGGGAATCCTGATGAAAGAGTTGTCCTGTGTGATGGCCATATGCTGACAATTCACAGAAAAAAGCCATATAAAACCAATGTATGACATTTGTAGTAAAGGGAGTTGTTCAGTCACAACATATTGACCTATGCATAGGAGGTTTGTCATTAATATGAGATCCTTGGGGGATTACCACTTAGCGCCTTTCACCGATCAGCTGATACTTGCTTTGGTAACCACTGGATGTAAACACTTTAGGCCCGATTCATTTAATCCAGGGGTCAGCAGTTACATTTCCTAAGAGGCCACATGAGAGAATGTGACGAGTGTGGAGGGCGAGGGGTGCGGTTCTAGCCACATTGCCCTGCCCCCTGCGGTGACGTCACTGCATATACCCGCCCTGCTCCATGGTTAACATTGAGCAGAGCGGGTATCAGCGGTGATGTCACTGCAGTAGGCGGGGCGGCCGCCCTCCTGCTCTGACATCACCGCCTTTCCCTGCCCTGCTCCATGTTAACCATGGAGCAGGGTGGGTATAAGCGGTGACGTCACGCAGGGGGCGGGGCTAAGCAGCCATTACTGCAATAAGCGCTGTGTTATGCTGCAGACAAGGGAGACAATGATTGGCATCAGCGAGGTGGCGGTGGGCAGATTAAACATGCAGGGGCGTGAAACTGCCCTTTGGCTCCAGTCACAAGCCACTTCCTATTTGGCTCCACTATGTAAGGTTTCAAAGTGTATTATCTCAGAGTACAGGGGGGCTCAAGGGCTGGGGGACCCCTTGCCTGGATGCAGCAGACATTCTGCATTCAGTGCTGTAATTAGTTCACCATGCCTGGTTGGTGACAGGTCCCCTTTAAGTGTTTTCATCGTTCCGGGCAGATATCTTTGTTGGTGTCGAGTGTCGGAGCCTCACTAATATATTGCTAAACAATTTTGTGGATACCTCATCAATATGTTGTGACCGGACAGCCCCTTAAATGAGATATTCAATTGACCACAAAAAGCCTTTTACAACAATTGGGACATCGGTTAAAAGAAAAAAAGCTTCATAATCCTACAATTTTTTTCTATTTCCATGAAATGCTAATTAACCATCAAGCAAAGTAAATATAAGAGAACACGTGTTTCTTCTGCATCTTTCAAATTGAGGAGAGATTTGGCTGGGCTTCTCACATCTGCTTCTCATTCTATTCTTCTGGAACAATTTTTGTTTCTTTTTTTTGCTTTTTTCTCTTTTTGACAACAGTGAAATGTTTATGTGCACTGTAGATGTACGGAGCTTGTCGGGGCCAGTCCAACTCTGCACAAGACGGAGCTGTGGGAAAGTCCCGAGATCGCTCCTTTCACAGAAGACACGTCACTTGGGGAATTATTCCAGCTTACATTAAAATCTTATTTCCATTTGTTTGGAGATGTTCCAGTAGGGTTCTTTTTTCACCCGGGGTTGGGGTGATGCTGCAAGCTCCATTTATTGCGTTATCAGTGCTATGAACGGAACGAGCGCTGGAGCCTCGGCGGTGGGTGGCTGATTTCAGAAGGGTGGGATAATGATCTAATTTCAAGATCATTTTAATGGTTGACCCCCGACCTTTTTATGGAAAAAAAGGCATAAAAACAGTAGTTAAAAAAAGGAATGGAGGAAAATAATGTTTCATTGTAACATGTGAAAACGATTAGTTGGGGAACAATATGGCTTTTTCTGTGTTATGTGATGATTAAGGGCAAAACGAAGGTGAAGGTTGGATGTTTATGAAAGCGCTGATTGAAAGGACATGAGTAATATGTAACGCAGACTTACTGTAGGCTACATATTACTCTCCGCTTGTTTGAAGGAACATCACAATGAATGATTATTTGTTTTATAAAGCATATACTTATGTATGGATGTGCCTGGCAATTAAGATCCCACTATATACTGCATGGTAAATTGACCATTACTGTGATGTTTCAAATAAATCCCAAGGGATAGATTTAGATTTCTACCTATCACTAAGTAAAACCTTACATGGAAATATTTTTTGGTTTAAAGGGAACATAACAAATAACTGTGTGATTTACCAAAAGCATGTTAAAGGTAGAGAGTAATCAGAATTTCACCTACTGTTATATATCAGGTTTTTATGTTAAATGTATTTATTTTTTTACATTATTTTGGCTATTCTTTTTTTTTTTTATTTCTCCTATCCGAAATCTTGCAATTTTAACATGGGCCACTAGGGCTATTCTGGACATTACTTTCTTATTCTTTCTGGAAGTGCACACACACATTAGCCTAATGAACCCAACCTTTTTGAATTGAAGCTGCTAATGATTGTGCTCAAAGGCCTTTGTGACAGTGGGTGGAGGGGGGGAACAGGGACATTTGTCTATTTTGGACAGTGGATCCATTGTTATCAGCTATATAGAGAGGTGTTACCAGTTATTGTAATGATGAGAATTCTAAAGATGTATTTAGAATTTCTTAATATATATTGCAATACAAAAATATAATGCCAAAATAAAAAAAATGTAACACACAGAATTAGAATAGACAATTTTCTGATGATGCATTCACTTAAAAAGAGCGCTACTATCTGAACAGATTGCAAAATCACTTTTGAGATATTGAATTTTCTTTTTTTCTCCTTTTGGGTACTGTAGGGTTCATATTCTCTTACAGTTATGATGGCCTCTTACCTGGGAGACTTTTGACAGGTTTGGGCCCTCTGTCTCGTGACTATATTGAGACTTCATATTAACCATGCTTTTTTCCTTTTGGCACTTGTGGAATTACTGTCAGTCTGCTTCCAGCAAGCCAGTCAGGTCTTGTCCAGGTGTGGCCATTCTGTAATTACTCTTTCCCCTTTATATATTGCATAGTCCCAGCATGCTCTGCTGGTGATTGAATTCATTCAGGCCAAAGCTCCTAAGGTGAAGGGAGCTCTTTGGAGAACCTCTTGTTGCCAAGCCGTCTGCTGTACTTCCAGACGTGAAGTTTCTGCCTTGTTGTTCCCTGTCTGTCTCCCCTTCCCGTTGTCTCTTTTTATTGTAGTGGATGGTACTAGTGCTCCCACCAGCCATTCCCTACTGAGGGCCCAACATCAGGGCCGGCAGAGGGCCTAGGTATCCAGCTTGGCGACGAGTTGAAAGAACTCCTATGGGGACGGTAGGGAGATCAGGGCACATCTGCAGATGAGTGCAGGAGTTCACCACTCCCCCATTCCCTATGATCAGAGTCATCCTGTGTATTTATCCCTCTGGTGTCGCCATGTCTGTTGTTTCCCCTTATTTGCTGGACACTGTAGGTCCGTGCTCACTGTCGCACACGGTAGTCAGACATTCCCTTGTCCAAGCATGACACTTAATTACATCCTTTTTTGTTTGAGTGTGCTTACAGAAATATTTGTCAGTTGCTGAATAGGACAGTCCATTGGACTCTCACCAAGCACAGGTGCCCGTGCATCATCGTGGCCAAACATTTAAATACACCTTTCCGCCAGTTTTGTTTTCCTTTCTTTCTCCACCCTTTTCCTCTTTTGACAGTTTTATCTTCATAGAGCCAGAGAAGGGTGGAGATGGGTGTAAAACAGGTGGGAAGGTGTATTTAAATGATTGACGCACCATGATGCACAAGTGCATGTACGTGGTTTCTGCTGACAAAGGCCCCGTAAGCCTTCATCAGTATGCTTATACTTTCTCTGCAAACCTGTGTATCAGTTTCTCAGTCTCCCTCCTCTATAACAGATGCATGTCAGTTCAGACTGCAGCTACAATGTGATGGGCTCCTATTAACCTGACAAGGGAAAAGCCTTAAAGGGTTATTCTCAAGTTATTTGTTGAGCAGCTCAGAACTTTCATGCTCCTTACTTCCTAGTTTCTAGCAGGATAGGCTCTCTTCCCTGAGTGACAGTTCTGGTAATTAATAGAGCTGTAGCATTAGCAGATTGTGTGCTAAGCTTTATAGTTTTATCAGCGGTTTGTTCTGAATTTGCTCTGTCATGTACCCATTTTTCATCACGTAACTTGAGGTTGCGCCTGCAAAGGTTAATCTATCTCCTCTCACTCAAACCAGCACTCGACCTCTGTCCTAGCCTGAAAGGGAGCATAAATCACACCCTGACATACTGCGCACCCCGCTTCACACACGCTGCCACCACTCACCGAATTTGGGCCGATGAGTCCCCTAAACTAAGACTATCAGACAATCAACAAAATCACACCCTCTCTAGGGTATGGGTTCTGTAGAGATTACAAGGTTCAGACTTATTAAAATCTTAATCTTTAATATAAAAGGTACAGTGCTTGCAAGAAAAGATATAAAATGGAAATAAAAAGTGATATACAAATATGCAAAACAGTTCTAAAAATAAAAAGTTAAAAATTTACAGAAACCTAAACTTTGCCGCTTGTACTCTGTATCCCAATGGGGGGGGGAGGTGGTGGGAGAGATGGAATTGGATCACAGCAGTGTTTCAGCTGCCCCAAATCTGTGCACAAAGGATTTTAGCCTGGAGGGTCCAGTTATGGGCTGTGACTGGATGTCAGATTTCTAGACCAGCCTTCCATTTTAATATTTTACTTCTGGGACTATGATTGGAGCCTCTTCGTAATTTAGCCATGCATACATTATGTCCAAATGTCTTTGTGTTAAGCTATTCTCTTTCCCTCAGTAAATGCAAACTGTCTGGCTATACTAAATCCCATTTGGTGGAGTCTTTGCTCCCCTTCTCTTTCTAGCTACAGGTGTGAAATGTTTCACTCTGGTTTCTCAGGATGGCATCCTGGGGAGGCAGAAGACTGTATCGGGGAGTTAGCTTTGTGCTTAGATAACATAGGTTGTAACCTGTGTGTTTTATAGAGTTTAACCCTGATGTAGAGTTGTAGAGTTTACCCTTAACTCCCTGTGTCCATTCCCTCAGATACATATTTCACTACACACTGTTATTGCATTATTTACACTTAGAGGTGCTAGGGCATTTGAATGATCGCACTAATCCAGACCGAGTAGAGAGGAGATTACGATACCTCCTGGGAAAGCTGCAGGGCTTATAATTTACAAGTGGATGTCTTCAGAAGCTGAGATGGAAGGTGGTTAGATGAACGTCTAACTTAGGGCCACGTCACACACACAGATATCTGTGCAGATATTGTTTGCAGATCTCTGGTTGCAGTGAAATCATGGACATATTGTTCCATTTTGTGGCCGTGTACAAATGGAGCAATGTGTCCATGATTTCACTGCAACCAGAGATCTGCGAACAATATCTGCACAGATATCTGTGTGTGTGACGTGGCCCTTATGTATAGAAATTATACACAGGTTAAGTTACTATTGTTAGTGGCAACACTTTGGAGTACTTATAACTCATTTACTGACAGTTTTCATTGGTGTTATCTTGCGATACATAAGACTTTCTGGTCACTTTTTCTTACAGTTGCTTTTTAACAAAAACAAGTGTTCCTTGGTATGCTTGTTCCAAAGATCAGCCTTTGTAAACGCGTCCTTAAGATATGTTCCAACATTGGGTTTTTGCCACAATTTTCTTCCACGCATGTTTTTACTGTATCAAGCAGTGGAACCAGGGCTGTGGAGTCTGAGTCCATTTTTGTAGAGTCTGATGTTTGGCTTACTGACTTCACAGCCATGGTTGTGGAGGTGGAGTCGGATGTTTGGCTTACCCACTCTACAGCCCTAAGTGAACACCAAAGCAAATCCATAAGTTATCTCCTATACTTATTGTAGGTGTAAAATTACCAACTTGGGACAAAAAAAGTTTAGCATCACTAGATGATGAGGGTCCTGTGTTGTATCATGTCTACCCTAGCAATATGCCATTACATTATAATGTGGGAGAGCTTTTTAAAACCTCTCTAGGTTTTTACAATATATTTTGAGTAAAACATTAAATTCACATAAAATGTTTAGTCTCTGCAGAAAAGTGATACCTTGTATTATCCCTAGTGCAGGGCCCAAAGGTGAGGAATAGGAGAAAAGGATTCCAAGAACACCAAATAGTGGGTACCTGTATTATGTAATGTCCTACCACTCCTGCTGACATACTCCTGGCCCCCCACATACTGTATCACTTGCCAAGCATGCTGCCATAGGGGTACATACGGTGTTAGTGGTCAGACCCCTATGTTCTCCCGTCTGATGAGGAGTGGCTTAGTGGATGGTTGACTATTTGGTGATCAGTGAAGTTCTCTGTCCAATTTGTTAAAGGGCTTGTCTGTGCTGATATATCCCTTTAAGTTTAAAATAAACTTGCATTGACTAGACAATGTAGTAATTGGAAACCAAACAAAAGTAAATATAGGATTCTTTTTCCATTTACAAAATAATCTGTTGAGTGTCCGAAGGAAAGACATTATTTTTCTTTTGCTGGAATTAAATTGTTTGTCATTGTCCTCCGCTCCTCGGCCCTGTGAGTTGTGTATTGCTACATCCTGATTTCCTTTTAATGTCCCGTATTACGGCTTTCAGCTGCTTCTTATCGGCTCCTGCGGGCAGTGATGTCACGAGCGGCAGGAGAGATTGTCGTCATTTATCCAAGGTCTATAGCCGTGCTGTCTGCCGCCTTCTCTCCTGCTCTTCTAACGAGGTAGAGCCGCCGGCCTCTCGGTTCACGCTGGGTGATAAACTGCTGCTTGTAGTGCCGGGAGAATATCATTTAGAGACAGATTGGTTTGCTGTTTAATCCAGCAGTGTAGTAGTTATCTGCAGATGACATCAGTTCTCTGCAGGACCCTGCTCTCTGCAACAAGGAGGACTGCTTACATTGTGAGATAAACACTTGAGCAGAATCATATGACCCCTTATATAACCCAAAAACGTATATTCAATGTTTTTTCGTAAAACCAGAATAAAAAGAAAATCTGGTGATAAAATAGAATATTCTACACATAGTGTTCCATAACTAGAGTCCCTTGGTTATCTGCTATTACAGAATCACATCAAGCAGGATCTATCTGTTTTTCTATACATGATTTATATTTTTATCTGGCGTTTACAACCATAATGGACAGTGACTAGCAGATTTAGTTCAGATATTCGTGAAACATCTACAAAACGAGCTGCCCTAGAAAGCTATTCTCAGTACCGGCCAATGCCATCTAAGGAACCACTATATTCAGCTGAAGATTTGTCCATGCCACCAGCAGCACCATCATAATGGCCCGAAATGGCAGGACTAATTCATGACATCTCTTCCACCACTCCAGTCTGTCCTCAACTCTGCTGCCCGACTAAGCCATCTCTCAATACTCCCCCGTTTCTCCCCTCTGCAAATCTCTTCACTGGCTCCCAATTCCACAACTCATCCAGTACAAGCTACTAACACTGACCTACAAAGCCATTCAACACCTGTCTCCTCCCTATATCTCTAAACGAATCTCCCACTATCTTCCCTCACGTAATCTTTGATCTCCCAAGACCTCCTCCTCCTCTCCTCCACACTTATTCGTTCCTCACACAACTGACTCCAAGATTTCTTCCAAATATCCCCCATCCTCTGGAATTCTGCGCCCCAACATGTCCAATTATCCACCACGCTCGGATCCTTCAGACTGAGCCTGAAAACCCATCTCTTAAGGAAAGCTTACAGCCCTCAATGACCACACTGCCGCCTCACCACCACCGGAGCTGCCGCCTCACCACCACCAGAGCTGTCACACCCCGACCTTCTGTCTCCTCCCCATTATCCTGTAGAATGTAAGTCCGCTAGGTACCAGTCTGTCATTGGTCATTTATTTACTGTAAACTATATCTAAATTTTGTATGTAACCCCTCTCATGTACAACACCATCGAATTAATGTTGCTATATAAATAATAATAATGACACGATTACATGATATTTATATTCTTCTAAGCTATTAATATAGTCAATGCCCATATCATGTCAGTACCACCTGCTTCTTAGGGCCATGGAAATGTAAGACAACATTGGGCTTAACTTTTATTTCACAGGAGTTTTAGCAACAGAGGCTTTAACTTTAAGTTCACTGTCCCATCACACGTGTGTCAGCCTATGATCTAATTAAATAAGTTGTTAAATAGCCCCCGATGGGCCGTAAGTTTACAGTTTAAACAAGCCAACAAAACAGTTTAGCCCATCCCTCATCCCTCCCTACAAAATCGCTTCAACGCTCTTATCCTGTAAGTTTTTTTCAAATGAACAACTTACATAAGGTCCTACTACAATATTTCTCTAGGATTAGGCTATGTGCTCACTGTGCTTTTCTTCTGCAAAGCAAATGAACCACAGTTTTGTAAATGAAAGTCAATGTGATTTTCAAAAAGCTGTGCCCAATATGGTACCATAAAAGCATGCGTTGTTCAAAGTTCCTGTCAGTTATCTTGTGCTTTTTTTGGGCTGTGTTTTCCAGTTGCCAGCCATTCTAATGAGCTGAAAAACGCAGCTCTTAGGGTGCTTTCACATCTGCGTTTTTCGTAATTCGCGGCAGATGCGGTGAAAAAAACCGCATCTGCCGCGTTTACCGCATAACCGTTCCACTTGCGGCGCGGTTGCGGTTTTTTCTATGCAAAGTATAGGCGTACTTGCGGCAGGTGCGGCAAGTGCGGTTTTGCACTTGCGGCAGGTGCGGCCGCGAAAAAAACCGCAGTAAGCCGCGGTTTTTTTCGCGGCCGCACCTGCCGCAAGTGCAAAACCGCACTTGCCGCACCTGCCGCAAGTATGCCTATACTTTGCATAGAAAAAACCGCAACCGCGCCGCAAGTGGAACGGTTATGCGGTAAACGCGGCAGATGCGGTTTTTTCACCGCATCTGCCGCGAATTACGAAAAACGCAGATGTGAAAGCACCCTTACAAAAACATGGCATATAAGCACAGTGGGCACATAGCCGAAAAGCATGCCTGCTTTTTTGAAACTGCTGCGTTTTTGAGACTGGAGAAAACCAGCCCAAATAAACACTGTGGGCACTTAGCCTTAGTCAGGACTGTGACTCCGCCATTGCAAAATTTCAGCTATAGTCTTCTTCACCAATCGTTTTGTAGAACATCTTGTGAGCTTTGGGTCATTGTCTTGTTGCATGAACCACATTCTCTTCAGATTCAGCTCATGGACTGGTGTTCGTACACTTGTCATAAGAATTTTACTGATAAATTCAGAATTCATCAATAATTCTATGGTGTCATGACCTATATACACAAGCCCAAACCATGATGCCACCACCATGCTTCACAGATGGTACTAGCCTATTTTGCCATATGCATTGTTTTACTTTCTGTAAACATAATGTACCGTATATACTCGCGTATAAGCCGAGTTTTTCAGCCCAAAAATTGGGCTGAAAAGTACCCCCTCGGCTTATACGCGAGTCAGTGTGGGGGCTGCTGTATACAGCGGTATAAAGCAGCCCCCGCATCCCCAGTAATGCAGGCCCCCCCCCCTCATGCTCCGGTCACCTGTAAAGCAAGTTATACTTATCAGTGTCCCGCTGCCGTCCGCGCCCGCATCTGCCGACATCGCGATCCTCCATCTTCATGCATCTTCTTCCTGCTTCTGTGCGCGTCGCAGGCAATGACGTCATTACCGGCGACGCGCACAGGAAACAGGAAGAAGTCGCATGAAGACGGAGGATCGGGATGTCGGCAGATGCGGGCGCGAACGGCAGCGGGCACTGATAAGTATAATTTGCTTTACAGGTGACCGGAGCATGAGGGGGGGGCCCTGCATTACTGGGGCTGCCTGTATACTACCACTGGGGCTGCTGTATATAGGGGCCCTGCATTACTGGGGCTGCAATACCACTGGGGCTGCTGTATATAGGGGCCCTGCATTACTGGGGCTGCAATACCACTGGGGCTGCTGTATATAGGGGCTGCAGTACCACTGGGGCTGCAATACCACTGGGGCTGCTGTATATAGGGGCTGCTGTATACACCACTGGGGCTGCAATACCACTGGGGCTGCTGTATATAGGGGCTGCAATACCACTGGGGCTTCTGTATATACCACTGGGGGCTGCTGTATATAGGGGCTGCTGTATACACCACTGGGGCTGCAATACCACTGGGGCTGCTGTATATAGGGGCTGCAATACCACTGGGGCTGCTGTATATAGGGGCTGCTGTATACACCACTGGGGCTGCAATACCACTGGGGCTGCTGTATATAGGGGCTGCCATACAACTGGGGCTGCTGTATATACCACTGGGGCCTGCTGTATATCATACTGCTGGGGCCTGTATACCACTGCTGGGGGCTGTATACCTGTGCTGGGGTCCACCCTCGGCTTATACGCGAGTCAATAGATTTTCCCAGGTTTTGGGGGCAAAAGTAGGGGGGTCGGCTTATACACGGGTCGGCTTATACACGAGTATATACGGTATTTCATTTAATAAAAAAAAGTTGTATTTTGGTCTCTTCTGTCCACAACACATTGTTCTAATAGTATTTAGATCCAGGTGATCTTTGGCAAACTGTAGACAGGCAGAAATGTTCTTTTTGGAGAGCAGTCACTTTATCCTTACAATCCACACCATTGTTGGTCAGTGACCTCCTCATGGTGGACTCATGAACTTTTCCATTATCCACTGTGCGATACCCTTTAGTTTTTCAGAGGATACTTTGAGTTCCTTTGTCATCTTTTGGACTATTAATACACTTAAGTCTTGGAGTGATGTTAGTTAGTTGACCACCTCTGGCGAGGGTGATAATGGTCTTGAGTCTCCATTGATACATAATCTGACTGTAGATTAGTGGAGACCAAACTATGTAGGCTGGGTTCACACCACGGTTTTGTTCCTGTCAGTGGGGATCATGTTTTCTGCAGGACCACACGGACAGGACCGGATTGGTAACTCCGGATGCCTTTTCTGTGTCCGAATCCGGGATTTTGAGGGATTTGGACACAAAGCTGGGAGGAGCCAAGCCAGTCAAGTGGTGTCGGGGCTGTTACTTTCGCAATGTATCTACATACATTGCAAAAGCAAAATTAAAGAAATCCATGGTAAAAAAATATAGAAAATGCTCACCTCTCCGCCGAGTGTCCTGCGATGCGAGGCATCCATATCCGATGGCTGCAGGACCTTAATCAGCTGACCGGGCGGGGCGGCAGCCCAATCAGCTGATGTGTCACATGACAACATCAGCTGAGCGGTTTAAATTGCCCGCCCGACGATCATTTTTTCCGGGCAATTTAAACCGCTCAGCTGATGCTGTCATGTGACACATCAGCTGATCAGGTTGCCGCCCGACGGGCAGCTGATTATGGTCCTGTAGCCATCGGATGTGGACACCTCACATCGCAATACACTCGGTGGAGAGGTGAGCATTTTTTTTCTTTCACATTTCTTTCTTTCATTTCACTTTACTAGTGTATTTAGATGTACTGCTAAAGTGAAATTATGGGAATAGAGCAGTTTTAGTGTACTAGCATGCTCAGCACACTAAAACCGGCGCCCATAGACTCCAATATTAAGTGTGCCGGAACGTCCCGGATTAGTATCTGTCCATTTTTTTCACCGGAGCCAAAAATCGGAGGAGTCTCTGATTTTGGCGCCGGGTAAAAACAGGACAGAAACTAATCTGGGACTAAATTGGCAGAATCTAATGTCCATTTATGACCAATCCGGCACTATAGGGATACATGGGAGACAAAAACGGATCATGTTCTGTCCTTTTCAAAACGGACAGAACAGGATCCCAAAAAAGTGGTGTGAAGCCAGCCTTAACGATTGCTTCATAAGCTTTTCTAGCCAGGTGAGCATTGACAACTCTTCTTCTAGGGTCCTTACAAATCTCA
Organism: Allobates femoralis; assembly: GCA_033576535.1. Taxonomy (NCBI): domain Eukaryota; kingdom Metazoa; phylum Chordata; class Amphibia; order Anura; family Aromobatidae; genus Allobates; species Allobates femoralis. Next base: position 54,918,889 of record JARQOC010000007.1, on the reverse strand, counting down.
TTTGTTTGTTTTATGACATATTTTCACTCCGTGGTGTGAAGATCGGACTTTTAGATTCTTGTTTTCAAATAACAAGTCTCTCACTCACACCTTACTACATTGATTGAAAATGCAAGGCTGTAATTGTAATTTTACGCTAAAATTATTTTTTAACACTGAAGATTCACATTGTTTTGTCACTCAAATAAAATATGATGTTGGCAATTTCTTCCTCAATAATAAAAGACAAGTCTAATATTTTTATTCTGTTGTTTGATTTGGTTTCCTTTATCTATTTTATACAGTGGGGGAAAAAGGTATTTAGTCAGCCACCAATTGTGGAAGTTCTCCCACTTAAAAAGATGAGAGAGGCCTGTAATTGACATCAAAGGTAGACCTCATCTATGAGAGACAAAATGAGAAAAAAATAATTGAAGAAAATCCAAAACATTCATATATAATCACCAATGTTTCAACCAGCTGACCTTTATTAACCCCTTCATGACCTTGCCATTTTTTGCAATTCTGACCAGTGTCCCTTTATGAGGTTATAACTCGGGAACGCTTCAACGGATCCTAGCGATTCTGAGATTGTTTTTTCGTGACATATTGGGCTTCATGTTAGTATTAAATTTAGGTCGGTAATTTTTGCGTTTATTTGTGAAAAAATCCAAAATATGGCAAAAATTTTGAAAATTTAGCAATTTTCAAATTTTGAATTTTTCTTCTGGTAAACCAGAGAGTTATGTGACACAAAATAGTTATGAAATAATATTTCCCACATGTCTACTTTACATCAGCACAATTTTTGAAAAAAAAAAAAATTTTGTTAGGAAGTTATAAGGGTTCAAAGTTCATGAGCAATTTTTCATTTTTCCACCAAAATTTACAAAACCATTTTTTTTAGTGACCACATCCCATTTGAAGTCCCTTTGAGGGGTTTACATGACAGAAAACACCCAAAAGTGACACCATTCCAAAAACTGCACCCCTCAAGCTACTCAAAACTACATTCAATAAGATTATTAACCCTTCAGGTGCTTCACAGGAACTAAGCAAATTGGAAACAAAAAAATGGATATTTTAATTTTTATAACAAAAATGTTCTTTTATCCTCAATTTTTTCATTTTCACATGGGCAACAAGATAAAATGGATCCTAAAATTTGTTGGGCAATTTCTCCTGAGTATATCGATACCACATATGTGATCATAAACCACGGTTTGGGCGCACGGCAGGGCTCTGAAGGGAAAGAGCGCTATTTGACTTTTGGAGCTAATTTTCCATTCAAAAAGTGAAATGGCGCTCCTTCACTTCTGAGCCCTGCCGCGCGCCAAAACAGTGGTTTATGACCACATGAGGTATCGGTGTACTCAGGAGAAATTGCCCAACAAATTTTAGAATGAATTTTATCCTGTTACCCATGTGAAAATGAAAGAATTGAGGCTAAAAGAACATTTTTGTGAAAAAAAAGTACTTTTTCCATATTCACAGATCAATTTGTAAAGCATGTGGGGGTTCAATATGCTCACCACTCATCTAGATATGTTCCCTGGGGGGTCTAGTTTCCAAAATGGGGTCACTTGTGGGGGAGCTCCAAAGTTTAGGCACACAGGGGCTCACCAAACGCGACATGGTGTCAGCTAACAATTTGAATGGAAAATCACCTCAAATTGTTAGCGGACACCATATCGCATTTGGAGAGCCCCTGTGTGCCTAAACATTGGGGCTCCACCACAAGTGACCCCATTTTGTAAACTAGACCCCCCAGGGAACATATCTAGATGCATTGTGAGCACTTTGAACCCGCTGGTGCTTCACTAATTGATCCGTAAAAATTAAAAAGTACTTTTTTTCCACAAAAAGTTTTTTTTTTCATTTTCATGAATTAATTTGTGAAGAACCTGGGGGTTCAATATGCTCACCACCCATCTAGATATGTTCCCTGGGGGGTCTAGTTTCCAAAATGGGGTCACTTGTGGGGGAGCTCCAAAGTTTAGGCACACAGGGGCTCACCAAACGCGACATGGTGTCCGCTAATAATTTGAATGGAAAATCAGCTCAAATTGTTAGCGGACACCATGTCGCATTTGGAGAGCTCCTGTGTGCCTAAACATTTGAGCTCCCCCAGAAGTGACCCCATTTTGGAAACTAGACCCCCCAGGGAACATATCTAGATGCATAGTGAGCACTTTGAACCCCCAGGTGCTTCACAAATTGATCCGTACAAATTAAAAAAGAAAATTTGTGTGAAAAAAAAGTATTTTTACCTTATTACGGATCAGTTTGTGAAGCACCTTGGGATTCAATGTGCTCACTATGCATCTAGATAGGTTCCTTGGGGGGTCTAGTTTCCAAAATGGGGTCACTTGTGGGGGAGCTCCAATGTTTAGACACACAGGGGCTCTCCACACGCAACCTGGTGTTTGCCAACAATTGGAATGGTTAGCGGACACCAGGTCGCGTATGGAGAGCCCCTGTGTGCCTAAACATTTGAGCTCCCCCACAAGTGACCCCATTTTGGAAACTAGACCCCCCAGGGAACATATCTAGATGCACAGTGAGCACTTTGAACCCCCATGTGCTTCACAAATTGAGACGTATAAATGAATAAAGAAACTTTTTGTGAAAAAACATACTAGTCTAGTAGTTAAAATTCGCAGCATAGGGGACCCAATACATTTGGGTCTCTCCATGCTGAGGATTCCAGCCCCCTAGCTGCCATGTTGTATCTGGCTGGCAACCAAAAATACTGCAAAGCTCCATGTCATTTTATTTGTAGAATTTTAAAAAAAAAAATGACATGGGGCTCTGCCATATTTTTGGTCCAGCCAGGTACAACTTGGCAGCTACGGACTGCCAGCAGCCCCCAGCTGCCTCATTGTACCTGGCTGGAACCAAAAATACAGCGAAGCCTATTTTTTTTTTATTTCTAGAATTATTTCTAGAAAAAAAATGACATAGGGCTCCGCCATATTTTTGGTTTAGCCAGGTACAACTTGGCAGCTACGGACTGCCACCAGCCACCAGCTGCCTCGTCATACCTGGCTGGAACCAAAAATACAGCCAGGTACAACTAGGCAGCTGGGGTCTGGAATCCTCAGCATAGAGAGGCCCAAGCGTTCTGGGCCCCCCATGCTGCGAATTGCAGCCCGCAGCCGCCCCAGAAAATGGCGCATTCATTGAAGCACCATTTTCTGGCGCTGTACCCACGCTCTTCCAGTTGCCCTGGTACCGGTGGCTAACTGGGTAATAAAGGGGTTAATGCCAGCTTTTTATTGGCAGCTGGCACTAAGCCCGAGATTCATAATATAGGGCCAATGTTAGACCCGCCATTAGGAATCTCTAGTACGGTAAACAGTCAATAAATACACACAGAGAAAAATCTTTTTATTTGAAAAAAAAAACACAGGCACAATTCGGACTCCATCTTTATTATAAAAAGATCCGACGTAGTCCACAACGAAGGTCCCACGACGCCCGATCGCTCCGACGTAGTCCACAACGAAGGTCCCATGCCGCTCGATCGCCTTTGCTTTCAGATCGCTACTCTGGAGCCCAACCCGCCAGCATGGTGATCGAGCTGCAGAAAGTGATCTGACACCTCGGGCGCAGTGACCCACTATGTGCATCACTGCGCCTGGGCTGCCAGATAGCTTTCCGCAGCTCGATCCCCATGCATGGGGATCGAGCTGCAGAAAGCGATCTGGCAGCACAGGCGCATTGACCCACTATGTGCATCACTGCGTCCGGGCTGTCAGATCGCTTTCTGCAGCTCGATGCCCATGCAGGGAGATCGGGATCCTCAGGATCTAGCTGTAGAAAGTGATCTGGCAGCTCCAGCACAGAGCTGTCATATCCGGAGGCAGTGAAGAGGAGGAGGAGGAGGAGCGGGAAGCAGTGGAGACAGAGCGGCCGCCGGAGGGGTGAGTGGGAGAGGCGATCGCCACTCCGGTGATCGGGGGGGCAGGAAGGGGGAAGAGGGGGGGTGACAGGAGAAGTAGGGGGGCACTTAGGAGGAAGCGGGGGCAGGCAGGAGGAAGTGGGGGCAGGCAGGAGGAGGCGGGCGGCAGGAAGAGGAAGCGGGCGGCAGGGACAGGAAGCAGGCGGCAGGAAAAGGAAGCGGGGGGGTAAGAAAGATGAAGAGGGGGCAGGAAAGAGGTGGGGGGCAGGGGGGCAGTTAGAGGATGACAGGGGAGAAGATTGGAGGGTAGGGATAGGAGCGGCAGGCAGGGAAACATTACAGGCGCGGTGATTTTCACTTTCACTTTTGAGTGCCAATCACCGCGCCTGTAGCCAGGGGGGTGGGGGTGGGGGCAAATCGACCCCCCCTGGGGTGTTGTACAACTCCCCATGTACCTGCAGGCCGAGTGACAGGTCAGTGACACCCTCACTCGACCTGCAGGAGCCCGATCATTCCATGGCCCAGGGGGTGGGCCAAGGGTCTGGAAGGGGTTAAGATGCAAATGACTCGCATTCATAGATAATGGAGGGACACTGTGGAATGAGGCTTCACAGAATAAAGACTGGTGATCTAGGGAGACTGCACAGAGTCCAATTGCAGTGTATACATTTTTGCATGAAATTAATGATTCTTAAAATGGTGTGTCAGGTTCATCTACTATCTTGGATTATTTTTTCTCCTGTGTACCCTCCTGCTATTTAGGCAGTAGTATCAGGAATCTATTATATAATTGTCTAATGGCCACTTCCGTCTGAGACCGAAATCGCGCGCCGCAAACGGAAGTGGCCAGTATGCAAAAGAGCCACGCGGCTCTCCTCAAAGCCCCCCTGCTCATTTTGCCTGCGGCCCCCCGCTACCCGTGGCACCCCCACATCACTCCCACATCTTCTGTCCTCCCCCCTCACCCACCTCCAGTGTCACCCCCGCCTTGCATTACCAGTATGCATTGCTGAAGGCTTCAGGAAAAGACTGTGTGGAGCCGGTCATGTGACAGGGCGGGCTGATGTGACTTCACATAGGCCGTGTCACATGACCGGCTCCACAGAGTGAGAGTGTCTTCCTGGAGCCTTCAGCAGCTGCCATCGGTAATGCCAGGCAGGGTGACACGGGAGGGCGGGCGAGGGGGGAGGATGCAGCACAGGGGGAGATGTAGAGAGGTGCAGGGGGACAGGCACAGATACAGGGGCACAGGCACAGAGGCAGGGGGACAGGCACCGAATCATGGTGCAGGGGGACAGGCAGAGAGGCGCAGGGGGGAGCAGGAGACAGGCACAGACAGGGATTTGCAGGGGGACAGGCACAGAGGCAGGGGGGCATAGGAACAGGCTCAGTGGCAGGGGGGCACTGACAGAGGCAGGAGGGCACAGGGGGACAGGCACAGAGGAAAGGGGGGATGCAGGGGGACAGCCACAGAGGCAGAGGGGAGCAGTGAGAGAGGCAGGGGGACAGGCACAGAGACAGGGGGCGCAGGGGGACAGGCACAGAGACAGGGGGCGCAAGGGGACAGTCTGAGAGGCAGGGGGCGCAGGGAGACACGCACCGAGGCAGGCATGGGAGCGCAAGGGGACAGGCAGAGAGGCGCAGGGGACAGACAGAGAGGCAGGAGGACAGGCAGAGAGACAGGGATGTGCAGGGGGACAGGCACAGAATCAGGGGGGCCATAGCAATAAAGAAAGCGTCAGCACTCACCGGTCACAGAAGAATTCTTTGTTTATTCACATGAGTGTGCTTACATGAAGGTGCAGTAGAACTGCGGGGGAGGATGAGGGGTCCTCAACAACGGACCGTTTCGCACCTCCTCTCGGCGCTTCAACAGGTTACAGAATTCTTCTGGGACCAGTGAGTGCTGCCGCTTTCTTTATTGCTATGACTAAGGGGATTCATGTGATCGGAAGTGCACCACATGGTCCCTGAGGGTGTCGGCAAGGAAAGCTGACGAGCAGTGTGTCAGTAAGTCTCCAAAACCATTGCAGCCTTTGACTGGGCGAAGGATTATAGCGGGGGACAAGCACAGAGGCAGGGAGCACAGGGAGACAGGCACAAAGGCGCAAGAAGATAGGCAGGGGGACACTGGGGGACAGGCACAGAGGCAGGAGGCATAGGGAGACAGGCACAGAGGCGCAAGGGGATAGCCAGAGGTGTGCAGGGGGACAGGCATGGAAACAAACATAAAGCCAGGGGGCGCAGGGGAACAGGCATAGAGACAGTTGGGCGCAGGGAGACGGGCATAGAGGCAGGGGGCGCAGATGGGGGAGACCGTGCAGACGGGGGAGACAGGCACAGAGACGAGAGACAGCGCAAACACACCACCCTCCCGATGCGATAGCAGGAGAAACAGGAGTGAAGACAAGAGGAGAGGCATAGGAGCGGGAACAGCAATATCTGTGTCAGGAGGAGAGACGGAGGAGCGGTGACAGGAAAAGCAGTGACACGAGGAGACATGGAGAAGCGGTGACAGGAGGAGAGATGGAGGAGCGGGGACAGGAGGAGAGACGACAGAAGGAGCGGTGACAGGAGGAGAGACGGACGAGCGGTGACGGGACGAGCGGTGACGGGACGAGCGGTGACGGGACGAGCGGTGTGACGGGACGAGCGGTGACGGGACGAGCGGTGACGGGACGAGCTGTGACGGGACGAGCGGTGACGGGACGAGCGGTGACGGGACGAGCGGTGACGGGACGAGCGGTGACGGGACGAGCGGTGACAGGAGGAGAGATGGTGGATCGGTGACAGGAAAAGCAGTGACACGAGGAGACATGGAGAATTGGTGACAGGAGGAGAGATGGAGGAGCGGTGACGGGATGAGCGGTGACAGGAGGAGAGACGGAAGAGTGGGAACAGGAGAAGCAGGGACAGGAGCAAAGATGGAGGAGCGGGGACACGAGGAGAGATTGCAGGAGGAGCGGTGACAGCAGGAGCGGTGACAGGAAGAGAGACGGATGAGCGGGAACAGGAGAAGCAAGGACAGGAGAGATGGAGGAGCGGGGACAGGAGGAGCAGGGACAGCAGGAGAGATGGAGGAGCGGGGACAAGAGGAGCAGTGACAGGAGGAGGGACGGAGGAGCGGTGACAGAAGGAGCAGGGACAGGAGGAGCGGTGACAGGAGGACAGATGGAGGAGCTGGGACAGGAGGAGCAGTGACAGGAGAAGAGACGGAGCAGCGGTGACAGGAGGAGTGGTGATAGGAGGAGCGGTGACAGGAAAAGCAGTGACACGAGGAGACATGGAGAAGCGGTGACAGGAGGAGAGATGGAGGAGCGGGGACAGGAGGAGAGACGACAGAAGGAGCGGTGACAGGAGGAGAGACGGACGAGCGGTGACGGGACGAGCGGTGACGGGACGAGCGGTGACGGGACGAGCGGTGACGGGACGAGCGGTGACGGGACGAGCGGTGACGGGACGAGCGGTGACGGGACGAGCGGTGACAGGAGGAGAGATGGTGGATCGGTGACAGGAAAAGCAGTGACACGAGGAGACATGGAGAATTGGTGACAGGAGGAGAGATGGAGGAGCGGTGACGGGATGAGCGGTGACAGGAGGAGAGACGGAAGAGTGGGAACAGGAGAAGCAGGGACAGGAGCAAAGATGGAGGAGCGGGGACACGAGGAGAGATTGCAGGAGGAGCGGTGACAGCAGGAGCGGTGACAGGAAGAGAGACGGATGAGCGGGAACAGGAGAAGCAAGGACAGGAGAGATGGAGGAGCGGGGACAGGAGGAGCAGGGACAGCAGGAGAGATGGAGGAGCGGGGACAAGAGGAGCAGTGACAGGAGGAGGGACGGAGGAGCGGTGACAGAAGGAGCAGGGACAGGAGGAGCGGTGACAGGAGGACAGATGGAGGAGCTGGGACAGGAGGAGCAGTGACAGGAGAAGAGACGGAGCAGCGGTGACAGGAGGAGTGGTGATAGGAGGAGCGGTGACAGAAGGAGCAGGGACTGGAGGATAGATGAACGTTTTTTTCCGTGTAGGTAGATTAGAATAGATACATATTCCATATTTTTCTAAATGTGTCCACCTTATTGTCATTCACGTTGTTCTGTATATAACGTGTTCGTGGTCTTCTGGACATTGAAAAACGTATAGGGTGCATAAAAAAAATTCTGGTTCTGAATTCTAATTTACCCTGTCCGTCAATGTGATGTGCTGGAGAGAAAATGAGCTGAACATAGGTTGAGCAAACTTTGTCATTCCTAATGTGGCGGACAAGGGTATAAAGTGTGGAAAGCCTTTCATACAGTTACCGTTTATAAATTGTCTGTCATAATTCATCCCGGCATGGCAGACATCGGAAAATAGGTGTCATTACAAGGTGATAAGAAAGGCTTTCTCTTTCCATGACTTTAAAATGCTTGGTCAGCTTGAAACTGTTGAGAGCATTCAAGATTCCCAAAGGAAATCCCATAAATCCTGTAATTAAGGATTTTTTATATTGTTTTATAAAAGACGTTACACTAAGTGCCGTCTGTGATCACATCCAGAGCAGCCATTCTCACATTGTTTGTTTAACCCGTCTAAGGAAAAAAAATCTTGATCAGAAAGCAGGTTTATATTGAGCCTATGAAAATATTATCAGTATTTGCTTTTTGAGATGGGATCGGTTCCCTTTAATAGTGGGAGAATTTCCTTTAGTTGAGCAGGAAAGGCAGTTATATCCCTTGCAACTAAGCAATAAGCTTTTGATTTCTTAAATTGTGTCCTCATCAAATTTTTTAAATAAATTGCATTCATTATGAAATATCTTAGGCCTAATAAAGCTGGTATTATTAGTTTGAAAATCCATGTCGCTGTGTATTTCATCATCATAATATAAACTTTCTATGGGTCCCTTAAAATGCTTATCTTATACTAGGGAGCCTAAGGGGTATGTCACACACAGTGATATCGCCAGCGATATTGCTGAAATCAATGACTTCGCCAGCGATATCGCTGTGTGGGAAAAGCAGCAGCGATCAGGCCCCTGCTGTGAGGTCACTGATCGCTGCACATCCTTCAGGACCATTTTTTGGTCCTTAAAGATCCTTGATGAAGGTGCCAGGCTAGGTGCCGAAACGCGTAGAAGGAGAATAAAGGATGGAAATCTGACTGACTCTTTGGTGAGTTTTTTAAGCCCTGGAGCAGCGCGGACCGTGATACACCTATACTCCCATCATCTTTCTGGATTATAACCACTGTTCAGTGGTCGGTGGAGATCCTGCAGCAGCTTGGAATAATATTTCCTAAACGCCTTCAAACCAGTTGTGGGGATCACAACTGCATCAGGTGAGTGGCTTCTCAGCACCACCCCATTACGATTAGTGTCACTAGTGATAGGGCACTATTGCGCCTCTTGTCCCCCACCCTTTTATATTTTACCTTTTTTGGTCCTTGGTCTCCTGCTGGTCAGCATGCATCATGACAGCGAGAGATCAGCAACCTCACAGGCTGGTAACCATGATAAACACCGGGTAACTAAGCAGCACGTGCTGCCTAAATACCCAGTGTTTATTATGGTTACCAGTGTCCTCCCGCTTACAGGCTGCACTAAGTGGGAGGACGCTGGTAACCATGATAAACAGCGCGCACTGCCTAGCTTACCCAGTGTTTATCATGGTTACCAATGTACTCCTGCTTGCAGGCTGCGTGAAGCGGCAGGACGCTGATAACCATGATAAACAGCGGGTATCTAGGCAGCGCACGCTCCTTAGTAACCCGCTGTTTATCATGGTTACCAGCGTCCTCCCGCTTAGCACAGCCTGTAAGCAGGAGTACACTGGTAACCATGATAAACACCGGGTAACTAAGCAGCGCGCACTGCCTAGATACCCGCTGTTTATCATGGTTACCAGCAATGTGGAGGTGGCTCCTTGGTCCCTGGTCGCTGAGGAGATCTGCCTGTTTGACAGCTCCCCAGCGACCACACAGCGATGTTCCAGCGATCCTGGTTGTTGTCGGGATCGCTTGAACATCGCTGGGTGTAATGGCACCCTAAGAGGGAACATTTCTCCTTGTAGACAGTGCCAAGGCAGTGTGGGAAGACTTGTAGGCCATGCAATACTCCTCTGGGAACTTTAATATGCAAATAGCCTATTGATAGGGAAAAAAAGGCTGGAACTCTAGTGCCTTCAATTAGATATATTAATCCAAAAAGTCAATATTAACCCTTTAATGAGCCTTCCCACGTGACTTGGGTTAAGAAACCAAGTTAGAAGTTCCATTTGCAGACACGTGGTTTGAGGCATCAGCAGAAAGTACAAGGTCTGATGTGACTAGGTGACAGGCCACTGACAGGGGGTCTAAGGGGGATTATATCTCTTTGTAGAGTGCTAACTGTGCTTAAGATATGTAGGCTATGCAATGCTCCTCTAGGAATTTTAAATATGCAAATCAGACCTATTACTTTGCACTGATGAGGGGTAAACGATGCAAAAAATGTACCTACAAATCGAATTTCTGGTTTAGCTTTTTAGAGCGTCTGTTCACTAATAGGACAACACCTTCTGATTCCACTGGTTTCCACCAGTTAAAATAATAGAGTCTATACTCGCCTCCTGTGCTGGCAATGTTCTAGCACTGTCGGTAATTGTGGTTTGGGGCTCCCTTGACATTGTACCGTCACAGGAGCCCCATGTCCAATCACTGCCGAATTCTCTCTCCTTGCCTTCGGACACAGGATAAATCAACTGGGAGTTAGTGGCAGCTGCAGCTTCACTTCCTGTTTATTAACTCATTTGGTCCAAAGGTGTGGAGAAGGAAGTCAGCGGTGATTGGACGCGGGGCTCGTGTGATGTAACGTGAGCTCCAAACCATGATTACCAACAAAGCTAGAATGTCGCCAGGTGAGTACAGGGTGTTTTATTTTAACTGGGGGGGTCATGTGGAATCAGAAGGGGATTAGACAAGTTTTTTTAAACTACGTCATGTGGCACACTCGCTAAAGGGTCAAAGGTGACTTTTAAGATTGAAACATCCAATAGATGACACTAGAGTTTCCAGCCTCAAATTCTCTGAGAAGGCTTTTTGCATAGCTTAATAATAGACAGGGAAATGGTTATACAGTCATTCTGACGCAAATTTTCAAAGTGTAATAGGCCTCATCTACTATAAATATCTAATGTTGTAGCGAGTTTTGTTGTGAAAACTGTTAACGGATCTACTTTAATCCCAGATGCTTCATCCTTCTCCCTCTCCAATCTTAGATTTAGGAACCGCACTATAAAGGCCCTGTCACACGTGTTAATGTCGCTAGCGACATCGCCGAAAAGTGACGCATCAGCGATGTCGCTAGCAATATCGCAAGTGCGTCGTGCTGTGTGACAGCGCGACGCAACTGCGATTGGTCGCAGATTGACCGGTTTATGAGGATGAACGTAAACCTGTCAATCTGCAACCAGCGATTAGGCTGGATCGCGCCGTCTGACACCCCAATAGTGATGTTGGCGGCGATCCAGCCTACACCGCAGCATTGCTGCGGATCGCTCGCTGGGTTGATCTCAGCCCAGCGTGCGATGGCTCCGCCCGCATCGCTGCGGCGTCACCGGCAACATCCTGCCGTGTGACACCAAGGCTGCGATGTCGGAAGCGAGCGCGCACCCACACATCGCTTCCGACAACGCAGCCTTGGTTGACATGTGTGACGGGGCCTTAATAGACAATAGAGTTTCCTTCGTCAGCATGTGACCAGTGCTGTGTCTGCAATGGGGCAGGCTGCTGTGCAGCTGATTAAAGCCCCCTTCTCTTACAGCCAATGTATACATTGGGAGATGGACTCGGTAAGGTTTTGTAAGGAGCAGTAAGCAAGCCCACTTTAAATTCATCACCTGGAATAATGGTGATCATCTACCACCAAACACATTGAAAACATAAATTCAGTGTCCGTTCACAAAACCTGACTGACGGATGCAGCTTGTACCAAGCAGTATGGGTACCTTTACACGCCGCTACTGGAGGATGGATACAACCCGCTACTTCACGTGCACGAGCACGCTCAAACGGTTACAAACGGTAAACGCACCTCCTTTACACGCCGCCACAAGGTGCGCTACGCTACGCAACATCTATAGCTAGATACATCGCCGGGTGTCTCAAGTAGCCATCTGTAGCTCATCTTAGCTCATTTACACACCGCTACAACCAGCTACTATGGGCGTACCTGGTGCAGCAGGGACAGCACATAGGCGTGCTACAATTGTGGATTACGAGACGTCCGTACGCTGATAGGACAAAGCAATAATACCATGATTGGGCAGGCATCGCAGGAGGCTGATTAATACTTGACGCTCGAGCAATTGTGTAGTGTGACTCGTCAGCTCCTTAAATATGCCGCCCTGTGCGGCGACAACCAATCGCAACGCAGGAGCTTCCTCCAATGATCACTGAAGGGGGCGCGGAAACCCGGAGCCTGTGTCACGCCCCAGCTACATAGCATGGTGTAGAAACAACCCTTCTGTTCCTTCTTTACACGCCGATACAGCTCGCTACAATCGGCTTTGTAGCCATCTGTTTTCGAGCAGTGCTCGGAAACAGATGTATCTGTTGCCGGCTGTCTCGTCCCGTCTTCACACGCCGCTACTACGGGCTATATTGACGCTACAAGCTACATTTGTAGCCTGTAGCGGGTTGTATCCATCCTCCAGTAGCGGCGTGTAAAGGTACCCTATGAGATCTCGGGAACAGCAGGTAAGATGGACGCAGAGGATCTATCAGTCAGGCTAGGGGGGTGAAGGTAGAGTTCAAAGCTTTAAAAAAAAAAGTATTACGGTATATTGATGTTTTACCATGGATTTTTAACCTAGGTGCACCAATCTCATCAGATATAAGAGATCTATATAATGTATGTGGTGTGTGATGCTGATCTGTCACTAGATTTCACAATCCACAGAACTCAGCAATGAAGTGTTGTTAAATAATGTGATCTCTTTTCTCACTGTACACATTGTGTGTGGTCTCCAGGTGATTTTCTTCGCTGAGTAATCCGAATATTTTTCACATTACTGTATGTAGGCTCTGAATACAGATGACATCATTGTAATTTCAGACATGGCAGACATTCCTTTAATGTTTCTGCCGATTGAAAAAAAAAGAAAAACAGAAACATTTGTGCTCTTAAATCAAAGAAAGTAAATCCATCTTGACAATGAAGCTGTCATTCATCTACAGAAGTGACTTTCCAGCTAATCCATCCCTATTCATGATGTTGCACAATCTGTGAGTCAGGACAACAATGCCCTGCAAACCTAGGATGACGCTCTTCTTTCTCAGGCCGGACAGAGAACTTTATGAGAAACTCCTGCTCGCGGGAGAACTGTTACAGGGTGTTTGGGCCCCACTTGGCCACTTGGCTTGAGGGAAAACCAAAGTAAATTTAACTGCTGAGCAGATGATTTCCAGATGTCGATTTCTATAAACACATATTGCCGTGGCCTAACTCGTGGCTGCAAACATTCAGTTTTATTAAAATTTACTTTATCCAGGAAACACATATGTGCCTCAGTTATATTGTCAATTATATCACTGGAAAGTCATATGTGTGCTTACAAATAGATGAAAATGCAACTTTCCGTACTGCTCTTCACTGCTGCTCGGCGGGTACCGGTCCTGTACAATGGTCAGCAGCCATCATATTCATATATTACTTAGCCTATGGCTAACTTACGTATTGTAAAAAAGCTTTTTACACATGTCTGTACAAAAACTCTTCTTTTTACATACATAAAAAGACCACTAATGCATTTTACACTTACATAGTCCTACCCATTATATTTCTGTCTGATCCTGTCTTGTTCACTCATATACTCACCATGTAATGGTTATGGGGACGCTCAGGTACATTTTGACATTTGCTCCCTCAATTAATTTTATTGGATGATTTTTTTTCATTGATAGCTCTGTTTCGTCTGCATCGAGACAGGCAACTGCAGTAAAGCCAGCAATCCAAAAACAAGAAATGGCCAGAGTATTGAATAGGGGTTAATATGTCAAACGCTCAAAATCCTCAACCACAATGAGTCCGAAACCTTTTTGGCTGAGAGAGCCATAATCACAGTATATTTTAAAATTAAATTCTGTGAGAACCGTACAACATCTTTAGAACTAAATACAAGTAAATGTGTGTATTTTATGTAAGACTAACAATTTTAATGTACAATAAGTCTCTGAAATCTTTTTTTAATAACGTTATGCTGTTGCTACCAATGATAAATCCCCTTGCAGCCCTTTGCAGCCCCCAATATGGCACCCCAACCCCCATCATCCCCTTGCAGTAACCCCATCATCCACATCTAGTATCCCAATCATCCCCATGCAGTGCCCCCATCATCCCCTTTGTGGCCCTTTACAGCCCCCACCATTGTGCCGGTACCAGTAACCACACACACACACAGAGTCACACACACTGACACACACACACACACCGACATACTTACAGATCCTCGCTGTGCGATCTCCCGGGTGCTGCTCTCCTTGCTGCCGTACCCACATGGGTTAATCCAATCAGAGGCCAGCAGCTGTGGCCCAATCAGTGGCGTATAACGTCACATGCTGGAATCTGATTGGGCCGCACCTGCTGGCCTTTGATTGGCTTAACCCGTGTGGGTGCAGCAGCAGGGAGAATGGCACCCAGAACACGGTGGCAGGCACCCCGTTCGGGTTGTTAGCCAGATGTGGCCATCAAAAGAGCCACATATGGCTCGCGAGCTATAGGTTCCCCGACCCCTGTTCTAACACACAGAAAAATATTACATATAAAATATCTTATTAATGAACAATGTAAAATTGAATAATAAGTAAATATAGAATACACCACCATATGAAACAAAGAATATACCGTAAGTAAATACAGACAAACATTTTTTTTTTTGTAACATATAGACCATCTTATATATAATTTTATATTACATTGATTAGATGCATGGATGATAGCAGCTAAATAAACTTCCAAATATAATAAGTGAAACTTGTAGGACAAAATATATCTATTTCATAGTGGGCACCAAGTGTCAAACAAATGCAGCTATATCAATCCAAAAATATATAAGGCCAGGTATTTAGAAGGATAGCAGGGTCAGAATTGTGGACAAATTAGAACACCCATGCTGCAGAATCAGTCTATAATATGCACATATGTAGAGGAGAAAAAGTCACATGGTCAGTAGATGTTGCTATACCTTGATACCATTTACCAGGAAGAGAAGTGCCCCCTGAAACGCGGTTTGCATAGCTTCAGCAGAGAGCATATTCAAGGAGGGTCAGAATCAGTCTATAAAATGCAAATACTTAGAGTAGATAAACAGTGATATGGTCAGTAGATATTTCTATACCTAACATCCGTGTTACCAGTAAGGAAAGTGCCCCCTGATACGTGTTTCACATGGCTTCATCATAGAGGACCCACTGTTATGATCCGGTGACCTTGGAGCCGCATGAATATCTTTCCCAGGAGTAAGTGGTACCTTTACTGACCGCAGTTCCTGACCTAACACTGCAACTAGAAGTAGCCGTGGGAAGTGACTAACCATACCCTAGACACCTCAAGACGCCCGGAGAACTAGCTACCCTAAAGATAGAATTCCTGTTTCTATCTTGCCTCAGAGCAGAACCCCCAAAGGATAGAAAGCCCCCTACAAATATTGACTATCAGTAAGAGAGGAAAAGACACACTCAGGCAGAAAACAGAATTTAGCAAATGAGGCCACTCTAGCTAGATAGATAAAGACAGGACAGAATGCTATTGCAGTCAGTATAAAAATCCTTACAAAAATATCCACAGCAGATAAGAGAAAAATACCCCTGAGTCTACTCAAGACTCGGCGCCCTCTAAATCTGCGGAACTCCTGTGAATCTAACTATAATGACAAAAAAGCTGTACAAGCCAACAACAAATGAATAGCACTTAAATCCTAGGAAGAAAACTTCCTAACAGAGAGCAGGTTAGAACAGACATGCAGACCAAATATCCACAAAAAAACACAACTCTGAGCAGAAATAGACAATTCCAAAACAAGCACACAGCATGTGTGCCACAAGAAAACAAAAACATTCACTTAGCTTGGAAGTTTTGCAGCAGGGCAGGAAGAGACCAGGCAGAGGAGAAACACCTCCAGGAACAATTGACAACTGGCAAGGACTGAGGAAATCCTGCAAACCTAAATACCCCAGTCCAAATTCCAATTATCCAATTCACCTGACCAAGACTGCAAAACGGGATCCACTGCATTACCAGCCACTACCAAAGGAGGGAGCCCACAAGCAGAATTCACAACACCCTCTCTGATGAAGCCACACGAAATGTGCGTCAGGGATACTTCTGCTACTGGTAATACATTTTTTAGGTATAGTAACATGTACTGACCATTTGACTGTGTTTCCCTAGTCTATAATATGTACATTTTATACACTGATTCTGACCCTCCCTGATGAAGCCACACGAAACGCGCGTCATGGGCACTTCTTTTACTGGTAACATAGATTCAAGGTATAGTAACATCTACTGACCGTGTGACTTTGTTCATCTACTCTATGTGTGCCTTTTATAGGCTGACTCTGCAACATGGATGTTCTAATTTCTCTTTGTCCATGATTCTGACCCTGCTATCCTTCTAAACACCTGGCTTTATATATTTTTTGATTGATATAGCTGCATTTGTTTGACACTTGGTCCCACTATAAAAATACATATACTTTGTCTTAAAATTCTACATACAAGTTTCACTCATTATATTTGAAGTTTATTTAGCTGCTATCGTCCATGCATCTATTCAATGTGTTATATAATTATATAATTGGAGCTCATTAAGAGAATGCCAGGAGTGTGCAAAGCAGTAATCAAAGCAAAAGGTGGCTACTTTGAAGAACCTAGAATATAAGACATATTTTCAGTTGTTACACACTTTTTTGTTAAAGGGAACCAACCACCTCAGATCACCCTAATACACAGTTAGTACATGTGCCTGCACCCTAAGGATACCTTTCCAGCACTGTTTTTGTGTAAAATCTTGCATTAGTATAACTGATCTAAAGAGTTTATAAACTTACTAGCCTGGAGACATCTGGGCGTATCCCTCCTTCTGTTATACTTCAGGGCTGTGCATTGCATGTCTGTGCTCCCCCTCCCTCCGTGCCTGCTGCCCTGCCCTGATGGGCGTGATCGTTCTCTCCTCTGCACAGAGGGAGGGGGAGCGCAGGCATGCAATGCACAGCCCTGAAGTATAACAGAAGGAGGGATACGCCCAGATGTCTCCAGGCTAGTAAGTTTATAAAGTCTTTATATCAGTTATACTAATGCAAGATTTTACACAAAAACAGTGCTGGAAACTTATCCTTAGGGTGCAGGGACATGTACTAACTGTGTATTAGGGTGATCTGAGGTGGTTGGTTCCCTTTAAGTATATAATTCCACACATGTTAATTCATAGTTTTGATGCCTTCAGTGTGAATGTACTACTTTTATAGTCCTGAAAATAAAGAAAACTAGTTGAATGAGAAGATGTGTCCAAACTTTTGGTCTGTACTGTGTGTGTGTGTATGTATGTATGTATTATATATATTATATATATATATATATATATATATATATACAGTGCCTACAAGTAGTATTCAACCCCCTGCAGATTTAGGTGGTTTGATAAGATGCAAATAAGTTAGAGCCTTCAAACTGCAAACGAGAGTAGGATTTATTAACAGAAGCATAAATCTTAGAAACCAAAAAGTTATGTTGCTCAGTTGAATTTTAATAAATTTTAAACATAAAAGTGTGGGTCAATTATTATTCAACCCCTCAAACCACCAGCATTCTGTTTGGTCCCCCTAAAGTATTAAGAAGTAGTTCAGGCACAAAGAACAATGAGCTTCACATGTGTGGATTAATTATCTCTTTTGCCAGCCTTTTCTGACTATTTAAGACCCTCCCTAAACTTGTGAACAGCACTCATACATGGTCAACATGGGAAAGACAAAGGAGCATTCCAAGGCCATCAGAGACAAGATCGTGGAGGGTCACAAGGCTGGCAAGGGGTACAAAACCCTTTCCAAGGAGTTAGGCCTACCTGTCTCCACTGTTGGGAGCATCATCCGGAAGTGGAAGGCTTATAGAACTACTGTTAGCCTTCCACGGCCTGGACAGCCTTTGAAAGTTTCCTCCCGTGCCGAGGCCAGGCTTGTCCGAAGAGTCAAGGCTAACCCAAGGACAACAAGGAAGGAGCTCCGGGAAGATCTCATGTCAGTGGGGACATTGGTTTTAGTCAATACCATAAGTAACGTACTCCACCGCAATGGTCTCCGTTCCAGACGAGCCCGTAAGGTACCTTTACTTTCAAAGCGTCATGTCAAGGCTCGTCTACAGTTTGCTCATGATCACTTGGAGGACTCTGAGACAGACTGGTTCAAGGTTCTATGGTCTGATGAGACCAAGATCGAGATCTTTGGTGCCAACCACACACGTGACGTTTGGAGACTGGATGGCACTGCATACGACCCCAAGAATACCATCCCTACAGTCAAGCATGGTGGTGGCAGCATCATGCTGTGGGGCTGTTTCTCAGCCAAGGGGCCTGGCCATCTGGTCCGCATCCATGGGAAGATGGATAGCACGGCCTACCTGGAGATTTTGGCCAAGAACCTCCGCTCCTCCATCAAGGATCTTAAGATGGGTCGTAATTTCATCTTCCAACAAGACAATGACCCAAAGCACACAGCCAAGAAAACCAAGGCCTGGTTCAAGAGGGAAAAAATCAAGGTGATGGAGTGGCCTAGTCAGTCTTCTGACCTTAACCCAATTGAAAACTTGTGGAAGGAGCTCAAGATTAAAGTCCACATGAGACACCCAAAGAACCTAGATAACTTGGAGAAGATCTGCATGGAGGAGTGGGCCAAGATAACTCTAGAGACCTGTGCCAGCCTGATCAGGTCTTATAAAAGACGATTATTAGCTGTAATTGCAAACAAGGGTTATTCCACAAAATATTAAACCTAGGGGGTTGAATAATAATTGACCCACACTTTTATGTTTAAAATTTATTAAAATTCAACTGAGCAACATAACTTTTTGGTTTGTAAGATTTATGCTTCTGTTAATAAATCCTACTCTCGTTTGCAGTTTGAAGGCTCTAACTTATTGGCATCTTATCAAACCACCTAAATCTGCAGGGGGTTGAATACTACTTGTAGGCACTGTATATATATATTATATATATATATATATATATACATATATATATTAGCAAAAATTCGAAAAAACAAGATGCACTCACCCTCATCAGGCTTTATGCACACAGACTTTTAATCATCGGTGGAAAGTTACATACCGCAGGGAGGGAGGAGAAGGAACGGGCAACAAGTCATTTTGCGCTTAGCGCTTCCACTGGTCCTCGAGACTACAGAGCTATTAGCCCTTATTGTGCAATTGGTGCCCGGCTTTCTTGTTTATAATTAGTATATATTTGTATATGTATATATATTTTTTTTTCTACTTCTCATACTAATTCTCATTCTCGTATTACTACTACTTTTCCGGCTAATACCTTTCTAAAATGTATTCCATGCTGAATGCAATTAAAAAAAATATTTATATTAGTTGCTGAGGCAGAATTTCCTTGGTAGTACTTATACGAATCCTCAGATGTTGCATTTTGTTGTCAATATTTACAAAAAAATTAATCCTAGGAATCACGTCCTTCCTTTTTTCCTAGAAGATTGTGTTGAAAGCATGAGTCAGTCTCTGCTATTTATTATCCTTCTATAACACCGTTGTACCGGTGTCCTACAGGGCATACATCTGCTTATGTATAATGTTGTACCTTTTCGTTTGTGCGTTATGTTAATGTTTTGAGTATAATAATGGGACTTTATTTTTGTTTTTTTTATTTTTTTCTCTTGGTTCTTCGTGTGCCTCGCGGCCTGCACAATCTTTTCGTGTAGGATCGCTCACATGCAAAAAGTTAGACAGGAAATAAACATCCCTTTCGGCCTACACTTAGATGAAAGGATGCTTAAGTGGTGTGTACAGACTGTTAATTCACTCAATGGAGATGGTTATAAACAAGTGGACAGACCTTAAGTATTTTCATATTTTGTTATTATACACTGCCGTGGGTATTGCTTGCAAATGAGTCTTTAGATGTTCTCCAATTTATTGCTTATGAAGATCAACACCCCCCACCACCACCCCATGACTTGCACGGAAAAGTTAAATGCCCTGATTTTCTTATTCCTCAGTTGCTTATAGAACAAAAATGGCTGCCCCAGGTTGTCCGCTTACTACTTTTTTTTTTTAATGTGAGTTTATTTTACTCTCACGACTCAACATAACTGATAAAATGCCATATGAAGATTGGCATTGAGTTTCCCATTAGACATGTCCAAGCTATCTTCAACCCCAGCCTGAAAATGCAGCCTTCTTTCCTTTGATATAGATGTAATTGTTGCTATCAACCTGGGGCCCTGACATCGAGAACCATCTGTCCTATGCGCATGTTCTAGGCTTAAGCACAACATCAATGGCATGAAACAACAGCTCAATGTTGATGCCGTAGGAAGAAAAAGCTGATGCAGATTTAGATGAGGAAAAATGACATTGCAGAAAACCGCTAATGAATACATAGGAAAAATGAGAATCTTAGCTGTTGCAGTGGCCATACACACAGGTTTTAATTGCATTTAAGAGACACATAGATTCTCACATGCATTTTGTACTGCAAACACAGGCATACGGTTAGGGACCCGATATACATGAGAACACCGTGACGGGGTTATCGGGCTCAACATGCAATGGCCACTGCATCAGCTAAGATCTCACTTTTCCTATGTATTCTTTAGCAGTTTCTGCAATGTCATTTTTCCTCATCCAACTTTGCATCAGCTTTTGTAGAAGCTAGCCATTCATTCTTTAGCCATTAAGCTATACCTCATTTAATGTTTAGTGTGCAGCGGAATAAACAGTATATGACCATGTATTTTCTAGCTAGCACCTTCACATACAGGTGTGCCAGTCGATCTTTATTATTAGTAGGAAGAAAAAGAGCTGGATCCAGAGGCTGCAAGAAGAAATTAGAACATATATAGGAATTGCTTAATACAAAACAGTACCCTACCTAAGACCTACGTCACTGGCCTCTTATTTTTTCAGCCAGTAACTGATCTTCACTGATAAGGGTCAACAGCCTTTGAACATTTTGTGAGAGAGTAGTTTGGCTGATCGCTTTAATCCTTTTGCAAACCTGCATAAAATTTCAGTTGTTGACTTTTAGGATTTATGAACAAGAATGTGGCATTGAATGTTTCTCTATATTCTGGAGGAGAGATGATTTGCAACTCTTTGTATGGACCAGGGCTATGGAGTTGCAGTCTGTGTCTGTGTCTATTTTAGTGGAGTCGGAGTCAAATTCGGGGAAATAGAGGAGTTGGGAGTCCGAGTCTGAGGTTTGGCTTACTGGCTGCACACCAGTGCTATGGTGTCACTGTACATTTTGGTAAAGTTGGAGTTGCCGTCGGATTCAGGGAAATTGAGGAGTCAGAGGCTTACTGACTTCAGAGCTCTGGTATGGACACCAGACATCCAGTTGAAAATACATGGCAATGCTGGATTTTAGATTTGGTCCAGTGTTTTGTGTGAATAATGTGACATGGTATTTATATTGTTTTTTTTTAAATCAAATATTTTTTTATTGAATGTTTCAAAAATATCAGTAGAAACAAAATGTGATAGCCCCACATGCTTACCACCCCCCAACACAACCCACCAAAATATGTGAAATATGGAGTGATCTGTCACCGTACAATAAGGAGATTGCCAATAGGTGAACAATAATCTTTCACTTGTTGGTAGACTCCTTACAACTGACTAACATATCAATATTTATCATACAGTAATCAGCATATAAGATTTATACTTTTGGGTTCACCAGAACAGATATTACTGTCTACTAAAAGAGACTCAGACGATATCTCCAACTCCCTTGACGCCAGGTTGTCAATCCAGGGGGCCCAGAGCTTATTGAACTTGACAATAAGATTCCTTTTCGTATAGATTCCCCTTTCCCAATTTACCATCCATTTGATTTTATTAATGAAGTTGGATATCCGATATCTGACCAAGTGGCCACTAGTATGCAGTTCTTGGCCATGTACAGAATATGTGACACTATAGTTTTGCCGTGATCTTATGTTTATAGCTCCTCAACATACCCCAGTATACAAAGAAAGGGAAGGAGGTTACATTATCTACATCAACCTTGTTTATGATTTTCAGAACTTTCTGACACAATACAAATTAGAAGAGAACCATATTTAATAGATTAGCTGTGAGTGTACCTTACTTCTAGGACATAACGGATCTGGTTGTAGCTCGACGTCAAAGAAAAACTGAGGCGTTCTATATACCCATTCCATCACACATAAATGGGATAACCTATGGGACTCGCTGAAAGAGAGCAGCAAGACTCTGTCCAGGATTTCCTGCCATTAACCACCACCAATAAGACCTATGTCCCCTCCCATTTACTCTTAGAACCTATTGTATATTTTGTTAGTACCTTGTTGTCTATCAAGACACTATACAATACTGAAATCGGTCCACTGGAGCTATTTGAGGCTGCCATCCTTTGTATTCTGAAATTTGTAGGCACTGAAATACTTAAGTCAAGTCTCTCTGCTTGAAGCACATGCCTCAGTTGAGGAGATTTATAAAATTCAGAGTGGAGGATGCCAAACTCACTTTGTAATTAAGAGAGTTCCTTGAGTAAATCACTTTTTAAAATGTGGAATTCTCTATGAATGCCTCTCAAACCCCAGCTTTGAACCCTTCTAACAGTAATAAATGAGTAAGCCACAGTGTCTCCCATAGTAGAGTATATTGGATAATCCCTTTAAGACCCTGCAACTCATTCGCCTTCCACCATAGTTGATGTATTAGTAGTAAAGTTGACAATTTATCTGGAGAAACTCTGAATTTATGTGATTCCATAGACCTGAAAATAATTGTTGATTTAAGGTGATGTTAGAGAAGGAGACACTGTGCCCCCCACCCTCCTGGTCAATCCCAGGAGATGCTGAAGTTGAGCAGCCATAAACTGCCAATCCTCTCCTCCCTTTTGTCCCTGTGCAAAATTGTCAGTCTAAGGGTACTGTCACACTTGGCGACGCACCAGCGATCCCGACAGCAATACAACCTGATAGGGATTGCTTGTGTGTCGCTGTTGGGATTGCTGGTGAGATGTCAAACAGAGATCTCGCCAGCGATGTAACAGCGATCCGGAATGATCCGGAGGTCGTTGGGACCCTGTTTCTCAGACCTGTAGTATTGAGGTCGTTGGCCCTGTCAAACACACCGATGCATGCTGCCCAGCGAGACCCCAACGATCAAAAAATGGTCCATGCGACTGACACGACCAGCGATCTCACAGCAGGGGCCTGGTCGCTGCTAAGTGTTAAACATGGCGAGGTCACTGTTGCTTCATCATATCTGTGACTTAGCAGCGATCTTGCTAGCAATTTCACTTAGTGTAACGGGGGCTTAAGACCAGGAACTTGTTTTCTCTAGATCAGTTCCCTAAACAAACGATTAATTTTGAAATAATATCTCTAGGATAACCAAATTGGGGAGTTATGTATGGCATATAAGAGTTGGTAGATCCAAATATTTTTTACTAAATTGACACAGTGTAAATTAACATTATCTGTGGTAGATCAAGAGCCCATCTTTTCTTTAAACTTTATTATTTTTGTTGGATGCTTTAGTCATAGTCTATATTCAGACGCTGCGCAAGTGATGCAGAAATTTCTGCATCATATCTACATCCGCTATAGACATGTTACACAGCAAATCCATTGCGCTTTTGCTCGGTAATATGTGCTTTTTTGAAGCAGAAAATTCTGCATCGGTCCCTGCTGTCTTCGCTCTGCAGCTCTGCAGCACACAGCTTACCTTGCATACTGGTAGGCACTTCTGGGTTTTCGCTGTGTTAAGAATTGACAGATTGAAATATAGCACTGGTCATGAAATATGCCAATATGGCGCTGTTCATAATGCCTTAAACCCCACCGCCCACACACACACTCAGTCACACACACACATACATGCGCACATAGACACATGCACATACACACACACACACTGTGCCGCTATCTTTGGATACTATATAAGATGGCGGCGGCGTGTCCCTTAACACCACCCCACCTCAAAATTACATTATTTACAGGATTACGTCAGTTGGGAACTTGATGGGAGCTAATAATGTGGTTTAAGAGGCGTCTATGTTAAATTTGTATGTAATTAAGGATTTGTGTGTGTGTGTTTTTTTTTTTTATAAATATCTCTTTCCTGAAAATTTTGCTAATGGCTGGCAGTCATACTGATGGCTGACATTACAATAGGGCTTGACGTCAGCCGCCTAAAAAAGCTGACATCACCCCCCTTTATTACCCAGTCTGCCACCACTACTCGACAGCTGGAAAAGCCGGTAACCGGCAGTTTTGGCGTCCTCATGGAGTCATGGAGGCGCTAATTCTTGGGCAGCTGCTGGTTGCAATTTTCATCGTGGAGGGTCCAGAACGCTTGGGCCTCACCATGCTGAGAATTGCATTTCCCAGCTGCCGGGGTTAACTTGTCTTGCAATAAAAAATATGGCGAAACCCATGAGGTTTTTTTTTTTCTTTTTTTTTTTTTTTTTTTTATGTAAATAACAAAAAAAAAAAAAAAGGTCTCCCCTGTATTTTTCATTTCCAACCAAAGTAACACCAGGCAGCCAGGGGTTCGAAAGCCAGTAGCTGCTTTATTTACCTGCGCTGCAAGAGAAAATACTGCAAAGCCCTACACATATTGTACCACTAAATTAAAACTTTATTGATAACAGAACAGGTTTTCAAATAAAAATACAGCGATTTACATACTTACACACAGGGGGAGAGCACCCAGTGGAAGACAGCTCAATGGAGAGAAGACAGCACAGGAGACGGAGAGAGCAGGACAGTGGGGAGAGCAGTCAGATGGAGATTGCATGGGGGAGAGATGGCCACTAGCACCACAGAGCCTGCCCCCATTGTGATGTCACTGTTTTTCCAATGCGATAGCCTTGGGCCTCTTTCTAGTGCCTTATAGTCATTCACCTGTGCCGTTATCTCTATAGTCAAGTATTTGAATTGAGAGGTCACCTGAAGTCCAGACTTAGCATAATTATATACATTATATCCACTTTTCAAAGGATGCAGGTTAATTACCAGGCCTCGATATTTCACAAATCTCTCTATTGTCTCCATTGCTATGGGATTGTAGAGGAAGCCCTGGCCAGAAACAATAGAGCATCATCACCATTCAGTGCCACTTTCTCGTTCTTTCCCCCACTGCGGAATCTTCTATGTCCATGCTTTTTCTGATAACTGCAGCAAGAGATTTAATGGCCAATGCACAAAGGGGGGAAAATGGTAATCATCATGCTGTGTGCCCCGGCTCAATCCTGCAGAGATCTGTAGGAAAAAAAAGTTGGCCAAACTTTTTTTTTTTGTCTGTTGTTAAATAATGAATTTCTGCAGGATCCATTTCTTTAACATGGGAGTCTATGAAGATCGAATCCGTTAACTGATTAGGCCCCCTTCACATCATGTTTTTTGGGGATCCGGGTCGTTTAAAACGGATAGCCACGAATCCGATTTGGCTCCCCATGTATCCCTATGGGTACGGATTGGTCCTTAATGGACATCCGTGTGTGCCAATTTTATCAGGGATCCGATTGTGTCTGCATTTTTCCGGTACCCAGAATGGGAGGCTGCTTCGATTTTGGGCTGCCTTCAAAAAAGCTGACAGAATCGGATCCGACACTGTCCGATTCAAATAACATGGGGGGGGGTCTATGGTGCCGGATCCGAGAAAAAACAGGATTGTTTCCCGGATCCGGTTTTAGTGTACTGAGCATGCTTAGTACACATTCACTGCTCTGTTCCCGTGTGATCTGTGTAATTTCACGTTAGCAGTGTATCTACATACAGAAAGAAAGCAATGTGTTAAAAATGAAAAAAATAAATGCTCACCTCACCGCTGAGTGTCCCGGGATGCGAGGCATCCACAGCCGATCTCTGTAAGGACCTGAATCAGCTGACCGGTGGCAACCGATCAGCTGATGTGTCACATGACGGCATCAGCAGAGCGGTTTAAATCCCCCACCAAAAACGATCGGCGGGTAAGCGATTTATACCGCTCACCTGATGCTGTCATGTGACACATCAGTTGATCGGTTGCCGCCGGTCAGCTGATTCAGGTCCTACAGCGATAAGACGTGGACGCCTCGCATTCCCGGGACACTCAGCGGAGAGGTGAGCATTTTTTTTTTTTTTAACCATTGCTTCCTTTCACTTTTGCAATCTATGTAGATACATCGTGAAAGTACAGCCCCGACACCACTTGTCTGTGCTTTGCAGGCTTGGCTCCTCCTATCTCTTTTTGTCAGTCCAGATCCCTCAAAATCCCGGATCCGGACATAGAAATGGCATCCGGAGTTAAAAATCCGGTCCTGTCCATGTGCTCCTGCAAAAAAACTGGATCCCCACGGACAGGCAAAAAATGTGATGTGAAGGGGGCCTTACTATTTCTCAATCCATTTTTCCTGGCATTTGCAAAGAATCCATTTTTTGCTTAAAGGAACTTTTACAAATGGAAGATAAATTGGATCCATTCTCCATAGACTCCAATGTTAAAAAGCAGATTCTACATAACTTTTTATTCCAACAGATCTGTGCAGGCTCCTTTCTAATGGATACTTACCGGATATGTGAACTCAGCCTACAATGCATCCAAAATCAGCATTTCTCCTGCCAACATCTGCTTTTTTGATGCAGAAAGAAAACAAAAGCTGCAAAACTGCCCTGTGTGAGCATACCTTCACCTCTAGCTCTAGAATTTTTCACTATCTCTGTAACAATGGGATTATTAAAATGTCTGTCCAGCCTGCTCTCCGTATTACACCAGCACTGCTATCAGCTAGTCCATAATTGTCGCCCAACGTTCACCATCTGGAGATCATCTTTCATGTTATGGGAGTCCGAAATCTTTTGTTTTACCATCTTGTATTCTATATAGGTCTGTCCTTTATGTGCAGGCTGCTAGATCTCTGTAACACAGTAAAAGCCATCCTTGTTTTCTTTATTTAGCAGGATCTGCGTGACAAAATATGCATAAAACTAATCCAGCTTTGCTTGGGTAAATCTTGAATTAACAGCTACACGAAAGAGCTCTGAGAAATGTAGATGGGGAGGGGATTCATTTGCAGTTAATCACGATGATATGATCAGCATGTACGGCTTCAGAGAAATACACTGTATATTCTAGGAACTGCAGAGTAACTCTAGACGGACGCTTGCCAACTTTTCTTGGCTTCTTTATGGCCAGAACTTCTGGCAGATGCTATTTCTATGTTTTGAAGATTTTTTTATTTTTTTTTTTTTAACCTAGTTTATATATATATTTTTTTACATTTAAAGAAAGCGTGTTGGCACAAAATGACTGATCAAACCAAGCGCAGGCATTCAGGGCACCCTCGGTGTGGCCAAACAGTTAGGGCGCCTTCTCATCTACTTTTTTTTTGCATCTGCCTCGATCCTTCTATTTATTGACCATTCGAACTTTACAGAACCCAGAGAAGGGCGGAAAAAGTAAAAACAAGTAGGAGAGAAGCGGTACTGAACTGTTTGACCACACCAAGGGTGCACCAAATGATTGTGCTTGATGTGAGCAGTCATTTTGTGCTGACAGTCTCCCTTCTAATGTGTAAGTTATGAGAGTATACTCTACCCCTCACTAATTTCAGGATTTAATATAACCGTGAACTAATCTAACTGTTGCACCTGATAGCATATAGATTTACATGATACATGCCATTACTTGCTCACTATGCTCTTCTTTTGGTGATCACCATTTGAAAAAAATACCTGTTAGTTCTCTTTATGTATTTTTTTTATTGCACTTGTATTTCAAATAACAGATTAATTCTGGATTTATTTGGAGCTTTACGTTCTCCTGCATTTCTTCCTGGAAATGTATATCAAGATGGTAAGACTTAATTGTGAAATAGGTGTATCCCTACACACCCTGACACTGTCCAGTCAGGACACACCCTGTCGTCAAGGCAAATGGTAACAAATAGCTGTCAATGTATTCTTACATTTCCAGGAGGAATAACAGAGGTACAACTCAAAATGCTTCACATGTAATCCTAGAATGATTTTTAAAGGGATTTCCCTATATGAAAGTCATAAATGCTGTGATTCTCCATCTTTTACTTAGAGCATAGAGCTGTTGCAGGTAGTCTTTCATTCTTGGTAACGTTCTAGAGTGCCAAAATGTTGCTGATCTCTACTCCATAGGGAGCGGCATGGCATTTCTTTACATGACTGCGCACTGTTTTGAATGAGTCATTTGTAAAGATTAGAGATGAGCGAACCTGTTCGGGGCCTGGAGTTTGGGTAAGTGATGGTTCCAAGGTGCTGCAGCGTGTAACGCCGTGATCCAGTACGCCCAGCGCTCGAGCCAGTGCAAGCCGCTTGAAGTCTGTGATCGGCTCATACTGGGGGTTAATATTATTATTTATTTCTATAGCACCATATAATATATGGCGCTTTACATGTTCAGAGGGCAGACTAGGACAATTAACATAGTAACAATACAAGTAACAATGGCTGTGGACAATTCTAACGTACAGGTACAATAGGGGAGAAGATCCTGTCCGTGAGGGCTCACAGTCTGAGGGGCAGGTGGGGATACAGTAGGAGGGGGAGGTGTCGGTCGTGAGGCGGTGCGGTGGATTGGGTCTCATTGCAGGTTGTAGGCTTGGCGGAAGAGGTGGGTTATCAGGCCTCTTTTGAAGGTTCCCAGGGTAGGGGAATGCCTGATGTGGTGGGGCAGCGAATTCCAGAGTATGGGTGATGCACGGGAAAAGTCCTGTATGCGGTTGTGTGAAGCGGAGATGAAGGGGGGAGTAGAGTACAGGTTGTGTGAGGGTAGGTATCAGGAGACCATGTCAGAGATGTACGGAGGAGACAGGTTGTGGATGGCTTTGTATGTCGTGGTTAGTGTTTTAAACCGGGATCTCTGGGAAGCAGGGAGCCAGTGAAGGGCTTGGTAGAGGGGGGAGACAGGGGAGTAGCGGGGAGACAGATGGATTAGGCAGGCAGCGGACTTCAGGATAGATTGGATAGGTGAAACAGAGGTAGCGCGGAGGCCGGTGAGCAGGAGGTTGCAGTAGTCAAGGCGGGAGATGATGAGAGCGTGAATAAGGGTTTTAGCGGTGTCGTGGTCATGGAAAGTGCGGATCCGAGAGATGTTTTTGAGCTGGAGTCGGCAGGAGGTGGCGTGGGCTTGGATGTGGGGCTTGAAGGAGAGGGAAGAATCAAGGATAACCCCAAGGCACTTGGCGTTGGGGACTGGGGAGAGAGAGCAGTCCTTGACAACAATGGATAGGTCAGGTAGTGAGGGTGAGCGGCTTGGGGGAAAGATGATGAATTCGGTTTTGTCCATGTTCAGCTTAAGGAAGCGAGCGATTAAGGAATCCAAGTCCTTCCCCTTAGTGTGTCTGTAAAATAAAAAAATTAAAAATCCCCACCCTCCCACCTCCGGAAGTGTTCTGCTGATGGCTGGCTGTATGTGGGTGTACAGCTGAACAGCAAATCAGTGATGTACAATTAGGATTGGGGTCAAGCTTAGGTCCTAAACACCGCCACCCAAACCCGAACTTCACGGGATTCGCTCATCTGTTGTAAGGACGCGTTTTACCTGGAAATACATGTTTTAGGAAAAGAAAAAAATATGAGCCAGAGCATAAAGAGACAAAACCCAAGAGAAAAAGCACAAAATGAGCATATACCCTATAATAATAGTACATGTAAAAAACATAGGGTAATTGTTTAACAATCATAAAGTGTGAAAGCCACCCCACCGCGACAATGTGTAACCATCGGGACGGTCCTACTGTAGTATCAATACCTTACCTTGCGTCAGTCACATCAGTGTGAATAAGGGCAGAGAAGCACAGTGCTTCGGCTACGCCACCTGTCCATGGGAAACCATATAAATGAAGTGTTTATCTCAGAGGGAGGGACCATGTGTCTATTTGTAAAAAGTTAAAAAAATACAGAAAAAAGAATAAAATGAGCCGGGCATAAGTTGGTATACGTGCAATAGTAAGACCACAAATGGGGGCATGGTCCCTCCATCTGAGCTAGATAATCCATCTACATGGCTTCCCATGGACGGGTGGCTGTAGTCTGAGCACTGCGCTTCTCTGCCTTTATTTACATTGAGGTCACTGACACAAGGTAAGGATTTAATACTAGAGTACGACTGTCTTGATCGGTGCACCTTGCCGCCGTTGGATAGCTTTTATGTGCTGGATCAAAGAGCGCTAACATTCACCTATGTTATTTACGATTACTAATATTAAATATTACCAGGTGTATGCTAATTTTATCATTTTCTATGCCAAAAAATGCTGGCTCATACATCTGCTGTACAAGAGATTTCCTCTCGATGTTGCACAGGCTTGTTACATGGCATGAATGCTTGTATCAGAAATATTGTAGTGTCTGGTTCACAAGAGCATCGCAGTCAAAGTTAATGGTAAAAGCATAAGTAATCTGTGCTATTAAAAGGATTCTATATGGCAACATGAAGAGACATCCCTGTCAATATCTGTGTAAGTGATGACATGTCGAGAATACTGCTGTGAAAATTAATGTCAAGGTCAGTAAGGAAAACGATCCACCATATACAGTTACCCGTGCCACATCTACAAAGTATCTGCAGCTCTGAGACCTGGACTCTTTATTGCTTTTGGAGGCAGTGCCCCTTGGTAGAAGGTGCTAGCATGTTCCCCCGAAGTCACGGTCATTTATAGTTCATTCATGTAATGTGACGCCTTCCTGCTGCATCTACCACCTCTATCCGCTCCGGTATTACAACAGCGGGGAAAATGGGAAATATTGATACTTTATCTCTACAGAAATGATTTCACAGATATTTTAAAACCCTCAAATACACAGAAGACCTAGGACCGGCCTCTTCACCCCTGCTCCTGACCAAGCACATTTTGGGGGGTTTTCGTACATGTGGTGTAAAGAGCTGTACACTTTTTCTCATTCAGATATTCAAATAATTTTTGCATTTGTTTTTTTCACAGATAGATGGGGCTTGGTTTTTATTTGCATTTTTTTTTTTTTGCTGATTGCCAGGGAAATATCAGTAGGAAAATAAATACATTATTATTTTTTATAACCAAAAATAAAATAACTTCTAACGTACATATTTTAAGATTTTTTTCCCATTTTTGCAAATTTTATACGTATGACTTTTTTTTTTTTTAAAAGAGGTGAAGTAACATCGATTTGGACTAGCCACGGCTTTTTAAGTATCCTGACCGGCGCTAGCGATCTCGCGCAGTGTGACAATCTCACCAGTGACCACGTACTGATGCTCCAGCGATTCCTACCAGGTCACATCGTTTGTCGCGATCGCTGGAGCATCTCCAAGTGTGACGGTACCTTACTGATCGCTGGTGAGGCGTCACATGTACAGATATATTGAACGAAGCCGCGTCGCTGATTGGGGGAAATCCTGTGTTTCATTGCATTATTTTTAAATCTTTATAAATAAATTACATATATATTCTAGAATACCTCTAATTCTGTCTGTCTGTAACGGAAATCCCGCATCGCTGATTGGTCGCGCCGGCCTCCCGTGACCAATCAGCGATGCGGGATTTCCTTGCAATCAGCGATGCGGGATTTCCGTTAGAGAAACAGCTAGCATTAGACGATGGTGCAGGCTGGCCAGGCAGAAACCTGCCACACATGCACCCGCTCCCTCCACGCTCCATGCTTCAGTCCAGCTCCTGCACTCCCGATTCCCCTCCACACTCCTGCCCTCCGCTCCCCTCCACTCTTCGCTCACCCCAGCATTATTCCTCTTGGAATTGACGTTGTAAAGTGAATGACCACGGGGAGCCGAGTTAACAGAGGGGGCGTCACAATGGGCATGGCCTAGCGTGCTGCTCTGATGTGGTTGGTGTGTCCTCGGCCATGCCATTTGTGACGCCCCCTCTGTTAACTCCACCCCCGTGGTAATTCACTTTACCACGTCAATTACAAGACGAATGCTGGAGCGGGGACTGGAGCCTGGAGAAGAGGGAGGGAGCAGGGGGACAGGAGGAGAGGGGGCAGCAGGGGGAATGGAGCCTAGAGGAGAGGGGGGCAGGAAGGGGAATGGAGCCTGGAGGAGAGGGGGGGCAGGAAGGGGAATGGAGCCTGGAGGAGAGAGGGGGGGCAGGAGGGGGGACTAGAGCCTGGAGGAAAGGTGGGGCAGGAGGGGGACTGGAGCCTGGAGGAAATAGGGGAGCAGGAGGGGGACTGGAGCCTGGAGGAGATGGAGGGGGCAGGAGGGCGACTAGAGCCTGGAGGAGAGAGAGGGGTCAGGAGGGTGACTGGAGCCTGAAGGAGAGAAGGGGGGTAGGAGGGTGACGAGCTTAGTGGAGAGAAGGGGGAAGCAGGAGGGTGACTGGAGCCTGGAGAAAAGGGGGTGGAACAGTAGGGGGACTGGAGCCTGGAGGAGAGAGGGGGAGCAGGGGTGCAGGAGGGGGGACTGGAGCCTGGAGGAAAGGGGAGTGCAGGGGGGCAGGAGGGGGGAGCAGGGGGCAGGAGTTGGACTGGAGCCACTCTATCCCACTGTTCACCCCCAACTGCTCCCGCTCACACCCCCAGTGCCCCTGCACACACCCCACTACCCATCGCATCGTGATCTCACCACCCACCCGATGCAATAGCATCGGGCTCACATCTAGTAATGTTATAGAAAACCTTTTCGGTGGTAATTTCAACATTTAAAGACTGTTCTTTAAGGTGTTGGCCAGCCCTAGAATACAAATCTACAGTTCCCCTTTGTCACTCTATAACTGCAGACTATTAAATCTTCATATCGTACACGCTGTGAGAATTCTCCAGTGTCAGGAGCAGTGGGTACATGAACACAAGCTGCAATGTGCACCCTCATTACCTACAGGTGATGGAGGGTCTAGATGGTGTCTGCCCACTTAGTAGTGGGGAAGCGGACAAGGAGGATAGGGATATCAGCGTAGGACTCGTCAGACCCTGAAGTCACTTTGTCGCAGTTGATGAGCAAATAGACATTGGCCAATGTATGTACCAAGAACTTCAGAATTAAATAAAAAATTGGAGATTTTTGAGTTTTTTGAAAAAAAACGTAAGTTTTTAAACTTTTTCCTCAAATATATATAGCTAGTAGCTTATGTACATCATTGGTAGTAGCTGTGTGCTGCAAGGATCTTTTTCATATCATATCGTACACGCTGTGAGAATTCTCCAGTGTCAGGAGCAGTGGGTACATGAACACAAGCAGCACAGTGGTTAGCACTGTACGGTGGCTCAGTGGTGAGCACTGTACGGTGGCTCAGTGGTGAGCACTGTACGGTGGCTCGTGGTGAGCATGTGCGGTGGTGAGCACTGTGCGGTGGCTCGGTGGTGAGCACTGTGCGGTGGCTCGGTGGTGAGCACTGTGCGGTGGCTCGGTGGTGAGCACTGTACGGTGGCTCGGCGGTGAGCACTGTACGGTGGCTCGGCGGTGAGCACTGTACGGTGGTTCGGCGGTGAGCACTGTACGGTGGCTCGGCGGTGAGCACTGTACGGTGGCTCGGCGGTGAGCACTGTACGGTGGCTCGGCGGTGAGCACTGTGCG
This sequence comes from Allobates femoralis, assembly GCA_033576535.1. Lineage (NCBI taxonomy): Eukaryota > Metazoa > Chordata > Amphibia > Anura > Aromobatidae > Allobates > Allobates femoralis. The sequence continues at coordinate 54,885,256 of JARQOC010000007.1, read as the reverse complement.
GTGGCTCGGCGGTGAGCACTGTGCGGTGGCTCGGCGGTGAGCACTGTGCGGTGGCTCGGCGGTGAGCACTGTGCGGTGGCTCGACGGTGAGCACTGTGCGGTGGCTCGGCGGTGAGCACTGTGCGGTGGTGAGCACTGTGCGGTGGCTCGGTGGTGAGCACTGTGCGGTGGCTCGGTGGTGAGCACTGTGCGGTGGCTCGGTGGTGAGCACTGTGCGGTGGCTCGGTGGTGAGCACTGTGCGGTGGCTCGGTGGTGAGCACTGTGCGGTGGCTCGGTGGTGAGCACTGTGCGGTGGCTCGGTGGTGAGCACTGTGCGGTGGCTCGGTGGTGAGCACTGTGCGGTGGCTCGGTGGTGAGCACTGTGCGGTGGCTCGGTGGTGAGCACTGTGCGGTGGCTCGGTGGTGAGCACTGTGCGGTGGCTCGGTGGTGAGCACTGTGCGGTGGCTCGGTGGTGAGCACTGTGCGGTGGCTCGGTGGTGAGCACTGTGCGGTGGCTCGGTGGTGAGCACTGTATGGTGGTTCTGTGGTGAGCACTATACGGTAGCTTAGTGATTACCACTGTGTGGTAGGTCAGTGGTTAGCACTGTATGGTAGCTCTGTGGTTAGCACTGTATGGTAGGCCAGTGGTTAGCACTGTGTGGTAGGTCAGTCAGTGGTTAGCACTGTGTGGCAGCTCAGTGGTTAGCACTGTATGGCGGTACAGTGGTTAGCACTGTATATGGTGGCTCAGTGGTTAGCACTGTATGGTGGCTCAGTGGTTAGCACTGTATGGTGGTACAGTGGTTAGCACTGTATGGGGGCTCAGTGGTTAGCACTGTATGGTGGCTCTGTGGTTAGCACTGTATGGAGACTCTGTGGTTAGCACTGTACGGAGGTTTATTGCTTTGCACTCTTGTTTTGCAGTGCTGGATTAAAATCTTACAAAGGACGACATCTGCAAGGAGTTTGTATGATTTCCCTGTGTTTTTTGGGGTTTTCTCCTTCCCCCCGCTCCCCAAAAAGACAGATGTTCTGCTGGAGGTACTTAGGAATATAGATTGTGAACCCCAATGGGGACAGTGATGATGATCTCTGTAAAGCGCTGTGGAATATGATGGCACTATATAACAAATGCCTAATAAGTATGCAATATGCATATAATGCAGTCATGTGCCAACTAATCTTGCAAGGCTGATACGTCTAGTTGGATTTTTATCCGCAAATTAGATACTTGTAGTCCCCATAGAATCCTCAAATTGTACACTACATGCTAATTGAGGATTCACAAGTCTGTAATCTCAGAGTGACTGCAGACTCCTAGCCTAATGCTGGACAACCCCTTTATTTTATTTCCACTGTAACTGTGGCTAGTATATTAGCCCTTGTCAGAATGGAAATGCTGACTTCTGATTGCATAGCAGAGTTAACTGTGTCTCCTAAAAACCAACAGTTCCTGCTTCCACCCAACAATCACATAACCACTGAGGTAGGAGAAGGACACACTTCAAGTACTGATATAAAAGGCAGAGACTGTAATAAACACACTCTGCCTTCTCTGTGGAAAGGTCAGCTGTGTCTGATGGTTAGCTCTCTGCTTCCACAGCTGCTCTTTCATGTAGAGATGCTCTACTATACAGTCACATTCAATATAAAGAACATCAGATCAATTTCAAATCAATATAAAACATGGACATATCCATTAATATTTTTAATGATACAGACTAATTGGATAAATTGCTATACATTAATCAAAAAAAAACAGAAAAAGAGAACGACCAAACACCCAAGATTTATAAATGTCAAAATGTATTAAATATATTGAATATAATGGAGCACAGAAAGTGAATGTAAAATACACATAGGGAATGGCATCACCAACATTGCTGCATTAGTCCTGTCCCATTATAAGCAGAGACAATTAGTCCTGTGCTGTATAAACTGTTATGTAATTATGTACTCTCTTTCAGCAGCTCTCTCCTCCCTTTGCTAACAGTGCAGTAACAGGTTTCACTTACAGATCTGTTCAGTAGATATCACCAAAGAGGGAGAGAGCTACTTCCTGTCTGCCTTATCTAGACTCCATTTGTTTCTGCAAAGCAGATATTCTCCTGCTGTGCTGTGACAGCTTGTGTTGTAGTTCGCCTCTTGTGATGCTGCACACAGAGAGCAGAGAGGAGAATACAGTCCCCCCACTGATCTCCTGTGCTGTGATGTGACATGCATATTAATGTATGGGGAGTGGACAGCAGAGAACTAGGTGGATCATTCACTGTGAGTGACAGATAGAATGGCTCTCTTTATTTGAAGTTTACAGAAGATAGGAGGGGAATATACGGTGAATAAAAGAAATACATCAATAGGGCGAGTTTAGAGGGTGGAATTTAAAAATCATATTCGTTACATGTGGATTTTTGACCTGACCGTTTCCCTTTAAGGTATATATACAATGGATACAGAAAGTATTCAGACCCCTTTAAATTTTTCACTCTGTTTCTTTGCAACCGTTTGGTACATTCAAAAAATTTAATGTACACTCTGCACTCCATCATGACTGAAAAAAAACAGAAATGTAGATATTTGTGCAATTTATTTAAAAAAGAAAAACTGAAATATCACATGGTCATAAGTATTCAGACCCTTTGCTCATTATTGAGTATTTGCACCTTTTAAGCTAGTGCAGCCATGAGTCTTCTAGGGAAGGATGCAACACGTTTTTCATACTTGGATTTGTCAGGTTAGATGGTGAACGTTGGTGGACAGCCATTTTCAGGTCTCTCCAGAGATGATCAATTGGGTTTAGGTCAGGGCTCTGGCTGGGCCAGTCAAGAATGGTTACAGTTGTTCTGAAGACACTCCTTTGTTATTTTAGCTGTGTGCTTAAGGTACCTTTACACGCCGCTACCGAAGGTTAGAAACCACCGGGTGTCTCACGTGCACGAGCACGTTTTAACGGTTCCTAACGGTACCTGATACCGATTTACACGCCGCTACAAGGTGCTCCACAGTAGGTTTTTTCTATCCCTGGAAGCACCGACGGGTGCCGCAGGTTACCTTCTGTAGAGCACCTTCCCTGATTTACACGCCGCTACCACAAGGGAATATGGGCGGACCTGGGGCAGCAGGGACAACACATAGGCGTACCAGAGTTGTGGATTACGAGACGCTCGTACGGTGATTGGACAATGCAATAGCATCATGATTGGCCAGCCAGCGCAGGAAGGCTGGCTAATACATGATGCTATTGCAATTGTGTAGTGTGACTGGTAAGCTCCTTAAATATGCCGCCCTATGCAGGGACAACCAGTCGTAACGCAGGATCTTCCACCAATGATCGCTGAAGGGGGGCGGTATCCCGGAGGCTGTGTCACGCCTCAGGAGTTCACTAGGTGACGAAAATACTTTCCTGTTCCTCTATTACACGCCGCTACCATAGGGTTTAAACCTACATGTTTTTGAGCACGGCTGAAAGACAGGTGTCGACAGTGACCGGTGGCAACAACCTGAATTACACGCCGCTACCTCGTGTTGTTTTGACAGTACAAGATACAATTGTCTCCTACACCCGGTGGTTTCTAACCTTCGGTAGCGGCGTGTAAAGGTACCTTTAGAGTTATTGTCTTGTTGGAAGGTGAACCTTCGGCCAAGTCGGAGTTCCAGAGCAAGAGGTTTTCATGCAGGTTATCTCTGTACTTGACCACATTCATGTTTCCTTCAATTGCAACCAGTTGTCTTGTCCCTGCAGCTGAAAAACACCCCCATAGCATGATGCTGCCTCCACCATGTTTCACTGTTGGGATTCGGTTGAGCAGGTGATGAGCAGTGCCTGGCTTTCTCCACACATACCGCTTAGAATTAACACCAAACAGTTCTTTGTTCATCTCATCAGACCAGAGAATCTTTTTTTCTAATAGTCTGGGAGTCCTTCATGTTGATTTTTGTAAACCCTATGTGGGCTTTCATATGTCTTGCACTGAGGAGAGGCATCCGTCGGGCAACTATGCCATAAACGTCCGACTGGTGGAGAGCTGCAGTGATCGTTGACTTTGTGGAACTTTCTCCCATCTCCCTACTGCATCTCTGGAGGATCAGCCACAGTGATCTTGGGGTTCTTCTTTACCTCTCTCACCAAGGCTCTTCTTTTTGCCGTAAATGATCTTGGCTCTGTCACATTATATGTCTAGTGTGGCTCCCTAGTAAGGTGGATATACAGTGGTTCTAATAACATTTGGCTGTGTACTATATTTAGCCACTGGTTATATTATATTCTCACAAGTAAAGTCTGTACCCCAAGCTCTTGTAAAATCTTGCATATTAATCACATTAGGGTCTTCTGAGCAGTGTGTGTCATAAGGTATATTGCTGAATCATATCATGTAATATATTATATACTAGTGCATCTAAATAAATATAATCAAAAATTAATATCATATTGCCATGTTTCAGGGCATTTCTGGGAGCCCTGAAACACGTTGACTAATAAATCAAATATTATATTAATTCTTTGATGTCTTGTGGAGTACTGCAGAACGGTTTTTAACCCTTCATCCTCCTTACTTTAGTATTCTGAAATAATGACCTTTTGAGTTTTCATTGGCTGTAAGCCATAATCATCAACATTAACAGAAAAACACACTTAATATAGATCACTCTGTAATGACTGTATAATATATACATTTCACTTTTTGTACTGAGTTACTGAAATAAATTAACTTTTTGATGATATTCCAATTCATTGAGCTGCACTAGTAGCTTAAAGGGATCCTGTCACCCCCAAATCGCCTCCTTAGCTATTAAAACATGTCCCTTCAGCCTCCCATCGGTAATCCCACACTCCTTTTTGCTCATAAAAGCATTCAGTGAAAGTATAGAAAAACGTTATATCACTTACTCATTAGTGATGATAATGAGTAGTGGCTATATTCTTTAGTCACCCAGGCGGGCCCATGTCGTCATAATAACATGCCTTAATAGGCGTGATCTGCAATTCCTATTACACTCCGCGCCTCCCAGCTCTCCTCAGCGCTGGCGAGGCTGTAATGGGGCTGTAATGATGCGAATCGCATCATTTCCGGCAGCGGGTGACGTCAGTACACCCACGCCGCTCTGCGGGCTTCAAGCACCGCACTGCGCAGCATGGCTGTACTGATATCACCCGCTGTCGGAAATGACGCGATTCGCATCATTACAGCCCCATTACAGCCTCGCCAGCGCTGAGGAGAGCTGGGAGGTGCTGAGTGTAATAGGAATTGCAGATCACGCCTATTAAGGCATGTTATTATGACGACATGGGCCCGCCTGGGTGACTAAAGAATATAGCCACTACTCATTATCATCACTAATGAGTAAGTGATATAACGTTTTTCTATACTTTCACTGAATGCTTTTATGAGCAAAAAGGAGTGTGGGATTACCGATGGGAGGCTGAAGGGACATGTTTTAATAGCTTAGGAGGCGTTTTGGGGGTGACAGGATCCCTTTAATGTGGCTCCCTGTTGAGGTGATACATAGCAGTTCCTCCTATTAAGAATAGAAAGCAGACTTTACGAACAATAAAGGTCTGGGGGGTACACAAGTAGTGCTTATAAATGGTGCCCTTGGAAAGAAAATTAACTTTGTAGTAATTTTTTTTGTTAAATCTACTATCTTCTCCTCCTGGATTGATCATTCTTTCCTAAAATTCTCATTTGATGGATAAAATCTCTCTTCAGTGAGTTCAGATTCTCTTATTTCTGAAATAGATGACAGCTGGTCTCATAAAGCTCTATGGAGAAGTGAACTTGAAGCAGAATGTGTGTCCCTGCAGCTATCTCCTCTCATCTCCCCTCTCTGGAGAATTTTAAAATCACCAAGTGTCATCTCCTATCTCAGTAATGGGGAAAATATATATTAAATGAATACAGATTTGACCCATGAATTGAGTGTAAAAAAGTCAGCAGAGGAGAAAAACACATAGTTTCTCAGGAATTTTTACTATTGGTGAAGTAAGGTAATTCTCATCTTTCCATCTCTATTCATGGAAGTGTTCTTAGGCAAAAATTGTAAGTGAAATCAAATTAATGAGAGGGAGCAAACAATGTTATTAATACAGCGTATAGGAGCACATTACATTCATGCTGTGGCCATTTAACAAACAAAAGGTAAGACAGAAACAAAATGAGCATATACCCTGCAGTACACCTTGTGGTAGGAAGGTTTTAACACTTTTTTTTTTTTATTATCAAGAACAGTACTACCAAGTCCCCTATGTTGTTTATATGTACTAATACTATTTACTTACTGTAGGTATATGTTCATTTTGTTTCTATCATAAAGTTGTGAGTGACCCCCTCCATGGACGAGAAGTTCCCAGGGTTTGTGATTGACCCCCTCCATGGATGAGAAGCCCTCACACATTGTAAGTGACCCCCCCTTCATGGATGAGAAGTCCCCACACATTGTGAGTGACTCCTCCTATGAATGAGAAATCCGCACAGATTGTGAGTCAGCCCCCTCCATGGATGAGAAGCCCTCACACATTGTAAGTGACCCCCCCCCTTCATGGATGAGAAGTCCCCACACATTGTGAGTGACCCCTCCTATGGATGAGAAATCCCCACAGATTGTGAGTCAGCCCCCTCCATGGATGAGAAGCCCTCACACATTGTGAGTGACCCCCCCCTCCATGGATGAGAAGCCCCCACACATTGTGATTGAGCCCTCTTATGGATGAGAAACCTCCACACATTTTTAATGACCACCTCCATGGATGGATGAGAAGCCCCTCATTTTCTTTTTTTTTTTTGAGTGAGCCACTTCCATAAATGGAAAGCCCCCCACACATTGTGAGTGACCCCCTCCATGGATGAGAAGCTCCCACATGTGAACGATCTCAGAATGCTTTACTGTTGGCAGACACTGGACTCATGTTAACACTCAGCCTTTCTTCTCGGGACAGTAATTCTTACATAGGTGATTTAAAAGGGCTTCATTAGAAAAAATAACTTTACCCTAGTCCAATTCCTGTACTTCTTGCAAAGTTCTTTTCTCTGACGAAGCCCCCTTCAGACTGTTTGGGCCAACTGGAAAAATGACTGTCATGAGAAGAAAAGCTAAATGCTAACTTGATTCCTGAGTCTGCCAATAGTAAAGCATCCTTAGACCACTTATGGTTTCGGTTGGTTTTCATTCATGGAGGGTCTCATCCGCAATATGTGGGGGCTTGTCATCCATGGAGGGGGTCACTCACAATGTGTCGGGACTTCTTATACATGGAGATGGTCACTCCCAATGTGTGGGAGCTTCCCTTCCATGGAGGGGGTCACTTTCAATGTGTGGGAGCTTCCTATTCATGGAGAGGGTCACTCACAATGTGTGGGAGGTTCTCATCCATGAAGGGGCTCACTCACAATGTGTGGGTGCTTCTCATTAATGGAGAGGGTCACTCACAATATGTGGGGGCTTCTCATCCATGGAGGGGGTCACTCATGATATGTGGGGGCTTCTCACCCATGGAGGGGCTCACTCACAATGTGTGGGGGCTTCTCATCAATGGAGGAGGTCACTGATACAACCATAAACCATAGAAACATATAACTAATGGTACCTTTACACGCCGCTACAGAAGGTTGGAAACAACCGGGTGTCTCACATGCACGAGCACGTTCCAACGGTTGCAAACGTTACTCGATACCACCTTTACACGCCGCTACAAAGTGCTCTACAGAAGGTTTAATCTATCTCTGGATGCACCGCCGGGTGCCACAAGTTACCTTCTGTAGAGCAGAGGTTCCCAACTCCAGTCCTCAAGGCACACCAACAGTGCAGGTTTTCAGGATTTCCTTAGAAATTGGAATCATCCCCAGTGCAGGTGATTCAATTATCACCTGTGCAATACTAAGGAAATCCTGAAAACCTGCACTGTTGGTGTGCCTTGAGGACTGGAGTTGGGAACCTCTGCTGTAGAGCACTGTCCCTCATTTACACGCCGCTACAGAAGGTAATATGGGAGGACCTGGAGCAGCAGGGACAACACATAGGCGTGCCAGAGTTGTGGATTACGAGACGCTCGTACGGTGATTGGACAAAGCAATAGCATCATGATTGGCCAGCCAGCGCAGGAAGGCTGGCTAATACATGATGCTATTGCAATTGTGTAGTGTGACTGGTCAGCTCCTTAAATATGCCGCCCTATGCAGGGACAACCAATCGTAACGCAGGAGCTTCCACCAATGATCGCTGAAGGGGGGCGGTTTCCCAGAGGCTGTGTCACGCCCCAGGGAGTTAACTAGGTGACGAAAAAACCTTCCTGTACCTCATTTAGACGCCGCTACCATCGGGTTGAAACCAACCTGTTTTAGAGCACTGCTCTGAAACAGGTGTCGACAGTGACGGGTGGCAACAACCTACTTTACACGCCGCTACAACGGGTTGTTTTGACGGTGCAAGATACATTTGTCTCCGACACCCGGTTGTTTCCAACCTTCCGTAGCGGCGTGTAGAGGTACCATAAAAGATGAAAAAAAACTGAAGTGGAAACATTTTTGTCAATCTCAAAATGTTGTCCACAACAGTTTTAATAGGTGATTGTTATTTTCTGCTCAGCCCACCTGTGTGTATGTCTGAATATCAGCGTTTTTTTAATAAATCACTAATGTTTTAATTTCTTGCTTGATAATACAATTTATTCCTGCTTTAATCTTTTCCTTTGTCTGGTCTGTTCTGGGTCGCAGGCACCCATCTATCAATTTACGTACAATGCTCTGGATATAAGAATCTCTTTCAGAGCCGCAATCAGCTGCTGCGGTTAGTCACCAAGTAATTAAAAGACAGCATGCAGGTACCTGCCAAATCCAACAATTAGATTTTATGTGTGTTGGAGAGGAAAAAACAGTGGGTAGAAGAGGTCAAGTATTTAAATGGAAAATCTTTTAATCTCTAAAAATGCCTACGGTTCTGAATGTGAATATTTAATTGAAAAATGATGTTTGGCAGTGTTTCCCCGCATGCTGGTTTTAGCTGAACTTGGAAAATGCAAGCAACGCACATCTCATATAGTCACAGCGTTCCTGACCTTAGGTAGCAATGTTTATTTTCATTTGTGTCAGACCAATTGGCAGTTCCCCTTTCCAGGTGTATTGTAAAGTATAGGGTGTTTATGGAAATTATTTTATTAAATCTTTGCTCAATCTAAGTTAATTTACTTATCTGCTGTAATGTTTTCCCCTTTGACGAGTGTTTTTATATGGATATATTATTTTTTATTATTATTGTGGCATTTATTCCATGGCACTTTTCATGTGAAAAGGTCTGGAGAATTGGCTATCTACCTTATGGAGAGGAGTTTCCCTGCCGCCACAAGGAGACAGATAAGTTGATAAGGAGACTTAAAGCCGCAATGCTCCTCTGGGAAATATGCAAATTGTCACTTCAATGAAGAAGTGGATGAACTCTAGCGCCACCTTTAGGCAGCAATCTTCAGTCATAGTCGACTCTTTAACAAGCCTCAGCGGCTATAGTTTGGGGTTCTGATCTGGCACAAATCCTTGGTCATATTAAAAGGCTTGTTAAAGAGTCGACTGACTTTGAGGATTGCTACCTAAAGGTGGCGCTAGAGTTCATCCACTTCTTCATTGAAGTGACAATTTGCATGTGAAAAGGGGCATACATAGACTGGTACTATAATCATGAACAACACAAGGTACACATAGGTACAGGAGGAGAGAGTACCCTGCCCGAGAGGGCTCACAGTCTACAAGAGATGGGTGAGGATAAAGTAGCTGTGGGTAAAGCTGGTCGTGTGGCAGTTTAGTAGACTGAGGAGCACTGCAAGTTGTAGGCTTGTCGGAGGAGGTGAGTCTTCAGGTTCCTGTTGATGTTTTCCACCGTAGGCGAGAGTCTGTGTTGGGGTAGAGAGTTCCAGAGTATGGGGTATGCACAGGAGAAATCTTGTATGCAATTGTGGGAAGAAGAGATAAGAGGGGAGGAGAGAAGGCGCTCTTAAGAAGATCACAGGTTGCGTGTGTTGGGAGACCATGTCACAGACGTCTGGAGGAGACAGGTTGTGGAAGGCTTTGTATTTCATGGTTAGGGTTTTGAACTGGATTCCCTGGGCAAGGAGAAGCCAATGAAGGTATTGGTAGAGAGGAGAGACTGGGGAATAGTGTGGAGACTAGTGGAGTGGTGCAAGAGTGCTACAGGGGAGGCCAGAGAGTAGGAGGTTGCAGTATTAGAGCCGGGAGATGATGAGGGCATGCACAAGCATTTTTGCAGTTCCTTGCACAAGGAATAATACTTTTGAGCTGGCAGAAGGTGGCAAGGACTTGGATTTGTGGCTTAAAGGATAGTGCGGCGTAAAGGATTACTCCAAGGCAGCAAGCTTGCGGGGCTGTAGCCTTTGACTTTGATGGATAGTCTGGTGTTGTGGTAGAATGAGATGGGGAAAGATGATGAATTCTGTTTGGTCCATGTTCAGTTTTAGAAATCAAACAGAAAAGAATGATGAAATAGCAGACAGACATTTTGGTTAGTAAGGAGGCCGTGTCAGATCCAAAGAGGTAGACCTGTGTGTCATCACTGTAGTGATGATATATCTGCTGCCATTACAGCCAGAGGGGGGCACAAGAGCAGTTGCCTGTATTGTCAAACTATGGGGAGCACAGAATTTTGCTTCTGCCTCTATGGCCATTTCTTGGATCAGTGCAGGAGCACAGTGAGGGCCAACAAGCTAGATGAGTGAAGCAGCTAGGGACTACTTTAATATCTCAGTTGTTTGCCCTGCGCCGCAAGTTCCTATGCAGAGCACCGTAGTCAGGATGATGAATATTAACCCTAATTATAACGAGCTGTGAAAGAGCACAGCATTTGTCATCTCATTTGCTGGCTATGCAGAGCACTGCAGTCGAGATGAGTTGTTCTTTGGCTGCTGCGTTCTGCACAAAGCTCACAGTATAATGAAATGAGCTATGTCATCTTGGTAGCTGTATATGTAGAGCACAGCAGCTGAAGAACAACTCCTCTCAACTGCAGCGCTCTGCATACGCAGCAAATAAGATGACAAAGGCTTACTGAGCTCTCCCTCAACTCCTTGTAATTGGGGTTAATGTGGTAAAAGGAGAGACACAGACCTGCTCTGAGAGTTGTCCTAAATTTTCAAAATAGCTTATAGTATAAGAAAAAAAAAAAAAGAAATATATTAATCTTTTATGTTTTCACTTTTTTCTCCCTAAACCTAGGACTAGCGTTTAAGTAAGGGTGATTTCACATCTGGGGTAAAGTGTAATTCCAGCAGATGCTGCCGGATCTCCCGCTTAACAGTTGACTTGCGGCACCGATCCGGCTAGCCCCCATTCATTTTCTATGGGGCTTGCAGGCAAGTGCGGTATTGCTGAATCAGGCACTTGCTTCATCGTAACAAAACCGCTGCTAGCGGTGCAAGTGCTGGATTGTAAATTGTAAATTGCTGCTGATGAGATAGGTCCTTTAGAGATATTTTCACTATCGTAACTTGTCTAAAGAAATGAACTTGCGTAAAACAAAATATTTATATAGAAGAAATAACATACAGGTGCATCAAATTACAAAGTTTTTGGTAGTGAACCTTTTATTGAAATGTTGCTGGCCCTTCCATTCACACTAAATTAGAGGAGCTGCCTGTCAGTCACAGACTCATCTTCTGCATCATCTGCTTTGAGAGAAAGGTGATACTTCTTCCCTGAACATCTGTGTACTGTGCATCCAGCCTGAACACCTGTGTACTGTGCATCCAGCCTGAACACCTGTGTACTGTGCATCCAGCCTGAACACCTGTGTACTGTGCATCCAGCCTGAACACCTGTGTGTAGCTGTTGCTATCCAGCCTGAACACCTGTGTACTGTGCATCCAGCCTGAACACCTGTGTACTGTGCATCCAGCCTGAACACCTGTGCACTGTGCATCCAGCCTGAACACCTGTGCACCGTGCATCCAGCCTGAACATCTGTGCACTGTGCATCCAGCCTGAACACCTGTGTACTGTGCATCCAGCCTGAACACCTGTGTACTGTGCATCCAGCCTGAACACCTGTGCACCGTGCATCCAGCCTGAACACCTGTGCACCGTGCATCCAGCCTGAACATCTGTGCACTGTGCATCCAGCCTGAACATCTGTGCACTGTGCATCCAGCCTGAACACCTGTGTACTGTGCATCCAGCCTGAACACCTGTGCACCGTGCATCCAGCCTGAACATCTGTGCACTGTGCATCCAGCCTGAACACCTGTGTACTGTGCATCCAGCCTGAACACCTGTGTACTGTGCATCCAGCCTGAACACCTGTGTACTGTGCATCCAGCCTGAACACCTGTGTACTGTGCATCCAGCCTGAACACCTGTGCACTGTGCATCCAGCCTGAACACCTGTGCACTGTGCATCCAGCCTGAACACCTGTGCACTGTGCATCCAGCCTGAACACCTGTGCACTGTGCATCCAGCCTGAACACCTGTGCACTGTGCATCCAGCCTGAACACCTGTGCACTGTGCATCCAGCCTGAACACCTGCGCACTGTGCATCCAGCCTGAACACCTGTGCACTGTGCATCCAGCCTGAACACCTGTGCATACCAGCCTGACATCTGTGCACTGTGCATCCAGCCTGGACATCTGTGCACTGTGCATCCAGCCTGGACATCTGTGCACTGTGCATCCAGCCTGGACATCTGTGCACTGTGCATCCAGCCTGAACACCTGTGTACTGTGCATCCAGCCTGAACACCTGTGTACTGTGCATCCAGCCTGAACACCTGTGTCCTGTGCATCCAGCCTGAACACCTGTGTCCTGTGCATCCAGCCTGAACACCTGTGTCCTGTGCATCCAGCCTGAACACCTGTGTCCTGTGCATCCAGCCTGAACACCTGTGTCCTGTGCATCCAGCCTGAACACCTGTGTCCTGTGCATCCAGCCTGAACACCTGTGTCCTGTGCATCCAGCCTGAACACCTGTGTACTGTGCATCCAGCCTGAACACCTGTGCACTGTGCATCCAGCCTGAACACCTGTTGCACTGTGCATCCAGCCTGAACACCTGTGCACTGTGCATCCAGCCTGAACACCTGTGCACTGTGCATCCAGCCTGAACACCTGTGCACTGTGCATCCAGCCTGAACACCTGTGCACTGTGCATCCAGCCTGAACACCTGTGCACTGTGCATCCAGCCTGAACACCTGCGCACTGTGCATCCAGCCTGAACACCTGTGCACTGTGCATCCAGCCTCTGACACTTCATCAGCTGCACTGGATTGCATCCAGCCTGAACATCTGTGCACTGTGCATCCAGCCTGGACACCTGTGTACTGTGCATCCAGCCTGAACACCTGTGCACCGTGCATCCAGCCTGACACCTCTGTGCTACTGTGCATCCAGCCTGAACACCTGTGTACTGTGCATCCAGCCTGAACACCTGTGTACTGTGCATCCAGCCTGAACACCTGTGTACTGTGCATCCAGCCTGAACACCTGTGTACTGTGCATCCAGCCTGAACACCTTGTGACTGTGCATCCAGCCTGAACACCTGTGCACTGTGCATCCAGCCTGAACACCTGTGCACTGTGCATCCAGCCTGAACACCTGTGCACTGTGCATCCAGCCTGAACACCTGTGCACTGTGCATCCAGCCTGAACACCTGTGCATCACTGTGCATCTGCACTGACCACCTGGCACTTGATTGCATCCAGCCTGAACACCTGTGCACTGTGCATCCAGCCTGAACATCTGTGCACTGTGCATCCAGCCTGAACACCTGTGCACTGTGCATCCAGCCTGAACATCTGTGTACTGTGCATCCAGCCTGAACATGTGTACTGTGCATCCAGCCTGAACACCTGTGTGCCGTGCATCCAGCCTTGGAACAACCTGTGTACTGTGCATCCAGCCTGAACACCTGTGTACTGTGCATCCAGCCTGAACACCTGTGTACTGTGCATCCAGCCTGAACACCTGTGTACTGTGCATCCAGCCTGAATCCAGCCTGCTTGTACTGTGCATCCAGCCTGAACACCTGTGTACTGTGCATCCAGCCTGAACACCTGTGTACTGTGCATCCAGCCTGAACACCTGTGTACTGTGCATCCAGCCTGAACACCTGTGTACTGTGCATCCAGCCTGAACACCTGTGTACTGTGCATCCAGCCTGAACACCTGTGTTACTGTGCATCCAGCCTGAACACCTGTGTACTGTGCATCCAGCCTGAACACCTGTGTACTGTGCATCCAGCCTGAATCACCTGTGCATCCAGCCTGAACATCTGTGCACTGTGCATCCAGCCTGACATCTGTGCACTGTGCATCCCATGACCTGGACTCTGCACTGTGCATTCACAGCCTGAACATCTGTGCACTGTGCATCCAGCCTGAACACCTGTGTACTGTGCATCCAGCCTGAACACCTGATTGATACTGTGTGCATCCAGCCTGAACACCTGTACTGTGCATCCAGTGAACACTTCTGTCAAGCCTGAACACCTGTGTCTGTGCATCCAGCCTGAACACCTGTGTCACTGTGCATCCAGCCTGAACACCTGTGTCCTGTGCATCCAGCCTGAACACCTGTGTACTGTGCATCCAGCCTGAACACCTGTGTCACTGTGCATCCAGCCTGAACACCTGTGTCCTGTGCATCCAGCCTGAACACCTGTGTACTGTGCATCCAGCCTGAACACCTGTGACTGTGCATCCAGCCTGAACACCTGTGCACTGTGCATCCAGCCTGAACACCTGTGCACTGTGCATCCAGCCTGAACACCTGTGCACTGTGCATCCAGCCTGAACACCTGTGCACTGTGCATCCAGCCTGAACACCTGTGACATGGTCATCCAGCCTGAACACCTGTGCACTGTGCATCCAGCCTGAACACCTGCGCACTGTGCATCCAGCCTGAACACCTTGTCACTGTGCATCCAGCCTGAACATCTGTGCACTGTGCATCCAGCCTGAACACCTGTGCACTGTGCATCCAGCCTGAACACTGTGTACTGTGCATCCAGCCTGGACATGTGTACTGTGCATCCAGCCTGAACACCTGTGCACGTGCATCCAGCTGGACACCTGTGTACTGTGCATCCAGCCTGAACATCCTGTGTACTGTGCATCCAGCCTGAACACCTGTGTACTGTGCATCCACCTGAACACCTGTGTACTGTGCATCCAGCCTGAACACCTGTGTACTGTGCATCCAGCCTGAACACCTGTGTACTGTGCATCCAGCCTGAACACCTGTGTACTGTGCATCCAGCCTGAACACCTGTGTACTGTGCATCCAGCCTGAACACCTGTGTACTGTGCATCCAGCCTGAACACCTGTGTACTGTGCATCCAGCCCGAACACCAGTGTACTGTGCATCCAGCCTGAACACCTGTGTACTGTGCATCCAGCCTGGACACCTGTGTACTGTGCATCCAGCCTGGACACCTGTGCACTGTGCATCCAGCCTGAACATCTGTGCACTGTGTGGCTCCACAAGACTTCGAGCCGCCTTGTATGTAAACAATCATTGTTTCACTTTATTGAAATCTCTAAATGATCCAGAGATGGTTGATCTCAAAGTACACAGTCCATGTAAAGGAAGGCGCTCTTTATACCACAAACCCTTGTCTGTCGTGAGACGCACAAGCGAGGAACAATAGAGATCAGTCGAGTCCCGTCATGACTTATATAATGTAATTACCGTAGGCACCAGAAACTTCATCTGTAGCATTGCTGAAGCCATATGTTGTGTCTGTGTGTTCTGCCATCTCTCCTTTATAAACCTCTCTTTGTACAGACATCATGAATAAGTCAGAATAATCGCTTTCTCCCATGTATTTATTTTGATAATTCTCTCTTCCTGCCAATATAAAAGAGGAATTAATTGGTGCCGGAGCAGCAGCTCCACAGCCTCTGCCTGGAGAACTGCACAATGTGTTGGGGCTTTACAGATGGGTTGAGGTGTTGATTTGGAAGGATTTATTTTTCTGAAAGAATGGGGGAAAATTAAAGGGGAATGTATCATTAGGAATTACATATCGGATTTTGTTAAACCTTTTTATTTATTTTTCATTTTACTCATGTATGTAAAGTGCTATGGAATTAATAGCGCTATATACGGTAAATGAATAAATTATTATTATTATTATTATTTTTCCCATGTCACTATCTGCGCTGTGACCCCTTCACTCCCGGGCAAATTTTTTCTTTTTTTCCGTTTTCGGTTTTTCCTCCCATTCTTACAAGAGCCATACATTTTTTATTTTTCCATCAATTAGCTATGTGAGGGCTTGGTTATTTTTTGCAGGATGGGTTGTACTTTTGAATGACAAAATTGATTTTACCATGTAATGTACTGGAAAATGGAGAAAAAAAATTCCAAGTGTGTTGAAATTGCAAAAGAATTAAAAGTGTAATTCCACAATAGTTTTTGGGGTTATTTATACATCTTGTTTGGTATATGGTAAAACTGACCTGGCAGTATTTCTCGCCAGGTCAGTACAAGTTTGTAGATACCAAACATAAATGGTTTTTTTTTTTTTTTGTTTTTTTATGGTGCTAAAAATTCTGAAACTTGTCAAAAAATGATTGTGCATGTGTCACCCTTTTGTGAGATCCGTAGCGTTCTCCTTCTTCGGGATCAGGGGCCATGTGTGATTGCTTATCTTTGGCATCTTGAGCTGACATTTTTACCATTTTTGTGTGGATGTGATGTTTTGACCACATTTTATTGTAATGTTTCGGCAACCAAAAAAACTATACTTTTGATGTTTTTTCATTTTTTTTCTTTTACACTGTTTACTGATCGGATTCATGTATTTTGATAGATCAGGCATTCCTGAACACAGCGATAACAATATATGTGTATTTTTTTTTCTTTGTTTCATTGTTAATGGAGCTAAATTAATGTGATTTGAAATTAGGTTTTTTTTGTATATTTTTTAAAAACTTTTTTTAAATACTTTTCTCTGTTTTTACTAGTCCCCTTATATGTCTGTCTGTGATTGGTTGCAGTCAGACTGCACCCTCGCCTTCTGTGCTGGCGTCTGTGATTGGTTGCAGTCAGACTGCACCCTCACCCTCTGTGCTGCCATCTGTGATTGGTTGCAGTCAGACTGCACCCTTGCCCTCTGTGCTGGCGTCTGTGATTGGTTGCAGTCAGACTGCACCCTCGCCCTCTGTGCTGGCGTCTGTGATTGGTTGCAGTCAGACTGCACCCTCGCCCTCTGTGCTGGCATCTGTGATTGGTTGCAGTCAGACTGCACCCTCGCCCTCTGTGCTGGCTTCTGTGATTGGCGTCAGACTGCACCCTCACCCTCTGTGCTGGCGTCTGTGATTGGTTGCAGTCAGACTGCACCCTCACCCTCTGTGCTGGCATCTGTGATTGGTTGCAGTCAGACTGCACCCTCACCCTCTGTGCTGGCATCTGTGAATGGTTGCAGTCAGACTGCACCCTCGCCCTCTGTGCTGGCGTCTGTGATTGGTTGCAGTCAGACTGCACCCTCGCCCTCTGTGCTGGCTTCTGTGATTGGCGTCAGACTGCACCCTCACCCTCTGTGCTGGCATCTGTGAGTGGTTGCAGTCAGACTGCACCCTCGCCCTCTGTGCTGGCGTCTGTGATTGGTTGCAGTCAGACTGCACCCTCACCCTCTGTGCTGGCGTCTGTGATTGGTTGCAGTCAGACTGCACCCTCGCCCTCTGTGCTGGCGTCTGTGATTGGTTGCAGTCAGACTGCACCCTCGCCCTCAGTGCTGGCTTCTGTGATTGGCGTCAGACTGCACCCTCACCCTCTGTGCTGGCGTCTGTGATTGGTTGCAGTCAGACTGCACCCTCGCCCTCTGTGCTGGCGTCTGTGATTGGTTGCAGTCAGACTGCACCCTCACCCTCTGTGCTGGCTTCTGTGATTGGCATCAGACTGCACCCTCACCCTCTGTGCTGGCTTCTGTGATTGGCGTCAGACTGCACCCTCACCCTCTGTGCTGGCATCTGTGAGTGGTTGCAGTCAGACTGCACCCTCGCCCTCTGTGCTGGCGTCTGTGATTGGTTGCAGTCAGACTGCACCCTCGCCCTCTGTGCTGGCGTCTGTGATTGGTTGCAGTCAGACTGCACCCTCGCCCTCTGTGCTGGTGTCTGTGATTGGTTGTCTTCACACTAGTGTCAAAATACATAATTGAAAAAGAGTGGCATAGGGTTCCCCGTATTTTTATACCTAGCTCAGATGGTTCACCAATCTCTGGTAACCAACTAAGTCAATAGGACAATGATAGTCTAAATCTGTTGTCTATCCTAGGTTCTGTCTATTAGCTATACAGTTGTGATGTGGTCAGGCATGTCCAGAGCACTCTGCCCGATCCTCCTGCAGCTGCTTTCCCCCACTTGTGACTCTTACACATAGAAGGGAGCCACTGTAGTGTGAAGAGAGAGATTCCTTTGCTGTCTCCATCATTGGCTCAGGTCTAAAGTTTGATGAAGCTTTCTGAGGGACCTTTACTGAGCCTGTGGGTATAATGAGGCACATGGAGTCCTGACTCTGCAATTTTCCACTTCATTGTTCCCTTTTGTTGTTGCTCTCAGTCTTTTATACTGGACACAGTAGTGCAGTTGCTTCATTTTACTCAATGGCTCCATTTGGGCATGTCGGAATCTCGTTTCTCATGGGGTTCGGACAGAGACAACAAACAGACGTTGTATGAAAGCAGTCTAATCTGAGTTTTGCTTGATTTTATCCTGCTCTTATCTAATAATATAAGAGATATCGCTAATGCTCAATTCAACATAACGGGATAAGCTTATAAAAAGGATTATACAACCAATCTAATGGATTTTCAAAGTAAGTACACCAACCATATAATGTCTAAGATGTTTTTAAGAACATTTGCAGTTTACATTTCTTTGTGAAGTGTGCAGTCACAGATTGCCTAACAGATATTGGTGGACTATCGCTAACATTTGCCACACATCATCCAACTTTCTTGGCGGCTGCATAAACACCCAATGAGTAGAATGGCTGTCCATTGAGCCACCTGGAGAAGGCAGGAGAACGCAGGGCCCTACACTTTTCTATTGTTGCAGGACCATGATTTTGATAATCAGAAGCCTTTGTAACAGTCTGATACCCACCAATCAGAAATGGGTGTAAACTGCTAGTGTCACACACCACAGACTATGAAAAGACAAGACTTTGGACACATTGGATTATTAGGACTTCTGGACCATAAATGTTGATCAGAATTCCTTGCTGCATTACAAAGGAATTCCTGCTGCCTTTGGTTGGGTCCACAGCAGGATTTTTGCAGAACATGACAGGTACTTATCTGCTCCTGAAGATTAATGTGAAATCCCTAATACACGTGCTGGTACGGGGGCACGGATAGTGCTGCTCCAGGGCATTCCTTACGGATTTCACTAATCTACTTACACTTGAGTGCCAGTGCATGCCGCAAAGACCACAATGCCATATTATTGGAGATTTACTTATGTAGCATGCATTCACATAGCAAGTGGCTACAGAATATCCCATTGGATGCCTATGACAAATGCTATTGACAATAACACATCACCTAAAATCTCCTAAGCTTAAAATAATGTATACTATGAAGTGCACATTTACTTTACTGCCTATCGATTGAACAACAGTCTTTTACACTATTCTATCCAGCATATAGAGCTGCATTGTCACATGCCCCAGCCCAACAGAAGCTGAAAAAACACACGCTAAGGCCACATTCACACACAGCGTTTTTGCTGCGTTTTTTTGAAGATCAGTTTTTCTACTGAAAAAATGGATCAGCTTTCCATAAAAAACAGATCACCTATTCACACTGTGTGTTTTTTAGGTACTGCGTTTTTTTCTCCATTTACTATTGTTACCTATGGGAAAAGCGTATTAGAAAAACTCCACGTAAATTGACATGCTTATTCTTTGTGAGGATCTGTTTTTGAGCCCAAAACTGGAGTCTCACAAAACGTTGTGTCTGAATATCAAATTTTGAAATGCATTGACTTTACTGGGATGCCCAGAGTCTCTGCAAAAACGCTGTGTGTGAAATTAGCCTTATACACTCCACTTAATGACAGCAGAGCCCATAGAGAGTAAAAACAATGTGTACTCTCCTCCTCCAGTGGCATTGTTCTGGCAGTGTCAGTCCTGCTGTTCTCATTTGGTGAAGTGACGTTATTGCGTTTTGTGACAACCACAGCTAACTGCAGTCGCTGATCATCTGCAGCTCATCAATAGTCCGTCAGATGGAGTAAAAGGCTGCAACTGTTGAGCAGTTTACCAGTGTTGCACCAGAGCGCACATCTGCTCTGATGAAACAGTAAAGACTGAAGCCAATCAGCGGACGTGTCACCTGACACAACAATGTCACCAAGCGAGCAGGATCAGCAGCTCCAACAGCACAGTAAGAAGAGTGGACAGCCCCCTTAACCTATATGCCGTGAGCATTTCTAGCATATACTTTAAAGGAGTTTTCCCACAAACAAGGTTAATTTTAGTGAATAGATCTTGGAATAATAATAATTTCCACAATTGGATGTTATATAAAATGTTCCTGTGCTGAGATAATCTTATGTATGTGTCCCTGCTATGTACTGTGTAATGGATGTGTCTGACCGTACAGGGACATGGTCTGATCATACCACATCTCCTGTGCTGAGATAATCTTATATACAGTATGTGTCCCTACTATGTACTGTGTAATGGATGTGTCTGACCATACAGGGACATGGTCTGATCATACCACATCTCCTGTGCTGAGATAATCTTATATATGTGTCCCTGCTATGTACTGTGTAATGGATGTGCCTGACCATACAGGGACATGGTCTGATCATACCACATCTCCTGGGCCAGTGAGAAAGTAATAAAATATACAGATATTAATCCATGGGATCACAGATCTTTTTGTGAAGTGAAACATTTTTCTGCCTGTTTTTAAAACATGTTTTACCTAAAAATCATTTAGCTGTGATCCTATGCTTTAATGTGTGTATACTCTCTTGCTTCCTCCCCTGCCCAGGAGATGTGGTATGATCAGTTCATGTGCCTGTGCGGTCAGACACATCCATTACACAGTACATAGCAGGGACACATATATAAGATTATCTCAGCACAGGAGATGTGGTGTGATCAGACCATGTCCCTGTACAGTCAGACATGGCCATTACACAGTACATAGCAGGGACACGTATAGAAGATTATCTCAGCACAGGAGATGTGGTGTGATCAGACAATGTCCCTGTACAGTCAGACATGGCCATTACACAGTACATAGCAGGGACACGTATATAAGATTATCTCAGCACAGGAGATGTGGTATGATCAGATCATGTGCCTTTATGGTCAGACACATCCATTACACAGTACATAGCAGGGACACATATATAAGATTATCTCAGCACAGGAGATGTGGTATGATCAGACCATGTCCCTGTACGGTCAGACACATACATTACACAGTACATAGCAGAGATACAAATATAAGATTATCTCAGCACAGGAACATCTAATATAACATCCAATTGTGGAAATTATTATTATTCCAAGATCTATTGATTAAAATTACTTTTAAAATTCGTTTGCTTCAGGGGAAAATTCCTTTAACTTACACTGAAAATACAGTTAACATGTTTAAAGAATCCATTTTGCTAGGTGATAAATCTCTGTCACGTGTCAGTGCTTTGCAGCCACTTTTCCTTAGCATTTTATGGATTTGTTCAGATATTCCTCCGTTCATTAATATCATGTGTTCCTCCTTGAGGGGAGCTACCCCATTACATTCTTATCTGCATACGGTGAGAGCTCACCCTTCATCATTCCCGGTGTAGTTACATCATGGTTGATTTTTCTCATGCCTACATCATTGACTTCTCTAGCTTCTTTTCAGAGTCGGCTCAGTTCATGCAGCTTTCACCATTAGGCTCCTTGACATTTTTGATGAATTTTGGCCTCACATTTTCTGGTGACCTTATTTCCTCGAATTCCAGCATCTCTGGCTAATTAATTAGTTACGTAGTAAATTGCACCTCAGAGATTTCTTTTGCACAGACATAACTTTTTACTTGTTCATGTAAATCCCGAACTCTCTGCAGTTCTAGTATTTCTGCATTGTTCCCAGATGACGGCCAATTGCGGGAGTATCAGAATCCTAACCTGAGATGACCCTTGAGTATATAAATGTGTGGGAACCTCCTAATCCTGACCTAGGCGTGCGACACATGACTCCTCTAATCCCGTCATTTGTCCTGCGCAATCTAACTTCATCATTTTAGAACACCTGGGTGTGCCCGGTGTCGGTACCTGGCAGCATGCGCCACTCTGATGAGTGAATACTATATGATCATACAGCTGCCCGTGAATGAACAAGGAGGGAAAACTCCCAATTTAATATGGTAATGACATTCCATTTCTATGTGTAACAGATATGAGTGATGATCTATAAAAAGATGCCTTTCTCTTCCCTATGTAATGATCTGCTTTCAGTAACCATATTCTCTTTACATAAATCACAATTAATATTTAGCTAAAACTTTCCAGTCTCCCCTATTTTACATCTGTATTCATATTACTTGACCTTTTCTTTTAAACTTTTTTTTTTTCTTCTTTTTTTGGTCTCTTCCGTTCCTCAAATTCTTTGATAATGTTAGATGGCTCCAGTCCAATTGTGATATTTCCCTGGATGACAACTGTACTGGAAGGGTAATGGTGGGTTCACACTGAATTAGTGCTGTCCGTTTCAGCGAAAACGTTAACTGTTAACATTGTAACTGACAGCAAAAGTGGCATTTTAGGCATTTTAGAGTGCGCAAGTTTTCGTTACCTCAAAACCGTATGCGCTTCATGAGAAAGACAGATGGATGATAGGATAGAAAGATGGGTGCAAGAACGGTACTGCCAGTCTCCCTGCTCTCTGCTGCTTCTGGGTCGCTGCTTGAATATTAATGAGCGGCAGCAGAAGTAGAGAGCGCATGGAGACTGGTAATGCTATTCTCACATCTATCTTTTTGTGCTATCATCTTTCATCCTACCATCTATTGCAAACGCAATTTAACGCAATGCTGCAGATTTGTACAAATTGCGTCTATTTACTAATGGACTGAAAAATGCCGCAGTCCGCGCTTGCCTGTGCATTTCAACAAACACATATTTGTACACACATGCCTATTTTGGCATGTGCTAGTTTGCATTTGTTGAATGGAGGCCTATGGATGCATTTACATGTCGGTTACGTTGCGTTTATGCTGCTTTCCAACGGATCTGTTATACAGCACAAACACAATGTGAACCTAGCCTGTTAACTTGATAATAGGGAGGGGGAGACACTAGGACCCCTATCTATCCTAAGAAGACATACTGATAGGATATTTAGATTGTGAGCCCCATTGGGGACAGTGTGTTGCAAATGTATGTAAAGCGCTATGGAATAAGAACTGGGTTCTGCATTGCAATGTCTGAATTGAGTGCTGGTGATGATGAACAACACTACTCTCTATGGGATCCCTATTTTTGACAGTTTCATAGAGAATTGAGTAATTTGTGTGTATCCCCCACTTTGTTCATTCAGGGCTCTGCAGAACTTTTCTTAAGATCTGTGGGGATTGCAGCAGTCAGACTCCGACCAGTCAGTAAGTCAACACACGTCCTTTGGACAATCCTTTAAATTGGGTGTTCAATATACAATATTAATCACCTGTTCAAAAAATATAGATGGTCAATGTATGGGGTCTTTCTGCTGTTCCCTGGAGAGGTAGGCTCAACGAGGTCACTATTCCTATAAATGGTAAGTGGAGAAGTGACTGCACATCCTCTTTACGGTCAATAAACCCCTGATTTGTTGAGGGCACTTCTGTCAAACCTTCAGCCATTTTAAGATTATGGCCGGAGACGCATGTGAGATACTTGCACGAGTCTCGCACGCCTCTCCCAGCATGGCTGCCGTCTCTCTGGATGGGAGTGGATCAGCTGCATATTTTTCTATGCAGCTGACACACTCCCATCCAGAGAGACAGCGGCTGTGCCGGGAGAGGCGTGCGAGTATCTCACATCGCGTGTGTCCGGCCTATCACCTATTCTGTGGATAAGTGATATATATGGCTTATTAAACACTTTTAAGGGAAAGGCTCAAGCCAGTCTAATACCATTTTGTCCATATGCATTAGTTATGTAGGAAGTACAATATTGAGAATGGGAGTATAGGTGAAAATAAAACACAGAATTGGAAGACATCCACCATTGGGCATTCGTGTTTGAGACTCATTAAAGGAAATTTGTCATCAGAAAATGAAATACTGTTTAAATCAGATTTTGATATACAAAAAAATATTTGGGAGGTAGGGGGTATTTATGTTTTTTTTCATATTATAAACTGTGAATTTTTTAGCCTCACACTGTTCTCTCTGAAAATCATCCACAAGTAAATTTGCAGCGATAGACAGACTCAGACCCTACTTTATATTTAACTTCTTAAGTTTTTTTCCACCATTGAGTAAAATCTGGAAGAGAAAAAAGTTAAAATTCTGACCCTTTCTGTGGTACTATGATACAACCTTGCCCTGAGAATTCTACAGTGAGAAAACAAAAAGGTTGTGAGACTAGGAGTGTTGTATTTCAGGTGATATGTTGTATGCATTCTCTATACTTTATGTTGTATTTTGAGGCTTTTGTGGGTACCAGATTTTTCTGTCTTCTATTTGATGGCATCATGTGCAGGAGAGCACAGTGATAATAAATGGATGTCCTCAATGTGCGGGAATATAAGAATGTTGGTTTGTGTCCATCCTCTAACCTTTCTGACTAATGAATAATGAAATCGGATTTTCATGCTGAATAAACAAGTAATGGATTAGGTTGAAAGTCGCCGCCTATTCTTTGTATCGTCTCACAAAAAAGAAATGTAATTAAATGTTTCTTCTCCATTTTATATAATGAGATCTTCAAACAATCAATATTGCTCATCTCTGGAGGGTGGAGAAAGTGACCTATTTTTCACTCCCAGGTGACCTACTTCACTGAATGCAGTGAGTGACTTCAGACATGTAGAGGCAGGTTATATATTGCCATCTTGTAAAATCAGATCCGGGTGGAGACAACTTACACAGCTGCTTAACAAAACACTTTCATGTGTAAAGCTCCCGTCACACACAACAACGCAACAGTGATCCCGACAATGATTACAATCCTTAGGGTGCCGTCACACCTGGTGACGGCACCCGAGATGTCGGCGGCGACTGGCGGGAGCGCGCACGTTTTTGGCGCCCCGCCAGTGTCGCCGCCCCCCGTTTACACAGGGAGACACCTCCGGTGATGCCCCAGCAAGCTGACAGGCGGCATCGCCGCCAGGGTGTCTGTAAACCCCAGCGGCGATGCAGTACAATGGGTACCTATGGCTCCCATCGCCTGTCAGGTCGCCGGCGAACGTTTACATGGGGCCATGTGTACACATCGCCCCAGATCGACCGCCTGGTTTCACATCACTGATGTGAAACCAGGCGAGCACTCAGAGGCGCCAACATCGCCCCTTTACATTAGGCGACGCAGGGGCGATATCGGCGCCGATAGGCCATGCCTCTACGTCGCCTAAGACATCGGCGGTGCCATTGCCAGGTGTGACGGCACCCTTATGGATCGCTGTTGCGTCACTTTGGGATCGCTGGTGAGATGTCAAACAGTCAGATCTCACCAGTGACTCAGTGATCTGGAATGATAGGAGGTCGTTGGGAATTGTCACTCTCGGGCATAGTATTGAGATCGTTGGTCGTTGTCCCTTTCAAACACAGCGATGCAGCATTCCCAGCAGGAGACCAACGACCTAAAATGACCCAGAGCACTTTGTAACGATCAGCGATCTCCTAGCAGGGGCCTGATCGCTGCTAAGTGTCACACATAACGAGATCGTTAGTGAAATCTCTGTTACATCACAAAAGCTGGGACTTAACAACGATCTCGTTATGTGTGATGGGGGCCTAAGGCTCGGTTTACACTAAAAAGAAGTTTCCCCTGCTATTGTGTCCTAAAAATATATACACTGCAGGAATGGTGGCCAAGTGGAGTATAGAGTGACTCCAACACAAGTGGTCACCCTAGAGTGCTGTATACATTTGATCTAGGGATAACTGAGCCAACCAGAGCCAACAGACAGGTCAGGAGATTTGCCTCCCTGAACATGGCAAACCAACCGGAGATGGTCAACTCTCTACAGGCTCCCTGGGACTTTCAGTTTGCATATGCATTTCCACCAATTAAACTACTTCCAGTAGTTATCGGGAAGATCAGGGAAGGGGGAGTGAGGGTGATCCTCATCGCTCCATTCTGGTTCAGGAGACCGTGGTTTTTAAGGCTCAGAGCCATGTCTGTGTCAGACCCTTGGATCCTTCCATTAGATCCGGGCCTTTTTTTCAACGTCCTTTTTATAATTTTGGGGCAACCGTCCTTCCAGCACTGCTTTTCTGAGCTGTATACTTAGAAATGCTTAGGACCACAATAAGACATCAGCTCATAGTGCAGCTCCCTTGATTGTGAGTCTTCAAAAGCGGACAGTTTTCGGACTTCAGACAGAGAGATCCCGCATGGACCACCGCTTTTAGAAGCCGCTGCTGTAAGCTGGGAACAACAGTGCTAGAGATTTGCTTTACCGGTACACACAGTGATCCAGAGAGTGTTGTACACATGCTCTGTGGGGTGTACTGGTCATTAGGACATCTCATCTTCTATTTCATGCATAATCACCTATTGTGAAGAGTGTGTCAACAAGTTAACTGCCACCACCTTTACTACAGAGAAAGGCATGGACCCTGAAAAGTGGCGTATTAAGAGGGCTCAAGTCCCATATTGATAATTTTAAGTAGTTTTCTTTGGTACATAGTCAGTATTGGAAAACTTGTATGACTGAAAGGGATGCTACTATATCAGACACTGACCTTCAGTTTAAAGGGGATCTGACAGCTGATACATGCTGCACAATCCACAAGACTAGTCAAAAAGACGGGTTCCTCCGGTGGCAGATTGGTCTTTACTTTTGCATGATGTCACACAAGGGATAAAAATGACCTGCCCCCAGAGAATGTCTGACCCAGCTTTCTCTATGTCAGATATACAGTATTCTTATCAATTTTCATGTTCTAAACATAAGTATGAGAGTCAAAATGCAAAAGTGGCTCTTGTTTTTTTGTAATCTGAAATTGTTTAGATCATAAAACGCATGTCAATAATAATATAGGCCTTTGGTTAATACCTTTAAAAAAAAATCAAGTCATAGACAACATGTTAGATTTCTTTGCCTGTCTCTTGTACAGCGTTTCAAGAGCATCTCTGGGTAGTGGATTATTTACCCTAGGATCTTCGTTCCATTGTTGCAATATCTTGATGGAAACATTTTACATGTTCATTGCTAAACACACCACAAGTGTCAGGAAAGAAATCCCGATGGGAAGGACCTGCCACCCCTCCTGGATTTCAATCTAAATGCAGCACTAAATGCAGCATGTATTCTGCATTCAGGCAAGGGGGTCTCCCATGTGTCTGTATACTGTGTACCCCGAGATATAGCCTTAGTAAAACTCACTGTTAGACATCAGGAGGGCATTCCCTGGGGCTGGAGTCAGCTCGATGCACAGGGGCCATTCCCGCCCCGTGCCTCTCTGTGCCACCTTCTTCCTTTATCTTGCCGCCTCCCTCATGTCTTTTGATCCATTCTCGCCTGTCCCGCCTCCTGCCCCTGACGTCCATGCCTTTTCCCGCCCTGCTCCTTGTTATGCTGTATACATACAGCAGGGCGGAAATCTGGCACTTGCGCAGCAAGCAGGAGGGGGTGACAGGTCCTCTTGAAGGAAGTGGAAATTAAGAAACCTATTGTAGCCAAGTTTCTGATACTGCATCAGCATGTCTTCTACTAGTTTGTTGTAGGTTTCTGCCCAAACATTCCCGAGAAAGTTCAAAGACATACTGATAGGATGTTTAGATTGTGAGCCCCAAAGGGGACAGTGTTGCAAATGTATGTAAAGCTCTATAGAATTAATAGTGTTATATAAATGAATAAATATTATTATTTCCTTGTGTAGTGGCGTGCCAATCAGATCACAGACTCACAAGTGACGTCGCCAATCAGAAACCTCAAGTGACATCACTTGCGGGTCAGTGATCTGAATTGCCCGCCAGCTTCCATTGATGTAGCTGAGGAAAGGAGGCTTGGAGCTTGTCGTAGCGGCCGCAGGAAGTGATAATAAAGCCGCGGTCCCCAGCACTATGCACCGTGGCGGTCCCTTACACAGCGCACCGTTGTAGCCCCCTGTACAGTGGATCCAAGCATCGTTAAAGTGTGTGTGAGACAGAGAGAGTGTGACTGTGTGTATCAGAATGTGTGTATGAGAAAGTGTGTATGTATGTATGTATGACAAAGTATGACAGTCTGTGTATGAGAGCCTGTGTATGTGCGTATGTGTGTGTATCTGTGTGTGTGTGTATGAGAGAGTGTATGTGTGTGTGTGTATGAGAGTGTGTGTATCAGAATGTGTATGAGTGTGTGTATGTGTGTGTGTCTGTGTATGTATGAGAGTGTGTGTATGAGCGTGTGTGTGTGAGTGTGTATGAGAGACTGTGTGTGTGCGCAAAAAAAAGAGGCCAGGTTGGGACATCACTACAAAGTGGCATCAGGATGGGGACATTACTACAAGAGGACCAGGATGAGGACATTACTACAAGAAGAGGACCAGGATGGGGGCATTACTACAAGATGAGGGTCAGAATGGGGACATTACTACATGATGAGGACCAAGATGGTGACATTACTACAAGAAGGACCATAATGGGGGACATTAATATAGGATGGGGACCAGTATGAGGACATTATTACAAGAAGGGGTCCAGGATGGGGGACATTACTACAAGGGAAGACCAGGATGGGGACATCACAATAAGAAGAGAACCAGGGTGGGGACATTACTACAAGAAGGCGATCAAGATGGGGGACATTAATATAGAATGGTGACCAGTATGAGGACATTATGACAAGAAGGGGACCAGAATGGGAACATTACATGGGAAGACCAGGATGAGAACATTACACAAGATGAGGACCAGGATGGGGACATTACTATAAGAAGGGAACCACGGTGGGGACATTACTACAAGAATGCGATCAGGATGGGGGACATTAATATAGAATGGAGGCCAGTATGAGGACATTACTACAAGAAGGGGACCACGATGGGGACATTACTAAAAGGAGATAAGGATTTGAACATTACTACATTGAGCGAAAAATTCTGGAATCACTAAAAATGTCACTTAGTAATGCGGCCCCCCGATATCAATTTTTTTCTATGTGCAGACCACCAACCCAGCCGAGTTTGAGACCCCTGCACTAGGTGATATCACAGCTCTTTTCTTACTGTACAATGACTGATAACACCTCTATATACAGTACATAACACAGGATCCACTATTCTCAATAGGTGATATCATAGCTCACCTCCTCCTGTACAAAACTGATAACACCTCTATATATTATTATTATTTATTTATATAGCGCCATTAAATTGTATGCCACTTTACATGCTAAAAGGGCAGACAAGGACAAGTACAATAAATGTGCACAATTTGGTCGTACAGATACAAGAGGGGAGAAGATCCTGTCCGCGAGGGCTCACAATATACGAGGGGCGGGTGGTGATTCAGTAGGAGGGGGAGGTGCCAGTTGTGAGGCGGTGGGTGGACCGGGTCTCATAGGAGGTTGTAGGTTTGGCGGAAGAGGTGGGTCTTTAGGCTTCTTTTGAAGGTTCCCAGGGTAGGAGAATGTCTGATGTGTTGGGGCAGAGAGTTCCAGAGTATGGGGAATGCCCGGGAGAAATCCTGAATGCGGTTGTGCGAAGAAGAGATGAGGGGGGAGTAGAGGAGTTCTTAGGAGCATTGCAGGTTGCGCGACAGTAGGTATCGGGAGACCATGTCGGAAATGTATGGAGGGGGACAGGTTGTGGATGGCTTTGTATCAGGGTGGATAAAAATCAATGTTTTTTTTTTAAAAAATCAAAAAAATCGGATTTTTTAGATTTAAATCGGATTTTTTTAAATAAACTGCTTTTTGAGGATAATATTTTACCATCCAAAGGTTCTTCCATCATGAGATAAAGCTGAGTTGTTTAACTCAGTAGAATAAAGGCTGTATATGTGTAACATTCACAATGCCATGCTCTTCCAGAGGTTTCTGTAGGATTAGTGGGCAGTTTCTCTCCTATATTATCACAGACGTTCGCTTTACTTACGCAGTTCTCAAAACTGAATTTGACTCCGCAGAGGTCCCAGCCTCTTCTTCACGGCAAAAATGTTACAACATGAACAGAGTTGAGAAAAAGACCTTAATCCTATTGTTCTACAAACCTATGAATACAGAATCAACCCCTTCAGTGCCAAGTCCAAGAAGTTAGACAATATGTTTCTGATTGTTTGGAGTGGAATAGATCTGCACAACACAAGAAGAATGTGAATCTAAGTGTGAGGAGGAGGAAGGGCAAGCAGACAAGAAAATGAAAGTGAAACTTTGAGCACAATACTGCAGCATAGCCACAGACAGACAAGTCTGGATCTGTTTGTGTGTACGATCTGAGGTTTATTACATTCTTTCCTTATAATGGCAGCAGGCCGTAAAAGAGACCCAGTTTGGGACTATTTTAATGAAGCTCCTTCGCCTATCGGTAAGGCAGGCATGCGTGCAAAATGCAAACGATGCAACAAAGAGATGCAAGGCCTGGTGGCGCGAATGAGGCAACATCATGAGAAGTGCGGTGATGAAGATGACCAAAGAAACACTTCTGAACAGGCAGGATCTTCAGGTTGGTAAACATTTTTATTGAATCCTATTTCTAAAGACTGAACTGTCATGTGTGAGAAAAATTATATTTCTTATTATTACTGCATGTTACTGTCATTTGGTACAGTTATGAAGAAAAACAAATATTCCTTTTGGGGCAGGGGCAGTGATGTGTTGTGTACAATAAGCAGAAATTGTATAATAAACAATAAAATAACAGCATTGATTTTTTTGTTTAGGGGAATTCATGGATTCTGGAAACTATCCACCTCCAAGATCACCATCATCCTGTTCTACAGTTTCAGAGTTATCCATCCAGGATAGTGCTTCATTAGCAGCAGCAGCAGCAGCATCAGACACCCACAGCCACATATCACCATCACCCAAAAGGAAGAAAAAACCTTTACCTCCTGGAACCACCATAGATAGGTTTGTGATAAGAACTAGCAGATTAGAAAAAGAGTTGATTGATGAAAAAATTGCCCAGTTTATTTATGCAACGAACTCTTCTTTCCGTCTGACTGAGAACCCACATTTCATTAATATGGTTCAGTCACTTAGACCAGGATACAGTCCACCCAGCAGAGCTGATGTTGCAGGGAAACTGCTGGATCAAGTGTATGACAGAGAAATGGAGCAATGTGCAACAGCTCTGGAGGGTAAAATTGTTAACCTAAGTATTGATGGGTGGAGTAATGTCCACAATGATCCTATTGTATGTGCTTGTATAACAACAGAAGAAGGTAAAGTCTTCCTTGCACAAACAACTGATACGTCAGTAAATGCACACACAGCAGAATACTTACAAAAAGTGGCAGTAAAAGCTATAACGACATGTGAACAAAAATTCAAATGTCTAGTACGCAGTTTGGTCACTGACAATGCTGCAAACGTATCCAAGATGAGAAGAGATTTAGAAGAGCAGGGAGGGAATACAAAGCTGCTAATAACATATGGTTGCAGTGCTCATTTGCTGCACCTCTTAGCCAAAGACTTAAGTGTTCCAGAAATAAAGGCTAATGTTGTTGAAATTGCTAAATACTTCCGTAATAATCATTTTGCTGCAGCAGCTCTGAAAAGGATGGGTGGAACCAAGCTAACGTTCCCACAAGATGTTAGATGGAACTCTGTGGTGGACTTTTTTGAGCAGTATATCAAAAACTGGCCTATTCTGATGACACTTTGTGAAGAAAATCGAGATAAAATGGCACTGTCACGGCCAAAATCCTCAACATTGGGCTTAAGAGAAATGTTGAACATATGCTGAGCTTCCTGAAACCCATCTCTCAAGCTTTAAACAAAATACAGAAAAATAGCTGTTTTATTGCGGATGCTGTTGAAATTTGGAAGGAACTGAGTGAACACTTAAAAACAGAACTACACATGGACAGAATTGGGGCGTGGCCTAGCCTGCAATGTAAGCGGACGCGTGTGCCTGGTCTCTCCCGCCGACACACACTGCAGGAGCCGCCGCTGAGCTGAAAATTGCTCCGGGAACGGACCGACACGTCCACGGAGTATCCTGCCTGACAGCCTGGCGTCACAGGAGGGTGAGATGACCCGCACAAGGCAGCGGGAAGTCGGCGCCGGCAAGCCCGGCAAAAGCCAAGATGGCGCTGAGGCGCGGGAAGAGGCAGCGCGGGCGAATGCTGCATATGCCAGAAGATTAACTGCTGTAGCGCGCCTGGAGAAATATGCGAGGAGAGAGGCAGGGGAGAGCAGCACTGGAGGCATGGAGGGAGACCCTGACTGTGAAGAGGAGGTGGAGGTGCAGGACAAAGCTATGCAGGTACAAATGACTGGGGATCCATTACAGGGAGGACAGCATGGGGCACTGCAGCAGGATGTGGAGACTGTGCAGGGAGAACCTTCATTGCGTGATATATTTGCAGTGGTGTCTTATTGCAAACAAAGCCTCACCACCTTGACCCTCCAAGTGTCAGGAATTTCTGCTGAGATTACCAACATTAAAGCAGCAATGCAAAAGGCTGAGGTGCGCACGGGGGAGGTGGAGGAGCGTGTAAGCACAGCCGAGGACAGTATTGTAACCATACAAGCAGCCCAGTCAAAATTTGATAAGCAAATTATTGAAGTTATGGCAAAAAATGACGATCTTGAGAACAGATCGCGCCGGAGCAACATCAAGATAGTTGGAGTTCCGGAAAAGGCGGAGGGAGTCAACCCGACAGAATTCATTGAAAATTGGCTTTTGACTAAGTTTGGAGCGAATAATCTCTCTAAAGTCTTTGTGGTGGAGAGAGCTCACAGGATTCCACTCAGACCCCAACCTCCAGGTGCTGCCCCCCGGGCCATGCTAGCCAAATTGCTTAACTACAGGGACAGAGACACGATCCTCCGTACGGCCAGGAATATTAAAGATCTGACAATAGATGGACAGCATATTTCCTTTTACTCGGATTATTCCCCGACGGTACAGAAATTACGCATGAAATTCTCGGAGGTAAAGAGAAGATTGAGAGACATGGGCCTGCAGTACTCCATGATGTACCCAGCCAAACTTAGACTAGTGGCGCTGGGCAAGATTCACTTTCTGCAATCCCCGGAGGAGGCTATGGACTGGATCGAGAAGAACGGAAGAAGAGTCCGAGAATTTAAGGACAGCTGAACGCTGACTGGAATAGTCCCTTTATGCTTTTTTGGTATTTTTCTTTTTTAATTGCAGGTCCTGTGTGATAATGGAGATATAGCTGGACTGACGGCGGTAACTGCAATATTGAAAAGTGATATTTTTTCCCTTTGTATTTTTTTTTTTTTTTATATACATTTATTTACTTAAGGCGGGAGAGGCCTTTGGTTGAGACAACTGTTATTCTTTTGATAGACGTTGCAGAGCGACTGTTTTGCTGGTGTATAGGCTAATATTCACCCACTCTCTGCTAAAGAGAGGTAGATAACGGAAGGGGTGGAGAAGTGGAAAGGAGAAGGAGAGAAGTTTATTATTATTGTTATATGTTTGCGGTGGGGGAGGGTGGTTACATGGAATTGGTTGGGGGGGTGGGAGGGGTGGGGGGGATCAGGAAAGACAGCGTGCTACTACTTTAAGAATACGAAATTGCATGGGAATGTCTAATTGGCTACGAAATGGCTGAGAAAATTAAAGTCTTTGGCTAGAATGTGAGAGGTTTGGCGGACCGGAGTAGACGAGCAGCTATCTTACAGAATGTTATGTCTTTTAAACCGTCTATAATTTGCCTTATGGAAACTCACCTATTACAAGGGAAAACTGGTGTTTTGGCTAGAAGGTGGATTCAGAAAGGGTACCATGCCACCTACTCTGCATATTCAAGAGGGGTCTCAATATTGATACATGCTACAGTTCCATTTGAGGAAGTAGAGGCTAAAATAGATAAGGATGGCCAATATGTATTTCTTGTTTGTAAGATATTTGGGAAGTTACTTTGTGTGGCGGCGGTCTATTTTCCACCGCCATACAACGAAGGGAAATTACTGGAGATCATTGATTTGACCAGACACTGGCCCGGAGTTCCCATCTTATTT
Source organism: Allobates femoralis (assembly GCA_033576535.1). Lineage (NCBI taxonomy): Eukaryota > Metazoa > Chordata > Amphibia > Anura > Aromobatidae > Allobates > Allobates femoralis. The sequence continues at coordinate 54,850,974 of JARQOC010000007.1, read as the reverse complement.
ATTGGGGATTTTAACAACGTCATGAATCTGAAGTGGGATAGGACGGGCAGGTCACATGGTAGATTTGAAAAAGATGAAGATACACAATTTGCTAAATTTATGGGAGAAATGGGCCTGATAGACTTGTGGAGAGTGAGAAATACTGGGATAAAATTATACTCTTGTTATTCCTCCTCTCACAACTCTATGTCTCGGATAGACATGGCCTTTGGAAACAAACTGTTAGACTCCAGGATGACGACGATAGTGTACTTGCCACGTGTAATATCTGATCATAAGCCCCTGACAGTGGAACTACAAATGGGAATGAATGGCACCAGACTGGGTAAAGAGTGGAAGGTGCACCCTGCTTGGTTGGAGAATTTAGATATGCAGACAATAGCGAAGGAAGTGGAAGAATTTTTCCAGAACAATGAGGGGAGCGCAGGGACTGATATGGTATGGGATGCTGCAAAAGCGTTTATACGGGGGCTATTGATAAGGGACATATCCAGACGTAAAACCCAAAATAGAGAGAAGGAGGCTGAGAAATTGGAGGCTTTGAGGAGGGCGGAGGAACGATTGGCGATGGAACCCACTGCCGAGACGCAGCAGTCAATGAAAATCGCACAAGAAGAGGTAGACAAAATGTTTATGGCCAATGCTGCTAGGAGAGTAGAATTTCAAAAAGCAGCTTTTTATGAAGAAGGAGAGAAAGTGGGACATCTATTATCCACTATAGCGGCAGCGCAAAGGAAGTCAAGCTATGTATATGGGCTGTCTTGTTCCGACGGGAGACTGGTGACGGACTCGACCGGGATCCTGCGGGTGTTTGAGGAGTATTACCACGACCTTTACACTTCTAAATTGGGGGTTTCTGGAGAGATAATTGATACATTTTTGGGGGAAACCATGTTACCCAGACTTAGTGAAACAGATCGAGATACTTTGGAGGGACCATTAACACTGGAGGAATTGGAAGTAGCTATGGCTTCTATGAATAATAATAGAGCACCTGGGGCGGACGGCTTACCAATAGAAATCTACAAACATTTTGGGGAGGTGTTGTTGCCCAAACTGAGAGATGTCTTGTTGTCAGCATTGGAGCAAGGACAGTTACCGACATCTATGAGAGAAGCGACCATAGTGGTGATACCGAAAGAAAATAAAGATCCCACATCACCGGAGTCATACAGGCCTATATCCCTACTGTCGACAGACGTCAAGTTGCTGGCTAAAGTACTGTCGAACCGCCTGACCGGGGTGATCGCAAATGTTGTTCACCCTGACCAGACCGGGTTTATGCCGGACAGGTCAACGGCCATTAACTTGAGGCGGTTATTCCTGAATGTTCAAATGAAGGCAGATAATTCTGGAAATAGAGTAGTGGCGTCTTTAGACGCACATAAAGCCTTTGACAGTGTGGAGTGGGAATATCTTTGGCGAGTTTTACAGCGTATGGGCTTCGGTCCGGTTTTTACAGCATGGGTGCGGCTGCTGTACTCCTCCCCGATGGCTCGGATTAGGGTAAACGGAGAGAGGTCTAATACATTTAGTCTATCAAGAGGCACTAGACAAGGTTGCCCCCTCTCTCCGTTGTTGTTCGCCCTCGCCATGGAACCGCTTGCGGCAACATTCCGGCAGACGGTCACGGTACATGGATTTCGATACGGATCGGTGGAGCAGAGGATAGCCCTTTATGCCGACGACATTTTACTGTTTTTACAGGACTCCGGGGAGTCATTGACTAATGCCATAGACATCATTGACAGATTTGGACGACTATCTGGACTGCGGATAAATTGGGAAAAATCATGCCTGATGGCGGTGGACAATGAGGTGGGTCTGGAGAGGGACGAGACAGCCCATACGCAATTAAAGACGGTAGAAGTGTTCAAATACCTAGGTATTAAGATAGCGGTACCAGTTACAGAATATCTGACTCTTAACATACAGCCCATGATAGGACTTTTGAAAGAAAAGGCGATGACATGGAGGAAGCTGCGCCTCTCGGCGGTGGGTCGCGCCAATTTAATTAAAATGGTATTAATGCCAAAACTGCTTTATGTACTACATAATTCTCCAATATGGATTCCCCAATCAATATTTCAGCGCTTAAACGCGATATTTAGGGATTTAGTATGGGGAGGTGGGCAGCCGAGAATAAAATTAGAGACCCTACAAAGACCCAAGGAGGAAGGGGGGATTGCACTACCTAACCCATTGATATATTTTCTAGCAGCACAATCTCAACATATAAGGGGATGGGCAGAGAGGGCAAGTAAAGACTCATTGCAAGCAATACTTGAGATATATATTCATAGGAGACCTTTGGTGCAGGGATTAGAGATAGGCCTATTTGGAAAAGGTGGGAAGATGTGCCCGACTTTTGGACTCTTGCACAAGTTGTGGGGGAGGGTGAAGAAAATTAGAGGGATTACTGGGATGACGTCATATACACCTGTCTGGGGCAATGAACACTTAAGTGAATTCCATAAACTTGGGGAATTAAAGGATTGGATACAAAAAGGGATAGTGTACCTTCATCAGCTGGTTGACCGTCATGCTCTCAAATCATTTGATCGTCTAAAATCGGAATTCCAGCTGACTGATAAAAATGGGTTTCAATATGTACAAATTCAACACGCTTACACAAAGCAGAGGAGAGTGGGTGATCTGTGTGTGTCGAGAGATATTGTCCTTGATTTTATTTGCATGTCGGGAAGAACAAAAGGAGTGATTTCTACGATATATGCAGACCTTCTTCATACATTTCTGTTGAAATACCCTGTGATGGCAAGGGGAAAGTGGGAGGCAGATGTGGGACCCATATCGGATGATAATTGGGAAACGGTATTGGAATACATCCCAAAATTGTCAGTTAGTGAACCAGGGAGAATGTCCCAGCTCCTACTCATTCACAGGGCATATAGATCTCCGGAGTTTCTCTATAAAATAGGGGTACGTACAGATTCGGAGTGTCCGAGATGTAGATCAGAGGAAGCGGGAATCCTACATATGATCTGGGGATGCCCGAGACTTGCATCCTTTTGGATAGTGGTCCTTGCCCTGATAGAGGGGAAATATAAATGTGACATCCCACGAGACCCAGTAGTGTGTGTTTTGGGGTATGTAGAAGAACTTGGGGTAGACAGTATCGGGAAGATAGCGGTTGCCCGCCTTTTATATATAGCTAGAAAATTAATAGCTAAATATTGGATTAAAAAAGAGCCGCCTTCCAGACAAGAGTTTATTAGACAAGTTGACTATGTAGTAAAACTGGAAGAAAGAATTTATTTTAAAAGAAAGAACACCAAGCTCCAGGAGAGACTCTGGACGCCGTGGAAAGAATCGTAATATAGACACTAGTTGAATGGTTCATTTGGTATTGAATAAACGGGATTAGGTACGGATATTAGTTACTAAAAAGAATCAAAACTTCTTTAACATGCAATATGTAATGTATGTATATAATTTGGAAGCGCTGTCTGAATTAGGGGAGGGAAAGAGTTTATGCTTTAAGGGGATAAGAGGGAGGGGGGAGGGGAGATGAAGTAACGTTAATGGAATATTATACAAAATGACAAAATGCTATGTACATGTGCTTTCTTTTTGTAAGCTGTTAATGTTTCTAATAAATAAATCTGATTTAAAAAAAAAAAAAAAAAAAAAACACATGGACAGAATTAAATTACAAGCAGTAAACAAACGAATGGGACAAGCACTGACTCCAGCTCATTTTTTGGCAAATATTGTCAATATCCAATATCAGGGTCAAAAATGCTGAGGAAGAGGAGTTAGCTATGACATGGGTATCCAGCAATCATCCATCTTTAATAAACTTCAGAGCTAAGGGGGAACCATTCAAGAAATATATGTTTGCTGAAGATATTTTAAGGAAGGTCACACCAGTAAACTGGTGGAAGTCACTTAAGCGCTTGGATTTAGAGACTGTTCAAGTAATGATTTCACTTTTAACAGCAGTAGCTTCTTCTGCAGGCATTGAAAGAATATTCTCTTCCTTTGGACTCATTCATTCTAAATTGAGAAATCGGTTGGGACCCAATAAAGCAGGAAAGCTTGTTTTTCTTTTCCAGATTATAAATAGGAACAAAGAAGAAGATGATGATGAAGATGACGACAAGTGAGCTACAGAGGACAGCAGGGACAGTAGTATTTAAGTTTTTCATGTGTCGGCTGGGCTGACAGTCTAAGTTTCTTAAAATATATATATATTTTGTTTAGCCAAATTAGTTAACAAACATGGATGTTTGTTTAAGCAAATAACTTATGCTGTAATGTTGTTATTGTTTCAGTTGAATAAATCTATTTAAATTGTTATTAAGGTCAGGATTATTTTTCTCCTTCCTAAGTACAACAGAACAGTGGTGTCCAAATATGAATGATTAACCCATTAAACTGGGGAGAAAAAAGTAATATAAAAAGTGATTCTAAAAATCTTCATCTACTTGCATGTTAAAGTAGCAAGAACTAGTTTAGGTAGAAACTTTGATTTAAATCACTGATTTAAATCAAGCCTTACTGACTAGTGATTTAAATCGTGATTTAAATCAGTTAGATTTAAATCAAATCCACCCTGCTTTGTATGTCATAGTTAATGTTTTAAACCAGGATCTCTGGGAAGCAGGGAGCCAAGGAAGGGCTTGGCAGAGGGGGGGGAGACAGGAGAGTAGCGGGAGGACAGATGGATTAGAGGGGCAGCGGAGCTTAGGATAGATTGGAGAGGTGCAAGGGAGGTAGCAGGGAGGCCGGAGAGCAGGAGGTTGCAATACTCGAGGCGTGAAATGATGAGAGCGTGAATAAGGGTTTTAGCAGTGTCATGGTCAAGAAAAGTGCGGATCCAGGAGATGTTTTTGAGCTGGAGACGGCAGGAGGTGGCAAGAGCCTGGATGTGGGGCTTGAAGGAGAGGGAAGAGTTGAGGATAACCCCGAGGCACTTGGCGTGGGGGACTGGGGAGAGAGAGCAGTCATTGACGATGATGGATAGGTCAGGTAGTGAGGGTGAGCGGGGAGGGAGGGGGAAATATACAGTAGATAACACAACATCCACCATTCACAATAGGTGATATCACAGCTCACCTCCTCCTCCTGTACAAGGACTAATAACATCTCTATATAAAGCTGATTAATCAAGAGCCACCATACACAATAGGAGATGTCACTAGTACCCTGTGTCCCCTTCCTTCACACTGAACTTTACACACGTTCATTAGCTTCTTTAATACAAATTATAGGGTCAGGATCTGGCAATTGCAGCTATTCACATCATGATTGTAGTTCTCTTCAGGAATAGATTGGTTTAATTTGGAAACATGTTGAGAATAAATTGCAGTGGATTGTCATACATCTGATTCTTGGGATTTCTTCTCTGGCAGTGCAACACAAGTGCGTATATTGAGCCAGCAGCAGAGTCCCACAGATGCACTTCTATTTATGTGAATAGGGGCGGATTCACAGTACCCAGCTTGGTCACTGTGTAGTCATTGGAGCCAGGTCTATGGAGTCAGAGCTATGGAGTCGCATTAAGGGAAATTGAGGAGTCTGAGTTAGAGGTTTGGCTTACCAACTCACAGCCCTGGTTGGAGCTGTGCTGTGCAGCTCTGCAACCAACTGCTTCCTGCCGCCGCCGGCTCCCCACTATTTTGGTATTGATGACATATTCTAAGAAAGGATTAGACAGTCATCTCTTTGACGAAGAATGAAGTACATTTTTGTCGTGTTCAATACATTATTAAGGGTGATCAATATATTAATCACTCAGACAACCAACTGATCATATTATAAACATCATGTTTGGAATTATTTTTTATAAGCTGGGTCCGACAATGATCCACAGTTATATTTTCTGTTTACTTTCCACAGTTCTTAAGATTTCCAAGGAATGAAATTGTTCTTAATCTTCTCTCTGGAGTGTCTGAATATTAATATAAATGAAAAAGCACAGCATCGCACCTTACTACAAAAGCATATAATTAATTAAGAGCTACTGTGTTACCTTGGTGACACATTAGAAGTGGGTTATATCTGCAGAAGAACACTTCTCTCTCTTCTTTTTTCCTTCCCTTTGAAGAAGCATCATGCACGGCTTAGACTGACTGCACCATCCTTGAAGAGTATTGTCTTCAGTTTCCATTGTATATCAGGTTCACTATGCGCCTATACGGTATTTTTCACACAAAAAAGCTAATGATAAAGTGATGATACTTGTCAGGAGATGCATGTAACCTGTTTTGTATCTAAAGTTGTGCCCGGAAGACTTGGACTCGACTGGGATAAGGTCCATAATGTCTCTTACTGGGTCGGGTGGTTATGGTTTATAGGCTTCAGAGTTTTTCCAAGATATCTTTTTATAGGCCCAATAAAAGGTATTGTGAAGTGTAACCCCTCTCCCTCCTGCACAGGACAGGAGCCATATGTCTGCTCAGTCTTCCTCTGTCACACACCAAAACCTAATTTATTATGTGACTTTTTTGGAAGTCAAGAAGCCACATTTGGAAATAATTCTACATGCATGTATACTAGATACCTGTGCGCTATAAAATTTGGAAGTCGCAGATTTTTAATTGGTTGAGTTATTTTGTGTTACTTTTACCTTCTCCGTTATGGGTCCGTTCCAACTGGCAACCTCTAGGCCAGATGTTGGAGCCCATAGGGATCCCATTGTGATGAAAAGGGAGGAGGGGAAAATGTGAAAAACAGTGTAATAGAAGGGAAGGGATTCTAAGAATAGGTGCAACACAGCAGGAAAATTATGGAAATGACGTCCAGCGAGCTCCTTGCCAATTGTTATCTAATGCCCTTCTCTAATGTGATCTCGGAAGGCATTGTACAAGTTATTTATGAGCCAGATCAGAATTCCCACACACTGCACTGATGAGGGGCAGTCACCCCGAAACGCAGCATCTGCAGTTAGGATTTGTGCCAGATCAGAACTCCAAAGTCATATTAAAGGCTTGTTAAAGAGTTAATTATGTATTTTAGGATTGCCATCTTTATTAGGTGGCATTAGAGTCTTTTTCCTGAGTCATTCACATTCCTCTCGTGTGATATTGAGACATTGTTTAGACTGTGACACTATTTCGTCTTCACAAATACAATGCCTGTGTTAGGTGCTTAGACGGTCATTTCTTCTGATGTCGGTATGAACCGTTTACTCATATGTAGAAGTGTCGGCGGATAGCTTGAACTCAACTGCAGAGGCATTTAAGAAGTTAGAAGTAGTATTTTATTTTTTCTACTGATATCTTGAGGTATAGACAGCAAGTAAAAAAGGATGATTCCTATCGGAGCTATAAAGAGATAATGTGATTAGAAGGCTGACAGCAAAACAAATGGATAAGAAGGGAGGTAAATAACATCATAGAAGCTACAGGGAGAGGGAGAAGACTAAATTCTAAAAATGGCTAACCGATTGTATCGCAACACAGTAAAACAATACGATGGATATTCAACACTATGACTTCAAGTTGTGGGACATGACAGATAGTGAGCAGACAACTTCTTTTAAAGGGTTATTTTTTAATATTTATTATTCCAAAACTAGCTCTCTTTAAAGAGCTTATTGGTGCATAGGATTTTGATGACCTAACCGTAGACCATTGGGGTCAGTCATCCAACACCCTCAGTGATCAGCTGTTTGATTCTGCAGCTGCCCAGATATACGTAGACACATTGAACAATGATATAACGTGCAGCTCCCGTTTACTGCAGAACAGTTCCAAACAAAAGAATATGAGCAGTTGCCCAGTACCCAGCAGATCTTTTCAGTGTTTATACATAGTGGCCACTGGAGCAAACAGCGGATCGGTGGGGTGTAGATGATATTTTCTAATTTATCTCTGCTGAAACATAGAAAACGCATTCATGGCTCAAAGTGTTAACACCCTTGAAATTGTTACAGAAAGAATAATATTTCACTTAGAATATTATTAGTTAGACATGTTTTATCATATGCATGTTTATTTTCCTTGTGTGTATTGAAACAACACACAAAATTAGGAAGAAAAAAGGCAAATTGGACATAATTTCACAATTTCAAAACCCCAAAACTAGACTGGACAGAATTGATAGCACCTTTCCAGAATGGCGGGTAAACAACTTTTTCAAGCATGTAACACCTATTCAAACTCTCCTGTAGCAAGTAACCGGTATGGACAATATGAAAATCACACCTGAAACCAGATAAAAAAAGGGAGAAGTTGTCTCAATCTTTGCATTGTATATCTGTGTAAGCATGGATAACAGAAAGAGAAGAGATCAGGACTTGAGAAACAAAACTGTAGAAAAATACCAACAATCTCAAGGTTACAAGTCCATATCCAGAGATCTTGATGTTCCTTTGTCCACGATGTGCAACACAATGAAGAGATGTACAACTAGGGATGAGTGAACCCATTCAAGATTGGAGTTCGGATGCTCTGCGTATCCAAAGGACTCCAGTGAGCATCGCTGTGCTTTTGTACCCTTGGTGCTTGGCTCTATGTGAGCCACTTGCAGTGTTTTATCGACTCGCAGTAGGGGTAAAAGCAGAGTTATCGGTTGTAGTGTGTTTCTAATATAAAAAAAATGACATCCATGCCCGCCCGTCCCCAGATGTGGTTGCTTATGGCTGGCTATATGTGAGCAGGGAGCCGTACTGCCCAATCAGTGTCTTCAAATGAGATTTAGGTCAAGTTTTGGTCCCAAACAGAACTTTATTAGGAGTCCTTCTGAATCAACAGAATCCAAACTTCCATTGGTCTGCCCATCTGTATTTACAACCCTTAGTACTGTAGCTAATCTCCTTGGACATGGACGGCAAACAAAAATTGATGAACTGTTGTATTGCAGGATAGTCCAGATGGTAGATTAGCCCCAATTAAATTCCAAAGAAATTTAGGGGGCATTAGTGTCATTGCGAACTATCCATTCACATGTGAATTAAATGAAAATCTGTGGAGGAGATCAAGGAGAGGCCCACTGCTGGCACAGAGAAAGAAGAAAGCTAGACTGCAGTTTGACAAAATGTAAGCCAAAATCATTCTGGGTAAGCTTCTTGTGGACAGATGAGACCAAGATAGAGATTTTTTCCAAAGCACATCATTCTGTTTACCAAAAACTGAATGAAGCCTAAAAATAATGCAGTACCTACAGTCAAATAATGGAGGGTCAGAGATGTTTTTAGTTGTTTTGCTGCTTCTGGTCCTATGGACCTTGACAAGACATCATGAAAACTGAATTTTACCAAAGTATTTTGGGTGGCAATGTGGTGCCCAGTGTTAGAAACCTGGGTTTGTGTCCTACGTAATGGGTCTTCCAGCAGGATAATGACCCCAAATATACTAACAAAGCGCTGGAGAGTTCTGAAGTGGCAGCAATGAGTCCGGATCTAAATCCCATTGATTACCTATGGAGAGAACCTAAAATTGCTGTTGAGAGAAGACACCTTCAAATACGAAAGACCTGAAGTAGTTTATAAAAGAAGAGTCCAAAATTTCAGGTGAGAAAAACTTGTGGATGGTTATAGGAAGCGATTGATTGCAGTTCTGTGTTCTCAAAGGTGTGCAACCAAATATTAAGTTGACGGTGCCAACTATTTTGTCCAGCCCATTTTTGGGGTTTTGCATGAAATGATGTCCAACTTACAAGGAAATAGACGTGTGTAACAAAACATGTGTAATTGTAATAATTTTCTGTGAGAAATACCTTTTTTTGGAACAATTTCAAGGGTGTCAACGCTTTTGGCCATGACTGTAGATGGATGGCCTCTTCAGTAAAGATCTGCACTCTTAGTACATTAGGTGTATTTTGCACAATAAACTGACTGTGCCGTCTGTTAGTTCCTAGCATACAATAATATTAAAGTATGGTGTTAAAAGCAGTAGGTTTACAATAGCGTATATTGTGAATGAAAAACCAAGGACTAAATTGAAGTTCAAAGTCTTAATCTACTGAGGATGTAACAATCGTAGACAATATATCACTATGTAGATAATGAATAGAAATGGAACAATCGTAGACAATATATCACTGTAGATAATGAATAGATTGCTGCTATAGTGATCTATGAAATCGATTTCATATTCTCAACATAAATTTACTTGAGCATAAATGTTGACACTCTCAAGGATCCTGACATTTTAGTTATAAAAACGTTTTGTTGTATAACACATGGACTTAAATGCAAGGACTTGTCAGACGTGGGAGCGGCTTCTCTTTCGGAGAACACGTTCATGTTAGATCTTGATTGATTCTTCATTTTCCTGATATCTACCATAGGGGGAGAGTCTTGGCATTTCTTCACACATTAGATGGTCTGCCAATCCTTGATGAGTTCGGCCAATGTTCCTCAAATGCAGGGGGGCACAACCAGCTGCCTATGGGACATACATTTACCCGAAAAATCTACTCTTACATCGTTTTTGTGCCTGGTGCCTACTCTCCATTTTAAAGAGTACCGCCTAAGCAGGGATAGGAAAGTACTAATGGACTACTGTGGGGACATCTCTGGTTTAATAGATATTTTAGCAGAATGAGGACCTCCTGACTTATTTGTAGCACTGTAGTAAGGAATAAATATAACGTGGCTTTGCATCACTCCTAATAACAAAGGCCCTCAAAAGCCCTGATTTCTGCCCTTTAACCCCTTCATGACCGGGGAATTTTTTATTTTTCATTTTCGTTTTTTGCTCCCCTGCTTCCAAGAGCCATAACTTTTTTTATTTTTTTGTCAATATAGACATATGATGGCTTGTTTTTTGCAGGACGAGATGTATATTCATATGCAATAATTTATTTTACCATATAGTGTACAGGGAAATTGCAAAAAAAATTCTACATGCAGTGAAATTGCAAAAAAAGTGCAATAACACATTTGTTTTTTGGATATTACCATGTTCACTATATGGTAAAACAGACGTGACGGGGTGATGCCTCGGGTCGGTACGAGTTCGTAGACACCCAACATATATACCTTTATTGGTATCTAGGTGGTGAAAAAAAATTCAGAACGTTTGCTAAAAAAAGAGAAAAAAAAACTGGACTTTTTGCGCCATGTTCTGCGACCTGTAGCGTCCTCATTTTTCAGGATCTGGGGCTGTGTGATGGCTTATTTTTTGCGTCTTGAGCTGAACGTTTCTAATGATACCATTTTTGGGGGGATCCACAGTTTTGATCGCCCGTTATTGCATTTTATAGCAATGTTGCGGTGACCAAAAAACTTAATTTTAGCGTTTGGACCATTTTTCCCATTACCGAGTTTACGGCTCTCATTAACGGATTTAATATGATGATAGATCGGGCGATTCTGAATGCCGCAATACCAAACGTGTATTCTCTTTTATTTTTTTAATACTTTTATTGTGATTGGGGGAAAAGGGGGGGATTTGAACTTTAATGTTTTTTTTTTTTTTTTTTTTTTTTACTGGTTTTTAAAAACTTTATTAATCAATTCATTCTTATTTTTACACTGCCTCTTAGAGAGGCACCTTGCGGCACAATCCGATCGCTTCTGGGAGATACAGATGAGCTGCAACTCATCTGTATCTCCCAGAATCGTGGCCGTGATGTAGTTGGCAGCGCCTGCCAACCACTACACGTAACTGCGCTCTGACAGCATCTGGGGTCTAGCCAGGACTCTGGGCTGTCACGTGAGATACTATCGCGGGATCTCCAGAGCAGGCGGGGAACAGCGCGTTCCCTGCCGCGGCCGCCTTGGATCCCGCTGTCAGTGATTGACAGCGGGGTCCCAGGGGTTAACTTCAATCGGATCCAATCGGTGCTGTTACCCTGACATCTCAGTTGCTGAGATCAGCTGAGATGTCGGAGCTTTGATGTGAGCGCTGTATCGGAGCTCACATCAAACACCTCCTTACCGGCCCAGGAGTTAATGTTCATGTTGTCTTTGGGTGTTTGATCCCAGGAACTGTTTAGAGGGCTCTGATTTAACTCTCCTAGGAAGTCTCCACTTTTTCTTGGATGCTCCAAATTTACCACTACAAAAATCCAGGGAAGAGTACTTAAGCAAACAAATTTACAAAAAGTATTTTGTATATTATTTTCTAAAGTGTAGCTACTGCGTTCCTCTATTATTATCTCTTCTTGCATGTTTGGCCCCAGAAGTATTAGTAAATATGCTTTACATGATGGCCTTTTCCATCGATCAATCACTCTCTCCTCTGCAGTTAGTCAATGGCCTCAGCAGTTAGTTGACTGAATGAATGAATCATAATCGCTTCCAGTCACAGTAGTGGTTCACAGTAGGAAGTAGCACTAATTCCTTTTTTTTGTAACGATTACTTCTCTCCGGCCAGTTTGAAAAATTGATGGTAAACCTTCTAATATTTGATTCAATGGTTTCGATCTCTCAGCCTACCACAGTTCAAGACTGTCCAACAAGTGCCACATCAACGTAATAGTTTCCGGAGCCAAAAAGCTTTGCCCCATGAGTGGCTGTACCTTGTTCTGCAGCTCAGTCTTACTCAATTGGATGTGACCAGGTATAGATACTGTTATAGAGAGGGTTAAGACCCGCAGAACAGCTAGAATCTTCATAAAGAAGAATAAAAAATAACTTTCTTCACGGGGAGCCATCAGATTGTTACGGTATCAGTTTTGTGGAGTCAGACGCTTTTAGCTAGAATGCTAAATTTTGAAAATCCATAGGTTTGATTTAATCTTTATCTTCTTTTCCAAAATTATTAAGTCTAGTGATCCAAGGTAAACAAATGAGATTGAATTAATTTTAATTTTCCCATTATCGCTGACAGTTCATTTTTATGTAAGATGTCCGTACTTTATTTTTGGCTTCCTACATTATGTACTAGTGAAACATAGCGAACAGATCAGTGTTTTTCCTGTGCTTCCGATGACTGTGCCAAAGTCAATATATACTTTTCTATATTTCTGAGCTATGATTGTCGGCCTGATGAGTCTGTAGCAAGTCGAGGGCTAAAAAGGATTCTGCTGACTTTTGGTTTAAAAAAATGTCATTTCCAAGCAAGTTTCAATTTATCTTTGCCAAGCATCTTAGATGACTCACGGTGCCTTTTCTATCATGCGGGGTTGTAATACGGACTTACAAATTCTAGTTTCCTTGGCTACGGCTTTAAAAAAAATCTGCAGTCAATTACCTCCCTCTTGTGTCCTTTATATCTCTGTTAGCAAAAATCAAGTCCCTCTTCGATGGAGTGAAACGTCCCTTGACTGCACAATGGTAATCTAGTACAATCGAATGGAAAAATATATCTTGTGGATTTCACATTTGTTGTCTCTATTAATGACATCACAAAAAAGTACATTTTTTAACTTTTTAGTTAAATTTCTGGTGTTTTAAATAGTTTCTTCTGAGATTTTTAGTTCATGTAATTTGTGATGGTGTAAAGCGTTTTCATCATACGGTCATCGGAGTACCTGCAAGATACTTGTAATATCCTTCTCTACAAGAACCAGTACCTCATTGTTAAGTGCAGGAGACTCATGATGTCAGACCATGGCAGACCATGCCGGCTTGCTTATTAGTCCATGTATAGCAGTGCAAATATTGGGTTGAAATAATTAGGGGGCAGCATTTTTAAGCATAGAATAATACAACAATCGCAGACATAAGCTAAATTGCGGGATGAAAGTTGGCACTGATGTCCAGAAATTAATATACGGTACTTCTTTATTTGGAACTTATCATCAACTTTAATATAAACAATTGCCTCAACAGAGGGAACTGGAATGAAGATCATAAGGTAAAAAATACAATTGAGTGTATATAGGCCTATTAAAAGATACATCGCCTCCTAGGTAATCCTTAAATTGAGTAGTGAGAATGGCTGACCATTGCTTTGCTACAGTCAAAGACATGAGACCACCACCGCATCCCTACAACCCGCCGTGTGTTTCTCTTAGCTTCTTTTGGTGGTTTTATTGTAGCCAAGAATGTTTTCACAGGTGTCCGCCAATACAAACACATAGGTAGAAACCTGGTAGTCTAGGGTAACAGCTTGGGGAAAGCCACCAGGGACCAGCCTTGAAGTGGTCATCAAAAATCCGTGGCCCTTATTGCATTGTTTCAGAGAAAACTAATCTGTAAAAGCTCTCCAATTCATTGAGAAATATATAAAACTGCAATAATGTAAAGGAAGGTATTGCCAGCGAGAGTTGGAGTAATTGTAGCAGACGTGTGCAAAAAAACGCAAATATTTAACGTAGCCAAAGTTACTCGCATAGCCAAAAAAAACCTCAAGACCCTATAACTTCCCTGGTGAACTGAAAATCTCTCTTTTCTATACACTGTAATAATGTAACTGATGCCTGATTCATGGTGTGCACAGTTCAGGCATCATGAAATGAATCTCTTGATAGGTTCCCTTTTAATATTAATTTAATAGCTTGAAAATGTTGAGCCTTTCCCAGCGATTTATCTGCATGATTTTCTCCCTATTGCTGCATTGTTCATCTTTCTCTTTTTAGTTGTCCACTACAGAGCTGTGTATATAACCCCACCCACCCCAACGATTGTCAGGTGTTGTGTACACTGTGAATTGTCATCCAATTGCCAATCAGTGGTGAGGGTGGAGTCACACAGATTAGCCTGACTACCTTGCACATGAGATCTAGTCCTATAGTGATAATGTGTTTGATTGTATTGAAACTATACCACACAGCCTGATAGGTGACATGTCCTTGGAATCAGGCTGTTGTGCTGGACATTATGCTGCTCTCAGATTGCATTACAAAAACATGCTGACAGGTCCCCTTTAAATACTATATTAACCAATGTTATTTTCCTCACTGATGCAATTTCTGTGATGTCGGTGTCCCAAGTTTCGTGTGACATAGTTACGCCATGTAAACTTTGCATCTAATCAGCAGCCGCTGTTGTCGATGCAGGTCTCACTTTCTTTGTCGAATTTTGGACAACTTAAGGAAATGAGTGTGCAACAGCCTGTTAACCTCCGCTCATTGGCTACAGACTTGCACGGCGTAAGAATGTCACATGAGCCTCACTAGACCCAGCTCCTCTGCCGTATATGGTGTTTCTATTTTATGTTCCGGAATATAGTATTTAAGCAGGGGTTGCCAAGTAGTAGATAACCACTTTAATTTAGCATTTTTCAGAATTCTCTTTTCATATTTAAATTTTTTAATCTATTGTTTTTCTTGGACCATAGTGTAAATATTTCCCTTAGTATTTAGGGTAACATCTATGCCATCAAAAATGGACAAAAATACTAAACGTTTGAGGATCTAAATAGACTTTCCGCTCAGAATTGCTAATGATTCAAACTCCATGGCTCATTCCTCATTTCTTTTTTTTCTCCACTATTTTCCCAGTTTATGCGATGATCAAGCTCCATTGTTCTATGCTGAGTTATGGGCAACTCCATAGAATAATGACCAGTGACCGTAGTTGTTGGAAATGTGCTCACCAGAGCGGCAAGGTGCCATCAGATGGGAAATAGAAGGCCATTATAGTATTTGGAGTGGGACAAGCACAAATGGACGTCTCAGTTGGTTAGACTTCATAATTTATCACGTCTCTTCTGAGCTTTATCCTAATGTATATATCCTTGTATGCATAAGAAGATGATTGCAGACAACGCGTTTACACCATCTGTTGGGACCCCGGAGCCTTCTCAATCACTGACATTTATTAGAGATGTATTATGAATACATTTGCTCTCTATATTCAGAAAGAATGCTCGCTATCTCCAGCTGCTCCGTGAAGCCGGAAGGTTGCATCCACAAGCGGTAAGGACAAAAGATAAATAACATGAGCCAGTGGTGTCAGTGACACTTTGAAGTCAACATGGACCTTTTTATTTAGTGAAGGAGAAATGTAAGTTAAGACCCCCCTCCATCACGACATATCATTAGCACTGAGAAGCGTGAGTTTATGTAAGGACAGTGATATGCTCGGATCATGTCAATTGTTAATGATAGTCTTGCTGTGTAAATGTACCTCAAGCGTGCACATGTATTGGGTACACAGAAGGAAAAGCTGAACAAATAGAATTCCCACTTCTGAGGCCAGTCCTTTAAGGACACTAGTGAAGGCCGCCCTCTAAAGGCCCAGTCTCACATGACGACGCATCAGCGATCCCAATCCCGATAACGATGTGCAGAGATCGCTGGTGCGCTAAATCTGTATATATTTCTTATGTAGCGTAGAGTGTGTTGTGTTCAGTGTCGGACTAGGGTGCCGAGCGCCTACCAATAACATTGATTTTAGGATCCCAATGTTCAACTACGTGCAATATTACATGACCATTGTTCACAAATTTGTAGGTGCTTCTAATAAATAACTGAGTAGTTTGTTAAATGATGAGATGCTGCACATACAACATTCAGCTTACTTTGTCAGCTACTGCACATGTATGCAGTTGGAGGTCCAGTCCTGTACAGGGACCCACCGGGAATTCATCTTTTCATTTGGGTTAGTCCAAGCCTGTGTGTGTTGTTTGTCATTGTCACTTACTTCCGCTCTTTTTCTCAGTGACGTCACACCCTGCAGTCTCTGAAGTAGTGACAAAGTCCTTTTTACAATATAAACCTATGAAACCTCATTCTGACACTCCATAGACTACATTGTAAAATCCACTTCCGAGTCACGCAGAGAAATGTGAGACCCGGGGAGTCTGCAGAGCGTTACGTCAGTGAGAAAAGGAGCAAAGCACAGTGTCACCCAGAGAGTCTGCAGAGCGGTGACATCACAGAAAAGAGGAGCATAGCGTGGTGTGACCTGGAGAGTTTGCATTACGGTGACATCACTGAGAAGAGGAGCAGAGTGCAGTGTGACCTAGGCTCTGCAGAGCAGTGCCGTCGCTGAGAAGAGGAGCAGAGAGTGGTGTGACCCGGTGAGTCTGCAGAGTGGTGACATCAGTGAGAAGAGGAGCAGAACAACGCTGAACACCAGAAGAGATGACTGTAAGTAAATTAACACACACAGACTTTGACTGGCACACAGTAGAACAGATGGATCTCCCGATGGCCACTACGCAACATATCCACACATGTAGAGAAAAGGCTTCATAGAGGACATCTTTAATAAAGAACTTAAAGGGAACCTGTCAACCCTTTGAGCATTTTAAACTGTGCGCTTACACATTATGTAAATAGGGTTCTTGTAACCCCTCTATGTGCCCAGTTGTGCCCCACATACCTCAGAAAATAACTTTTATTGTGTCTAACGCTGGCCTCCTGTTGAGTCTGGGAGGCTGCTATTTAGTCCAGTTGGACGATGACCTCGCCGCGCGCTGGCTGCATAACCCGCCCTGCACTTTTTAAAATTCCCGCCCCTTCTGTGATCGGCGCTTGAGTGACAGCCGCACTCGCGTCTGCGCAGTGGAGCGGGTGTCCGCGCTCCATTGAACAGTGCCGATGTATCGCGAGACTTCAGAAATCTTGCAAGACGTTGGCACTATGCACTGACACCTGCTCCACTGCGCTGGCGCAGGTGTGCCTGTCAGTGCAACATCTCACTAGATTTGTGAAGTCTTGCGAGACATCGGCACTGTTCAATGGAGCACGGACACCTGCTCCACAGCGCAGGCGCAAGTGCGGCTGTCACTCAAGCGCTGATCACAGGAGGGGCGGGAATTTTAAAAAGTGCATGGCGGATTTTGCCGCCCGGAGGGGCGGTGAGGATAATCCACTGGCAAATAGGGCTCGATAATAGGAGGCCAGCGCTCGACACAATAAAAGTTATTTTCTAGTATGTGGGGCACGTCTGGGCACATAGAGCTGTTACTAGAACCCCATTTACATAATGTGTAAGTTAGTGGGCACAGTTTAAAATGCCCAAAGGGGGTGACAGGTCCTTTTAAAAGGGAACATGTCACTTGATTCATGCTTCCTAAAACATGGCAATTCTCTAAAACAATCTGGCATTTCTAGTTTGAAGAAGCAGTTGAGGATTATTAGGCGAGACCTGGTTAGTCCTGCGCCGCAACCCACACAATTTCTTCCCGCTCCACTCCAGTTGATTGACAGGCCTTTCATATAGAGAGAGACCTGAAAATCTCTTAGAAAGGTTCAGAAAAGAGCTGGCCAGGAGTGGCACTGGAGTAGTCCGGTTTCAAATTATGTTTACTCTGAATCACCAAAGTTTTTGAGAGTTAAATCTTCCACCTGTAATCGTACCACTGGTTTGATTTGTGCTGACTGTGGTTTGGGCAGCATGAATCTAGGGACAGGTTCCATTTTTTCCTTTCTGAGCGCATGCAAAGAGTTTTATTTCTTAAATATCTACCTTCTGGTGTTATAAACACAACCAACTATGACTCAAATGAATATTCATTGTAGCCATCCACTTTTGGCCAGTTCTTCTAGTGTGCATTTTATGGATTGCTCCCTCAAGCTATTTTGTGTTTTTTTTCCCCATATGTTACTTCAATAACTATGTCAGCAGTGCTTATATTTTCAATAGTTTACATTCGAACCTGGCCGCATCATGCATAATGTACAAATTACAGAAAACTGAAAACAGCTGGTGAGATTTGAAATTGCAAATTAAAGTTACAGCGAGTTCCGTACATCTGTGTTCACAGTTAGGGACAGGAAAGAGCATCTTCTAAGGGAAATTTAGCTGCTATTACCGTATGTGATCCTACAATATTCTGCTAAATGGTAAAGATTGAAAGGTGAATATTGTAGAACTAGAAACATTGTTAATTCTAATTATAGTTTGCAGAATTCTTCCCCTTCTTGATTGCAGAAAATATTATTAATCTGCTATATTTTAGAATTCTCTGACTTCTCTGTATATTTGGCCTCCATTGTGCTGTGCAAAATAGGGCTGTGGAGTCTTGAGTCAATGTCCATTTTGGTGGACTCGAGTCGGATTCAGGGAAATTGAGGAGTAGAATTTTGACTTGCTTTGCACCAGGGTGTAGAGCAGGTATTTCTGTTCTCATCTTTCATTGATGTTATTTGCATCTCAATAAAATGTTAGTGTAAAAAACATATCATTTACATAATTAAAGGAACAGACCACACTTAGTTAGGAGGTGTTTTCAGTATTATGGCACCCACGTATTCCTAACATGGGGGACTTAAAAATTACCTGTCACCCCTCCTGCTGCATTGCAAACTAAATGCAGCACTGAATGCATCATGTCTGCTGCATTCAGGGAAGGGCTTACCTATGTCTCTAGCTCCTCTGTAAGCTTTAAAAAAGACATTAGAAAACTTACAGTTAAGTAGTCTAATGGGTGGGATCTTACTAAGAGGTTTTCACTGCTGGCATAGTCCTCCAGCCTCCTCCTTGTGTGTTCTGCCCCCTTCTATGTCTCTGCGCCGCCTCCTGTTCTGTTGGCCCTGCCCTCCTTCTGTCCTGCTTTCTGTCACTCAACCTGCCGCACAGAGCTTGGTCAGAGCGGCTGTAAAGCATTTGGCCTCACGTCAATGCCAGATTCCTGCCCTGCTGTATGAATAAACATAAACAGCTTTTAGTCATAGAGGTGGTGGTAAGCTTCATTCACTGCAATGCACAGAGAAAGCTGGAAGCATATCAGGGCACTTTGACAGCTTGCTCTGCAGCGCATCTGTACAGAGTGGACGTGGTTACAGCTGTCACTCATGATGCTGTGATCTATGACTGTAACCACTCTGGCCGCATTTTTATGACTGACAGTCAGTGTCTTTGGGGGAAGAATAAAATTCACTTTTTTGCAGTAGCCATTTTCAGTCAGGCAGCTGTACAGGTTTATAACAATATTAAGATGCAGATTAAAGGAACTCTGTCAGGTCATTTTTCAGTATGATACTATTAATAACCCTCAATAGTTTTCGGGCAGCCCTTGTAAAACATGTAAAAATCATTACTGTACCCTCTGTAGTTTTCTTGCTATAAGCATCTTCACACCATGCAGGCAGCTGGCTGTACTAGTTAGGTCCATTGCATGCACCGCCGACTAGTCAATATTATGTAAATGTTTATTAAATATTCATGTATACCCAAGCTGGTATTCCCTTCTTTCCCCCCTGTGCTGAAGTCAGTCACTGAAATCTAAGGCTTGTGCAAGCTGCTCCTGAGGGGGAATAAGACGGACAGATAGGAGAGGGAGAGGTGTTGCTCTGAGCACAAGCTTAAATTCTTATAGTAACATCACAACAGTGTGTGCTGTCTGTTAGAGATTTCTATGTGTTTATATGAACATTTGTTTTCCTACATATATGTAATGTGTGTATCTGCTGAACAAATGTTCATATAAACAGAAATATCTCAGACAGCACACACTACATATATGCCTCAGATACACATATTTATTTTGACCTGGCAGTTTCCCTTTAATCCTAAATCAATAGGTTTACTTGGGAACAACACAGATTCCCCTTAAAAGGAGTGGGTCTCATGGAGTTTGCCTTTACAAAATTTAAGAATGTTATACACTTTAAAAAAAACAAAGTCAAACGCAAGTCGTCTTTTAAGAATATCAGAAGACTCAAATGTTTGCATTTTATCAGTGTAGAAAATGAAAACAGCTTAGGCTGCTTTCACACTGCGTTTTTGTGCTGTCCGAGGGGATCCATCTGTTTGCAGGACCCCTAGGACAGCAACGGATCTAAACTGATGCCTGCAATCGGATGCCAAATAGGCATCCGATTCCGATATGTTGCAGGATCAGTTTGGATCCTCTCCCTCTCTCCTCCCCTCCCCGCACCTCCTGTCACCTGCTTCTCTCTGCCTCCTGTCACCTCTTTCCCTGCTCCTTTCCCTGCTCCCTTAGTCTCTCCCTCTTTCTCCCCTCTTTTCCCCTTTTCTCCGGACCTTAAAAAATAAAAAAATCTTTATTCTCACCCATCCACGAGTCCCCCCGGCGCTTCCAGCTATCTTCTTCTGATCCTTACAGGACCTAGCGTGATGTCACAGTCACATGACCGGTTACCGCGGTAAACGATCATTTGACTCTGACGTCACGCCAGGTCCTATAAGCATTGAGCGCTGCTGCAGGCATCGGTGGATCGTGGGACTGCTGAGAATAAAGATTTTGTTTTATTTTTAACACTTTCATTTTACTAAATTTCACTTCTGCAATGTTCCCCTCTTCTATTACAATCAGCTCCATGACTGGGTGGACTTAAAAAGTAATGTTTATTCCTTTGATAATACGCCGAGCCAAGTCCACCAACACCAAACCATGCCTGCCACCTAAGCCGCTCATGCCCAGCTAATTTCCGACTATTCAATCTACAATTATGCCCCAATTCTCCATCTTTGATTTCACACTACCCACTTCATCCAATGGTCTTATTGCTTCATCTTCCTTGTAATAAAAAAAATATATAAAATAAAAAAATCACATTTTCTTGTACTCTGTACACTTGGGGGATTGCTCCCTTCAATGGCATGCTTTGAGCATTCACATAGTGACTGTAGATTTTTGTGCCAAACATGGACAACCCTTTTACAAGTTTAGCTGTTGTTTGAGAGTTCCCATATTAAAGGCATTATCCACGTTAACTTCTCCGGTCATGTTTGAATGACCTGGTTCCTGTAGAGGAGACGTCTACTATTGCAGCAGAAGGTGACTCTTATTAATGGTGGCTGTGGCTCTCTATATATTTAAGACTGAATTATCTCACTGTCTTCAGAATAAATGTATAATGCATCAATTAAGCTTCATTACCTAAAAGTTTAGATTTTTTTTTTTCTTCAGTTTTTGTTTAAAGGCGTTGGCCTGACTTTTCAATCACCTATGATTGTTTTAAAGATGGAAGAGATATGGGGCAACAAAAACACTGGAGGGATATGACCCAATACTGATACTTACCATACTTACCAGGGGCCTCTGTGCATCTTTTATCTGGTGACTGAACACACCACTTTAGTGGTTAAATAAGGAAGAGACTTATGTGGGTTGTTGCATTTTTTAAGTGGAGATCCATCCAATCCATAATATTGTGTATATGAACCTTTTGCTTATGGCACAATTTTTGTGATGATTTGGCCAAGTATAGCATAGTGTTAGGGGAATTCCTCCTCCCATGACATTTTGTATAAAATATTTTTGGGTGTGGCTGAGATGGGTAATGATTTTTTGGGTGTATGTCATGCTCAACAGTATGCAAATAGAGTCTGTGGAGCCTCAGGGAGACCAGTTCAAGAAAACACTGCGGGCAGCCGGCTAAAGCGCTCAACACAGTGAATTTCTAGGCTTTTTGCCCCCTGGGAATTTTGAATATGCAAATAGAGTCTGTGGAGCCTCGTTTAGGAGTCTCAACACAGGACTAGCCAGATCTTCCTCTAGTGAAGGACCTAGCCATGATAACCACCACATTATGTGGCCCTTTGAGTCAATATCCAGCTCTTTACAAGCTTAAAGATATGACAAGGGAATACCAAGGCCAGGTATCCATCCACAGACAGCTGTTTTGGGGTGTTGCCCCTCATCAGTGTGGAGTAGGATTCTAGCTAGGTGGGAGCAATGCCTAGTAGACCAATAAAACAACTGTGTTGAGCGCTTTAGCCGGCTGCCCGCAGTGTTTTCTTGAACTGGTCTCCCTGAGATCAGTGAATACTTTGTTTTAATGCTCAACAGCAGGCATAGTTTATGGTCTGGACATTGATTTTGGGGGCTGCATAGCAACTTTAGTCTTAGATAAACAAAATAATAGTAAAACTTTTCTACTATGTGCTGTTGACCATCTATTTTATTGCTAAAACTTTTCATATAACAAAAAAAAGTAAAATTTGAGAGAAGTCGGAAAATCCAACAGAATTAGATTTTTTGCAAGCGTTGCATTGAGGTCACATAAAGTTTGTGGATCGCAATGTGACCCATTGATGCAGCGTGATGAATAAAGTAATAAAATACCGTAACTGTTCCTAACCTCGGCGAGCACCGGGATCATATATTACTTATGTCAGGGATTACAGTGTGGCGTTAAATGTCCTTGTAATAGATCCCATGTCATAGAGGAAATATCTATTTTCTGAAGGAAGTATAATAGAATTTAGACTTTGATTTTAAAGATTTCCAAACACATAAATACACATTTCTCTTGGCAGCTTTGAAGTCTCTTGATTGATTTATGAATCTTGAAATGAACTGTTTAGTATTTGTTTTAGAGAACTGTAATTACATCCACTCTTTACTTCCTCCCGGGACGGAGTGGGATGTGCTGCAGGAGCCAGCATTATTATATGGGTCAACATGATTGTTTCTTCCAACATAGAGGTTTTGAAATGTGGGGTTCATGGACTATGGCCGATTGCCCAAATACTCTTATCCATTACCATGATAGTGCACTGAAATAACTTGCATATTAATTACAAACCAATCCCTAATGCTTTTTTTACTATTGCTAGTTTAGAGTTGTCCAAGCTTGCAAAAAAATATAGAAAAGTAATTGTTGTACGCATACTCGCCAAGTAATGCCGCCATAGCTCAAAAGTAGCCATTTTTATTTTAAAGGAAATTTGTTGCCTTCTAAATGCTTATTAAACCAGCTG
Source organism: Allobates femoralis (assembly GCA_033576535.1). Taxonomy (NCBI): domain Eukaryota; kingdom Metazoa; phylum Chordata; class Amphibia; order Anura; family Aromobatidae; genus Allobates; species Allobates femoralis. The sequence continues at coordinate 54,827,549 of JARQOC010000007.1, read as the reverse complement.
TATAGTAATATAGGTGACTTGGCCTAAAAAAAAAATCATACTAGCACTGTACATTGTTGTGGTACAGTGCCTGAAAAATTACTTGTAATTCAAATGCATACAGCGGGGCTTTGGTGCACCATGGTCAAAGACTCAATTCATCATGAGGTAGACCTTCTCAATTTTCATTTTTATGGGAATGTCTCCAACTTCTGATTGACAGTGATTGATTGCCCAGAGCACACACTGTCTGTAGGTGTGCACTGACATGCTCGGTTCCTGGTCATGTGCACACAGTGGTCATGTGCACACAGTGCCAATGCAAATTGACGGGATGGAATGGTGCACTGAGCCCTTAGTCACAGCCCAGACCACAAAAAAAAAGTTCAGAAAGGAGAGAAGGGAATACAGGGTACCTGATAATATTTGTTCATCGCTATTATTTCAATAGTGCTTTACATACATTTTGCAAACACACTGTCCCCATTGTGGCTCACAATCTAAACATCCTATCAGTATATCTTTGGAGTGTGGGAGGAAACCCACGCAAACACGGAGAGAACATACAAACTCCTTGCAGATGTTCTCCTCAGTAGAAATTGAACCTAGGACCCCAGTGCTGCAAGTCTGCAGTGCTAACCACTGAGCCACCGTGCCGCCCGATAATGGAAGTAATAACAAATATAAAGTGTACAGTTTGCTACATAGTGCAGAATAATAGTGGGGAGACATGAAGGTCAGTGGGTACTCTCATCTGCTGACATTTGTTGTCTTTAAAAAAGGATAAATAGGGAGCGCACATAGGGCGTTATCGTCTTAATAAATAGTCCAGTCCCCCCAATCGGTGTGACTCACCTGCGGTGGTTGAGAGAGCCACAACAAACTGAGAGAGCCTGGTAATGGTCGCTACAGGAGCTCACTGAAGATAAATGATTTCCACCGAAGAAAAAGCTGGGCTTTGTAGTCCGCGCTGACCTCAAGAAACTTCCAGTCCAGTAAAGGGTTAATCAGGTTCTAGTTTCATTTGTTGTCTTTAGAAAGATGTGTGGGGGTCAGCCCTCTGAACGCCTATACTCCTTTCCCGTGGGCAGAACACTGCTTAGAGAACACAGGGTCATGGTGCCATGCTTATTTGGTCACTACTGTGTTTCCCCGAAAATAAGACCCTGTCTTATATTTTGGGGGGGGCCAAAAGTGGCCCCCTGTCTTATTTTCGGGGGGGAGGGGGTGGGTCTTATATTGGCAGCCCCAGCCTACTCACATACACACACACACACACACACACACACACACACACACACACAACATACACACACATACACATCGCTTATTACCTTGTCCGGTGCTGTAATGCCCCGCTCCTCCGGCCGTCTGGTGGTGTCCCCGCTCCTTTCCTGGGCTGCGGTGCGGTGTCCGGTCCAGTTTCATGGTGATCGCTGCGGTGCCCGGCTGACTTCCTGGTTCCTCCGTCAATCCCCGCCCAGGTTAGGCCCTGCGCCAATGAGAGTGCAGGACCTGGGACGTCAATCACCGCCCAGACGCAGCCAGATGACGTTGGGGCCTCTGATTGGTCTTATTATCGGGGGGGGGGCCTTATTTTCGGGGAAAGACGGTAACAGTCAATAATATAGAGTACATTCTCAACAAGGACACAAGATGGGGCATGTGACAAAGTCTCATACTTATGCTGACTTGTCAGGGATCAAAACCTCTGTGACTTTGGGGTACAGGACCAAATAACCCAGCTAGCAGCACCCCGCTTTTGGCAAGTATCTACTGTGAGGAGATAGCAGCCAACTTAGGAAGCTGAACAAGGACAGAGGGATTTGTGGCCAGTTGACAGGATTGTCCCAACTTGGGTTCTCTAAATCTTCTGTAATCCACCAGCTGGAACCTTGGTCTCTAGGCTGAGGTCCTGTGAAACCATCAGTGACAGGAGAATGCCCCTTTTTATACCCCTCAGCTCCCATTTCAGGGCATTTTGCCCCAAAGGATGGGTGTGAGATGGTTGTTTCCTCATTGATCGCTTGTTCGATCCTACTACATAATTGTCCTCTGAATGAACAATAGGCATTTCCTAAATTTGACAAAAATGGGCATCAGACAGTCTCACATGAAACAAGCTGAGATTTAAGACATTAGTGTCTCCGGGCACCAGGTGATCACCTGATGAAGGTGGGTGTTACCACCGAAACATGTTGTGATTAGATGACCCTAAGAACCATCATCATCCCTGGCTTCTTCTCTGGCACCCGTACACACTAATATCTTAATTCTCAGCTGCTATTTGTCCCTCTTGAGCGATTAGTGATGGTGCTGCGGGAGAGAAGACCGCCAGGCGTACTAACCTTGAGGACCTTGGTGCCCAGGACCTGTGGTGAGGTCATTGTCACATGATCTGCTGCTACCCAGAAGTGCTGGGACCCACTCAGTGTGTGGTAAAACACCACACGCTGCAGATCCTGGTTGTACAAGTGTTACAACCAGGATGAGTTAGTGCATTACCCTAACCCCCTCCCCTTCCACTAGACCACTGGGTAATACCGTTAGGAGCTCCTCTCCTGTTTTTTATTATTCACATGAAACAAGAGCTTATGTTCCTTGAGTTGTGGAACAAAGGAATAGTATGTCTGGGTTAATATAAGAATAGTTCACCTCCACTAGTGGCCAGATGCAGAGTCATCACAGTTAGTATGTATCATCAGTGATAACAAATGTTAGTGTTGCATGCCACATTTTAACTTATTGTGCGACTTTTAAAAGGCAAAAACAAGCAATTTTTTTATTTTGCGAAAAATTAATGAATCTAGGTGCACCATTTTGAGGATTTTGACATTAAAAAAGGCGAGGAATAACATGAAACTAAAAAGAAAAGTGACTTTAAGGGAGCCTTTCATGTTGAAATGTCATCTGATCTACAGGCAGGATGTTATAGAGCAGGAGGAGCTGATCAGATTGATTAGATATTTTGATGGGAAAATATTTCCTTAAAATTTGTATTTACTTTATTAAATCCCTGGTGTTTAAATACATGAGTCCAGTGGGCGCACCTACTCAGTGATTAACAGTCCTTCCTTTACTGTCCATGCAGAAACAGCTGTCAGTCACTGAGTAGGACTGCCCACTGGACTTCTCTATATATAACAGATACTAGTGTTTAATAAATTTTTTAGCATCATTTTATGAGTATTTGTGACCTTGGATTTATGTGCTTGGTGTTTGTGTTTAATAGCAGATAGACAACCATTGCAATGACTGGCACAGGGTGGAGCCATTGATGTAGTAGCTGTATAGAAATATGAGCTTGGATTCTGGATCCAGATATATTGGAAAGAGTTTAGTAACAGATCAATTAGTAGTTGCAGTAGTCAAAGCTGAAATAAATCAGAGCGTTGGTAATAATGTTTGTTGTTTTGATGGTAGCAGGGTTGCCACTAGAAATTTCAAGGCCCCTCCACTGGCAAAATTTTGGGCACCCCCTGAGACTCCACTTAAGCTCCGCCTCCACCCCTTGAACCTTCCACAGTTTCACCACCCACTATTGGAAAAACTTCACTTATGCATATATCCTCCCCAATCACACATTAAGAGTTCCTACCAAACACCAGATCACATACAAACATAGCTATTCGATTTTATTTCACCAAAAGATGTTTTTAAGTCTGCAACCATGACAAGGAAGAATCTTTTGGCAGGGCCCTACTTAACTCTCTTTTTTTTTTTTCTTCACACCATGGCCAGAGTGCACATTACCACCACATGGTGACCGAATAATACCACATACAAAGAGAAATTCCGCCACACTATGATCAGAGCTTACATTATCACATAGTAACCAAATAATACCACATTCAAGGAGAAATACCTGGTCCTGGTATTATATATATCCCCCACGGGGTGCTGATGCTGGCCTAGGTCCCGGGGCCTGTGCTGTCAGCACCTGCGGGGCCCTCCCCACCATGCTAGCCATCAGTCACTGTGCCCCTCGTGGGTGACAACCCAGTCAGGCCCTGATGTTGGCCCTGTATGGTAGAAATAGATGATGACTGATAATAAAAGGGACCAGGACCTGCAAATCGATTTGCAGCAACTCTTTTATTTTACAAATGAATGTTCAAAATCGAATGACCCCTACTTTGCACTGGAAGATGGTATTGTAGTATAACAATTATTGTAAAGTAGGTGACAAACTGAAAACTTAATGTCTGCACAGTAAAATAGGTTATGTTAATTGAATGCTCTGCAGTAGGCAGATAAAATAATTGGCTATGGCTTAAGTAGACATGCAAGAGTAATTTGTTTTATTACACCCTTTAATGAGATCCAATGTACAAATATGGTTTTTTGACCAAAAAAGGTTGTGCCCTCCTGATAAAATGAATGGGACCCAGCACTGTAAATAGATTGTAGATTTTCCGCTTGAGAGATGTTTATTAATCCTGCTTCCATCATTTCTTGGAGGTTGCAGGTCACAGCTAGAGAAAACTTTTCATATGACTGGAGCGGGTCGGAGTATGGTGAATGTATTTTCACATGGCGCAGTATTTAAAGATTGCTCGTCTGACTGGATTGTAATCACATTGTAAAACACTTGAATTCCCGTATTAAGAGGTTCTGTCAGCAATCTGCCCAGAACACTTTCATATCTCAAAACTTTTCAAAGTTCATGTCACAGAACTGCTGACATTATGTAACCCCTTAATCCATTTACGGGCCAGAAACTTTTCAGACAGATAATTAAATGTCTACATAAATACTGTTCAAAGAAGTCTATGTCAAAGGCTTATGCTAAGTCCTTATTAGTTTAAATACGCTTTGAAAATATCAATCTGTAAAAAGCTCTACAAACGGCTCTATCTGACCGGCTGCAATTGTAGCGATAAACTGCTGCTGTCCTTGAAAAGAAATTATCACTGAAGTTTCTGGCAAGCAGATTTGACTGGGTTGTAAATCCGCATAAATGTCATATCTAGAAATTGTTTATTCCTTAAATAATTTGTTGTTTTTTTTAAAGTTGGTTTCATAATGCGATGAGAACTATGAAATGTAGTACTCGTTACTAGTGTTTACTCAGGCTGCCTTCACATTAGCGTTTGTGTCTGCATGCTGATGGCATGCAGACACAAACGCTGTCAAAAGCATGTGTGAAATGATGTGTCCGCAGCGGATAATGTCCGCCTGCGGACACATCACTGTGGAGCCCGGCAGCCAATCGGCGCTGTCTGGGGACGGGCCGGAGGAGGAGTTCAGCGCCGGAGATCTCCTCCTCCCGGCCGCCGGTAAGCACCGGGACCTGTCGGCGGGGAGTACAGCTGATCTGACAGCTGTTTGAATCTCCCGCGCCGACACCGAGAGGAGATGTCGGCGCGGGAAGATTCAAACAGCTGTCAGATCAGCTGTACTCCCCGCCGACAGGTCCCGGTGCTTACCGGCGGCGGGGAGGAGGAGGACAGCAGTGGCTCAGCTGATCTCCCGGTGGCCGTCGGTGAGCTCCTGTGACATCACCGGCGGCCACCGGGAGATTTTTCAATGGGTCCGCAGCGTTCTCCAGCGCTGTCAAGCGCTGAACACTGCGGACCCATTGAAGACAATGCAGGTTTTGTGCGCTTGGGGACGCTTGCTGATTTTCCAAGGTCCCCGAGCACCCAAAAAATGCAACATGCTGCGTCCCGGGTGCGGATGCTGGACACCGGAAGGAGCAGATATCGTCCGCATCCGCACCCGAACGCAGCAAACGCAGGCACTATGCGTTCCTATGTTAAACATAGGAACCGCAGTGCGCATGCGTTTGACTGCGTACGGGAACGCAGCATACGCTGCTTTCCCATACGCAAATGTGAAGGCACCCTAATAAGGCTTTGTTCCCACCATGAGCTTAGGGTGAGTTTTAGATGTTGCAGATTTCTGCATCCATTATGTAAGTTAGGTTACATGCATTTTTTTCATTACATTTTTGTGTGCGTCTTTTGTAATCTGGGTCTTTATCGTGTTTAGGGTGCGTGCACACGATCAGTCTACGCAGCGTTTTGGACGCAGCATCTTGCCGCTGCGTAGTACAGTACAAGCATAGTGGATGGGATTTCAAGAAATCCCATTCTCACTATGCGTAACCCGCCCGCAGCGTCTTTGAAGCTGCGGTGCGGGTTGCCGGGAATCCGCTCCTCCGCAGCATGTTTATTTCATGCTGCGGAGTTGGAAGCGGCTCCCGTCGGGTGCACGGAGGGAGAAGCCGCCCCGCACCCACCGCACATGGTGAGTACAGGGCGGCTGCGGTCTCCCTGCAGCTACCCACGGCTTCACTCAGGTCCGGAGGAGCTGCGTCCAACACGCAGCTCCTCCAGACCGTGTGCACGCACCCTAACACTGCAGTATTTTGTTTGTTTGGTATGTCATGCTTTAAATAATTGGAGAAAAAGCTAGAAAAACAAAAAACAAAACAGTGCACGTAGGGTCTTAACTGATAAACACAGGAATAATGATGTATTGGCAAGTATGCTCACCTTGCAGGGTTGTGTGTGACACAACCACAACACACACCTTAGGCTGCAGCGAACCACCTGTAGATCAAAAGATATAAACAATGCTGTGGAGATGGATGGAAGGAATTGTGCCGCCAATCAAGAGAGATGTCAATCTGGAGTAGTAGAATAGAGTGGGGAACTCCAAAAAAAAAAAAAACCTTTTTTTTTTGAGTTCCCCACTCCTGTATTACAGAGTAACACAATGCAACAGATACTAAGAGGAGTGAGGTTCTTGCTTGCAAGCTTAAAAGCTATGAGGAAATAGGGGAGGCACGAAAAGTGGACCAATCAGGTGGCTAATAAAATGTGACATTCAGACACTTCCAGGCTGAAGACAATTATTGTGAAGTGCCAGACGAAATGCGTAGGAATAAAGGCTCTATTCATTTACTCCGGATTGACATCTCTTGATTGGCGGTGCAATTTCTTCCATCCATCTCCACAGCATTGTTGATTTACCTTTCAAACTTTCTAGTATTTGGCTTTGACAAAGCTCTGAGATTTTTAGGTGTGGATGCTTTTTTTTTCATGCATTTCCACCATGGAAACGCTCTAAAAACAAGTGTGTTTTGCTTGTGGATTTCCAACAACTAATTCATGTCAATTAGGTAAATCTGATCAGATAATTCAGCATAGCCGCAAGAGAAATTGACATGCTGCATATTTAATACACAATGAGTTTATGCACCATAAAAAAGCACAGTGATCAGATTTCTATAAATCCTTCCCCTTTGCTGGAACTGTAGGGCGCTGCACTTTTGACACAGAAAACGCGCAGCATCAAAAGCTCATTGTGGGAATGCATATTAAAGAGGACAACCACTAGGACAACCCATATTGAATTTACTTGTTTCCCCCTGTTAAAGTAGACCCTGTGTTCACCTCCTGCACTGTCTCTGTACAGCGCTGCTTGTAACCATGTCCAGGGCTCATTTGACATCATGCCAGACCTGTGTCCAATCACCACCGGCTTTCTCCTTCCCATATTCAAACCAGTAGAGCTAATAACAGGAAGTGACGTCCCCACAGTGCTCACTTCCTGTTGATTGCTTTTTTTGGTCAGGTGTTGAGAGGGAGGCCGATGGTGATTAGACGCGGGGCTGGCAGGATGTCAAAATGTCACGTGAGCATTTCAATTACCGACAGCGCTGAAACCCTGAAATTTTGTAAAAACAAGATTTGCATATGTCAGCATTTTCCAGGACCTGTAACATTTTCAATTTTTAGTTGGGGTTGTGTAAGGGTTTGTTTATTGTGCCTTGAGCCGGTGTTCATTGATACCGTTTTGGGGTAGATTCATTGTTCTGATTGCCTTTTATTGAATTTTATTGGTGTTGTGGCAGCCAAAAAATCTTAATTCTAGTGTTTCAATTTTTCTTTCCCATTACTCATGTTACTTTAATATATAAAGCTGAGTGTATGTATGCGTGTATATGTGTGTGTGTGTGTATGAATGTCCACACACAGCCTAGCCCCTCCAATTAGACTCCCCCCACTTCATAATACACCAGATGCATATGGCTCTGCCCCCAACGGGTAGCCCTACACATTCATAATGCTTCGATTGCATATGGCTCTGCCCCCTTGGTTTAGCGCCCCACCCCTTCATAATGCATTGGATGCATATGACTCTGCCCCCTCCATTTAGCCCGGCCTTTTATTAAGCCCCATTCATTATTGTAACCCGGGAAACACGGTTTTACAGCTAGTTTTTTTATGTTTTGATAGATCTGACTTTGAGACACAGCGATACCAATTTTGTATTTTTTTTTATTTGTTTTTAATAAGGGAAAAGGGAGGTGGTTTGAAATTTTTTTTCATATGTATAAAAACCTTTTTTTTCACTTTTTATTGTATTTGTTAGTCCCTTTAGGGGACTTGAATCTGCATTCATCCCTTAGCTTGTATTATATATAGGAGTGCATTAGCACTACTATGTATAGTGAAAATCAGTCTGCCATGAACGCCAGCCACTTGCTGGATTTCAGAGGAGTACCATCATGGCAGGCACGTGGGTCTTCACCCAGTAGAAGACAAAAATGTAACGACATTGCCAGGAATAGCGACACCAACATAACCGGAATGCTGCCGCTGCATGAGCTTTCTATACACTATTTTAATTAAAATTTCGGTCTAAATTGATTTAGCTGCGCATGTCCAACCCATGTAACAAACTCCTTAATGAACCTAATAAACTGATAAATATATCTTAGAAAATGTAAACAATTGCAACTATGCACCTTTGCTGCAGTTTTGCTAGTAGTCCACAGAAAAAACAATAGTTAGGCCCCTTTCACATCAGCGGTAATCGCTTATCGCGGCAGTTGCGGTGAAAAAAAGCGCAACTGCCGCGATTATCGCATAACGTCTGCACTTGCGGTTTACCTGCGGCAAGCCCCATGCATTGTCTATGGTACTTGCGGCAGGTGCGGTACAGTTGCGGTTTTGGCAGATGCCGCCGTGAAAAAACCTCGGTCAGCCACGGTTTTCTCGCAGCTGCATCTGCTGAAACCGCACTTGCCGCACACTTGTCGCAAGCCCCATAGACAATGCATGGGGCTTGCAGCAAGTGCAGCCGATATGCGGTAATTGCGGCAGTTGCGTTTTTTTCACCGCAACTGCTGCGATCAGCCATTACCGCTGATGTAAAAGGGGCCTTAAACCTGTTATTTTAAGCAGCTTCTTTACTGCCTGCAGGGAAAAAAAACACTGCAAAAACGCATGTGAACATAGCCTAAGTCTTAATGGTCATTGTGTATGTGTTTACTTCCAGACAACCTCTCCTAGTAGTTCCTCACCCATCCCTTGCAGACTGTGAACCCTCAAGGGCAGGGCCATCTACTCTCTCCTAGTGTATCCTCACCCATCCCTTGTAGACTGTGAGCCCTTGTGGGCAGGGTCCTCTCTCCTCACCTTCTGTATCCTCACCCATCCCTTGTAGGCTGTGAGCCCTCACGGGCATGGCCATCTACCCTCTCCTAGTGTATCCTCACCCATCCCTTGTAGACTGTGAGCCCTTGTGGGCAGGGTCCTCTCTCCTCACCTTCTGTATCCTCACCCATCCCTTGTAGACTGTGAACCCTCACGGGCATGGCCATCTACCCTCTCCTAGTGTATCCTCACCATCCTTGTAGACTGTGAGCCCTTGTGGGCAGGGTCCTCTCTCCTCACCTTCTGTATCCTCACCCATCCCTTGTAGACTGTGAGCCTTCACAGGCAGGATCCTCTCTCCTGTACCTGTGTGTGCCATGTATTGCTCATAATTATTGTTCTCTTCTATGGATGCCCCTTTTCACATGTAATAAATGGTGCTATAATCATAATATAAAGTATTGACGTGTACATCTGATAGTAATCCTCTGTAGGAAATTGTAGTCTGCAGTGCTCTCCTCCATGCCAGAGGAGGCCAAAAAATGTTGTATGTGTGTGTATTATACACATGTTGGGCACTAAATGAAGCCTAGGAGTATAGATTTACATAAATAATGTTAATAAAATTGTAATATATGGGTTGATTGTCTGGTTCTCGCTCATGCTGTTTCCCAGGATGGCTAGTTTAGTATTGTAGAGCTGCCAAGTGAAGATAAACTCCAGATTGGTGCGAGGATGAGACATCTCCAGGTAGCTCAGAGGCCACTCTGTAATGTTTGTGAAATCTTTCAGTGTGGTGCACTACTGTGTTTCCAGCTTTATGTAGATAAATGAAATCCAGAAGATTAACTCATTCTGACAGTTCTTGGTACTGAAAGGGATATATGTCAATGTAGTTTTGCTTTCTAGCAATTCTTCAAAGTAAAGCCTCTATGATAAAGCATATCGAGTCCAACATATCAAATGTGTTTGCTAGTTTTACGGTGTAAGAGGCAAAGTATCTCTACTTTTGGTGTTTTCACTCCATTTTGAAGCATCTCTGCCAAAATGAGCAGATTTGAGGAGAAGGCAGCATAGGACCGAGCATGATATGCCCACCCATCAAATTCAGCCAAAGTGCCAGAAATGTTGCTCTGGCCTCTGATAAGGTGAAGAATTCATTCATCTTATTCCTGTAGCTTCTCACTAAGGGATCGTGCAGACAACCGTATATTTGGTCCAAGCACAATCCAAAAAAATCTCGGATGCAGTGGCGTAACTTGTTCATGGGCCCCGATGCAAAAGCTTCAATGAGGCCCCTAATTATTGAAAATCTTTAATAGCATTAGTCTTTTTCATTTGGATAAAGGAACTTTCATGGCCCAGGTGCAATTGCAACCCCTGCACCTATTGTAGTTACGCCCCTGCTCGTTTGGCACTTGGACCAATGTCGTTCAATGAGACCGTGCAATGCTGATTTTTTTCCTTGGACCGAGTTTGTGTGAAGAAAAAATTGCAACATGCATTATTTGCTTCTCTGCATCAGATCGCATTTGACCATGCAAGTTTATGGGTCTCTGAAAAGAATTATACTGAGCTCGGATGACATCGGAGTGCAGTCTGATTTTCACGAATTGACAGATTGGAGAAGATATAAACTTTGTGTTTCTGGTTTTTTTTTTATTCATCTCCCCTTCCGACAATAACAGATCCCATTCTGATCAGACTCTTGAGAAGATTATGCTATTTGGAGTCTGATCCGAGTTTTATCAGATGGTTACCCTAGATTTAGACGGGTGTATGAAACGCCCAGCTTAATGAATCGGAGCCACAGATTGTGTAAACACATTCCAGTAATGGCCAAATCACATACTGTGCAAATAAATCCAATATCTATCCAACAACAACAATGATCAGGATGGAGGAGCAGGACAGTCAGATAAGCTGAGGCTTCATGGCCTTTGTCATTAATATTTTACACATGGGAGGACAGAAGGCTGTCTTGCAGAATGTGAATTGGGGCCAAGGAACTTCACATAACACCTCTGACACAGGTTCATTACTCACCTAGGTGTATCTATCAACTGATGACACATAAATGAATTCACAACTTGTCATCGAGCCAAATTATTTGACAACCTAGTATTTATTGGGTAAAATATTGTGCTTTACTTTTGGAAAATACAGTATGTATGCAGCGCGATCTGACTGTTATTTCTCGCATTGAAGTTTGCCGTCCAGTATTGCATATATTCAGTTATTACCGCTAAATATACTCCTGAGATCCTCTCTACACACCCAGATCCTGACCTACAAATGTGGTGACCTCCTGTTCATTAGAGCAGAGCGGGGAGGATCTTTCTGTTCTCTTTTGTAATTAAATCCTTGGAATAAGGACACAAGGAAGAATTAGATCTGCACATCAACCTGCCATAGATATAATGGAGCAGAAACTACATAGTATATCATGAGCGCCAGTCAACATCTTGGGGGCTTTTCATGTTTAATTTTTGCAAAAATTAATCATACATTATTTAGCAAAACTTTATAATCATTATGTTATTATTTATCCACATTAATTAATTCATTACTTGTTCTCATTTGTTATCATCGTGACACATTTTGATGTATTGGCCCCTTTACACTTTTTCATAGAGGCTTTACTTTAGGGAAATTAATCAATGAAAATACATATAATTACGTTACATTAAAAAAAAATTAGGTAAAGAGAACAACCTGTAGAGAAGGGAAATGCATACATACAGTGTGTTGTGAAAGTATTCAGCCCCCTTGAACTTTTCAACTTTTTGCCACATTTCAGGCTTCAAACATAAAGATATAAATTCTAATTTTTTTGTGAAGAATCAACAAGTGGGACACAATCGTGAAGTGGAACGAAATTTATGGGCATTTTGAACTTTTTTAACAAATAAAAAACTGAAAAGTGGGGCGTGCAATATTATTCGACCCCTTAGGTTAATACTTTGTAGCGCCACCTTTTGCTGCGATTACAGCTGCAGTCACTTGGGGTATGTCTCTATCAGTTTTGCACAGCGAGAAACTGAAATTCTTGCCCATTCTTCCTAGCAAAACCGCTGGAGCTCAGTGAGGTTGGATGGAGAGCGTTTGTGAACAGCAGTTTTCAGCTCTTTCCACAGATTCTCCATTGGATTCAGGTCTGGATGTGACTTGGCCATTCTAACACCTGGATACTTTATTTTTGAACCATTCCATTGTAGATTTTGCTTTATGTGTGGGATCATTGTTTTGTTGGAAGATAAATCTCGTCCCAGTCTCAGGTCTTTTGCAGACTCCAACAGGTTTTCTTCCAGAATGGTCCTGTATTTGGCTCAGTCCATCTTCCAATCAATTTTAACTATCTTCCCTGTCCCTGCTGAAGAAAAGCAGGCCCAAACCATGATGCTGCCACCACCATGTGTGAAAGTGGGGATGGTGTTTTGAGGGTGATGAGCTGTGTTTCTTTTACGCCAAACATATAGTTTTGCATTGTGGCCAAAAAGTTCGATTTTGGTTTAATCTGACCAGAGCCCCTTATTCCACATGTTTGGTGTCTCTCAGGTGGCTTGTGGCAAACCTCAAACGAGACTTTTTATGGGATATCTTTGAGAAATGTGTTCTGAGAAGTCTTCGTACCCCACCAGCTGCGCATTGCTGGGTTATCTTAGGGTCAGATAATACTCCGTCCCCACAGGGCATCTAAACAACTTACATATAACCTGAATTCTACAAGACATGAATAGAAGCACAAGAGGGCAGGCAACATGAGAGAAGATGAAAGGGGGGACGCAAAAATCACTATGGTAAAGATCAATTAGCCAAGAAAATTTGGTCTGCTTTTACAATTAGTCTCATGAATTCAAGTGTATCTAGAAAAAAGGACCACAGAAACCATTCCACCTTGTACCTATGAGTGTCCTCCGCCATCTTAACATTGGCATTGACCTTTCAAGGAACATTTCTCTGGCAATAATGACAAAGGTCGTACATAGTCTTATCTTTTCTGTTGTATCATATGGATGCAAAACGTGGATAATAAAGGAACAATACAGAAGATAATTGAATGACTGTGAAATGTGGTGCTTGAAAAGGATGTGATTAATACCATGTTGGCACGAAGAGCAAACAAGTCAATTTTGTAATAACCAAGTCAGACATGTAACTTGAAGCAAGGAAAACCAAAATACGACTTCTTTACTTTGGATATAAGAGAGCAATCACTGGCGAAGAACATCATGGTGGGTAGAATAGAAGAAACAAGGCAAAATGGAAGACTAGCAACCCAATGGCTTGATGGAATTAAGATAACTACGGAGAAGACCATGGTATCTCTTAAAAGATCTATCTTCCTACATCACGTTCATCTATCAAGTAGCCATGGCTTGAGATTAGGCTGAAGGAAAACAAAAAAAAAAAAAACATTCCACTACCACGAGAGATTTGTGCTCTTCCAAGTGACCTCTTTGGTGTCCAAAATGTGACATTATGATTTGTTCTTAACTGAAGAGATGAGTCCAAGGATAATAGAGAATTTTGCTACATGGAGTGCCCTGTGGACTTGTGAACCTGTAACTTTCTCATGAGTCTCAGACACTTTCACTGACTGTTTTGAGCTTTGTCAATTTCATCAGATATGCGAAAGTGGACTCCCATCCAAGACATATCTCCAGCAAACCTCTGTAGAATACAAGAGTGTTGGGCATCTATACTACCGTGTTTCCCCGATAGTAAGACACACCCGATAGTAAGACATAGTGGAGGTTTTAGGGGGGTCGGCTAATGTAAGCCGTACCCCGAAAGTATGACGTAGTAAACTTTACGTTGAGAAAATATAAGCCGTTGTACAGGTACCTTTTGCTGCATTAACAGTGGGATGCGGCCGGTTAGAGCGGGATGCGGCCGGTTAGAGCGGGATTGCGGTAGACGGATCTGGAAGACGGGGAACAAGCGGACGGATGTGGAGCAGCGGTAATGTTGTCCGTGGTCCATCAGGACCATGGACAACATACAAAAACACGCAGCCTCAGTGCCCTCATGTGCAGCCGCTGGTGGTATGGGGTAACTGTGTGTGCCCGGCCTGACGTCACCGCTGCCCGCTGATTGGCCCAGTGCCTCCTCTGTGTCCCCTGGCCGGCCTGAATTCTCTATGGCCCCTCTGATTGACCCAGCGGCTCCTGCATGAGGAAGAAGAAGCCACACCTCTACCCAGCACCGCAGAGTAATCGATCCGATCGCCATTACCAAGTAAGCAATTCACAAAATGCACCATGTAAAGTTTCCTTAACTTGCGGTACACTTGCGGCGCAATCGCGGCAAGTCCCCATACGGTACATTGGATGGGGAGTTGCTGCGATTGCTGTGGGATACTGTATGGGGCTGTTACCTATGGGAGGCTGTGTGGGATACTGTATGGGGCTGCAACCCTATGGGAGGCTGTGTGGGATACTGTATGGTGCCGCAACCTTATGGGAGGCTTTGTGGTATACTGTATGGGGCTGTAACCCTATGGGAAACTGTGATACGGAACCATAAGCAATGCTTATACGCTATATTTTTGCCCCTACCGTAGACATGAGCGCTTCCGGTTCCAGTGGTAAAAGGAAGAGCTACACCATGGAGTATAAAAAAGCGATTGTCGCAAAAATCTTGGGGCAAAAATGTAGTGGAGTTCTGCAAGGAGAAAATGTTGGATCACCAACTGGTCCAAAAATGGCGTGCAGAATACACTAACCTGAGTGAAAAGGTGGAGAGCGGAATGGCTAAAAAAGCGCAAGATTGGATGTGGTCGGCAACCAATGTATACAGAGCTGGAAAGCCTGGTCTCTGAGTGGGTTGCAGACAGGAGAGCAAAGACATTGGTGGTGACCAGAGCTCAGATTCAGGAATATGCCCTTGCAGTGGCACCACAGTTTGACATTTCCCCTGAACAATTCAAGGCATCACAGCACTGGGTGGATAACTTTCTTGAACGCAATGACCTGTCTTTGAGAAGATCCACAACCCTCTTTAGGCTGGAAGATGCTGAGATTGTTAAGCATGCATTTGCCTACAAGAAGTTTGTGGATGACATTGACTTCTCTAAATACAGTCTTTGTAACATGATCGCCATGGATGAAACTGCCGTGTTCATGGGCCAAGCAGCTCAAACCACCATTGATCAACGAGGTGCCTCCTCAGTGTACGTTCCCTTCACCTGCATTTTGGCGATTCGTCTGGATGGCACTAAAGTCACACCGCTACTCATTGCAAAGGGCAAGAAGGACAAGATTGAGCGGGTTTCTGGCATTTATGTGCTGGAAACTGAAAAAGCCTGGGCCACACAAGCTGTTATAAGGAAGTGGCTTGATTTAATGCTGCCGCTTGTTATGCAAGGGAGTAAAAGAGGGATGCTGATCTGGGATGCAGCCAGCACACACTGCGCCAAAGACATGAAAAACTTCCTCCATGAGCGGAAAATCGACCAAATCATGATTCCTGCAGGGATGACTGCTTATCTCCAGACTCTGGATATCGCCATTAACAAGCCCTTCAAGGACAATCTGCGTGCAGAAATCAATGATTACATTGAGAATAGAATGGAGAGAAATGTACGTGGGAACTTTGTGAAGCCCAGACTACCAGAGATTGTGAACTGGGTAAAGAATTCATGGGATAAGATCACTGACACCTGCGTTGCAAATGCACTGCGAGCTGGCTACCTGGACAAGACCTGCTCATTTCAGGACAGTGCAGTGGCTACCCATGAGAGATATGGGCCAATGATTCAGCAGGAAATGGAGTCCCGAGAGTCCCAAGAAAATCCACAGGAACCTCAGAGTGTGGATGTTTATGATGATGTTCCTGAAGATGATGACATGGTTGTCATGGAATAAATCTGTTTTATCTTCCAGTATAACATATTCAGACTGTTTGTTCTTACCGTTTTGCATTGTTTTACAGTGTTGGCCAAAAGTATTCACACCCCTGAGATTCTGTCAGATAATACTCAGTTTCTTCCTTTCTTCCTGAAAATGATTGCAATCACAAATTCTTTGGTATTATTATCTTCATTTAATTTGTCTTCAATGGAAAAAAACACAAAAAGAATTGTCCTAAAGCCAAATTGGATATAGTTCCACACCAAACATAAAAAAGGGGTGGACAAAAATATTGGCACTGTTAAAAAAATCATGTGATGCTTCTCTAATTTGTGTAATTAACAGCACCTGTAACTTACTTGTGGCACCTAACAGGTGTTGGCAATAACTAAATCACACTTGCAGCCAGTTGACATGGATTAAAGTTGACTCAACCTCTGTCCTGTATCCTTGTGTGTACCACATAGAGCATGGAGAAAAGAAAGACCAAAGAACTGTCTAAGGTCTTGAGAAACCAAATTGTGAGGAAGCATGAGCAATCTCAAGGCTACAAGTCCATCTCCAAAGACCTGGATGTTCCTGTGTCTACCGTGCATAGTGTCATCCTGAAGATTTAAGCCCATGGCACTGTGGCTAATCTCCCTAGATGTGGACGGAAAAGAAAAATTGACAAGAGATTTTAACGCAAGATTGTGCGGATGGTGGATAAAGAACCTCAACTAACATCCAAACAAGTTCAAGCTGCCCTGCAGTCCGAGGGTACAACAGTGTCAACCCGTACTATCCGTCGGCGTCTGAATGAAAAGGGACTGTATGGTAGGAGACCCAGGAAGACCCCACTACTTACCCCGAGACATAAAAAAGCCAGGCTGGAGTTTGCCAAAACCTGCCTGATCAAGCCTAACACGTTTTGGAAGAATGTTCTCTCTTTTTGGGCAAAGGCATCAACATAGAGTTTACAGGAGAAAAAAAGAGGCATTCAAAGAAAAGAACACGGTCCCTACAGTCAAACATGGCGAAGGTTCCCTGATGTTTTGGGGTTGCTTTGCTGCCTCTGGCACTGGACTGCATGACCGTGTGCATGGCATAATGAAGTCTGAAGACTACCAACAAATTTTGCAGCATAATGTAGGGAACAGTGTGAGAAAGCTGGGTCTCCCTCAGAGGCCATGGGTCTTCCAGCAGGACAAAAACCCAAAACACACTTCAAAAAGCACTAGAAAATGGTTTGAGAGAAAGCACTGGAGACTTCTAAGGTGGCCAGCAATGAGTCCAGACCTGAATCCCATAGAACACCTGTGGAGAGATCTAAAAATGGCAGTTTGGAGAAGGCACCCTTCAAATATCAGGGACCAGGAGCAGTTTGCCAAAGAAGAATGGTCTAAAATTCCATCAGAGCATTGTAAGAAACTTATTGATGGTTACCGGAAGCGGTTGATCGCAGTTATTTTGGCTAAAGGTTGTGCAACCAAGTATTCGGCTGAGGGTGCCAATACTTTTGCCCAGCCCATTTTTGGAGTTTTGTGTGAAATGATCAATGTTTTGCTTCATTGTCTTTTGTGTTTTTTCATTGAAAACAAATTAAATGAAGATAATAATACCAAAGAATTTGTGATTGCAATCATTTTCAGGAAGAAACTGAGTATTATCTGACAGAATTGCAGGGGTGTCAATACTTTTGGCCAACACTGTACATGTTATACATGGAAATACCGTCATGATACGGTTGTAACAAGACATTCTTGGCACATGCTTTTATAAAACGTTTTGTGGTGAATACCATACTGTTCAGGTTGTTAATAAATGTTAATTTTATGTTTAAAACAAAAATCGACATTTTTTTTTTCCAATATAAGACATACCCCAAAGTAAGTCATAGTTGGACTTTTGGAGGTAAAAAGAATGTAAGACACTGTCTTACTTTCGGGGAAACAGGTATCAGGTTTGGTTTAAGAGTTTGTAATTCTTTTCCTGCACATTACATGGTTGTGACATTTTATAAGAGAGAATGAAATCCTTCTCGCATTCCTCTTGTGATACTGACATTGGAGAAATCCCAGGACATGGCATCAGCAAGTTTCACTGGGCATAAGCTTCGGAGGATCAGACTATAAACAGGGAGAACAGATGGAGGACAAGGGACTCACGAGGAGTTGTTGTAGTAGCATAATGATTTTCCACATAGTTTTTGCAGAATCCTACTATATAATTGCCTTATAGTGTCTGTCTCTCTGTAACGGAAATCCCGCGTCGCTGATTGATCAGCGGCCGGCAGGGCAGGACTAATCAGCGGTGCGGGATTTCTGTTCCAGAGAAACACACAGAATTAGCAGCAGATTGCTCCGCCCACTACTCCCTGGCAGGTCGTCGGCGGAGTCGTCCAACAATATGGCGTCTGCTGCCAGCAATGCTGCCACACACTGCCACCAGTGGTAGCACGGCACCCGTCGCTCTGTCCTCCCACCTCGCCCCCCTCCGTTTTCACCCATGCCTGGCTTTAGCGATGCTGGGTGCTGAAGGCTCCAGGAACAGAGTCTCACTCTGTACAGTGGTCATGTGACAGGGTGGGCTGATGTGACATCACACAACCTGCCCTGTCACATGACCGCTCCACTGAGTTAGACTCTGTTCCTGAACATAGCTAAGGCTAGGCATGGGTGAGAACAGAGGGGGGAACCAGCCAGGGGTTAAAACAGTGGGGAGCCTGCTCTACCCCACTCGATTCTGCCCCATTCGATTCTGCCCCTGCTCTGCCTCACTCCATCCTGACCCTGCTCTGCCCCTCTTCATTCTGTCCCTCCGTTTGCCACTCCGTTTTGCCCCACTCCGTTTTGCCCCACTCCGTTTTGCCCCACTCCGTTTGCCACTCCGTTTTGCCCCACTCCATTTTGCCCCACTCCCATTTTGCCCCACTCCCATTTTGCCCCACTCCCATTTTGCCCCACTCCCATTTTGCCCCACTCCCATTTTGCCCCACTCCTTTGCCACCCATTTTGCCCACTCCATTGCCCACTCCATTTTGCCCCACTCCCATTTTGCCCCACTCCATTTGCCACTCATTTTGCCATCCATTTGCCCCACTCCATTTGCCCATCCATTTGCCCCATCCCATTTTGCCCCACTCATTCTGCCCCACTCCCATTCTGCCCCACCTATTTGCCCACTCATTGGTCACACACCCACACTGCTGCACACCCACACTGCTGCACACCCACACTGCCGCACACTTGCACTGCTGTAGGTATCTGCTATATATAATCGTCTAATTCTGTCCGTTTGTCTTTAACGGAAATTCCGCCTTGCTGATTGGTCGCGCCAGCCTGCCCGCGACTAATCAGCGATATTGGTGCGGGATTTAAACCCAGCTTCGCATTGCATTATTCTTCAATCTTCATGAATAAACTACATACATATTCTAGAATAGCCGATGTGTTAGAATCGGGCCACCATCTGGTTTTAAACAGTCTCTGCCATTTTAACATACTTTGCATAAATCAGTAGTACAGCTGAATAAACAAAAGCCCTGTAATATATCGGAGAGCTTCTCTCTCCCCCTTTAAGCCAATTCGTCCATGCCAGCACAATGAGTTTTCAGGTTACAGGGTCTATTAAACTCTATGGAGAAGTGAAAGGTAGAGGAGAGCTCGTCGTGAGCACTGAGCACAAAGAAAGGCCGCGCTGCATCTTTTCGCAGTATAATTTATCTGAGTGCTGTGATTCTTACTACAGTAACACTGTATAGTGTCGTAGATGCTGCTGCCTCAGTCTGTGTGCTACAGACAAAGAAAAAAGCAGAATCCCTCCTCTCTCTGTGTGTACTGTGCATTAGAGACCTCATAAAAGCTAGTCACTTCCCACCAGCTCAGATTAAACTAAAATGTAGATGGGAGAACCTGCAGATAGGACTAATGAGAAAGGCAGAGTCAGAATTCCAGAAATGGTGTTATTCCTCATGTACACACACAACAGCTTACATAAGGTAATATACAGTACAGACCAAACGTTTGGACACACCTTCTAGTTCAAAGAGTTTTTTTTATTTTCATGACTATGAAAATTGTTGATTCACACTGAAGGCATCAGCTTCAAGAGGTAGTCACCGGAAATGGTCTTCCAACAGTCTTGAAGGAGTTCCTAGAGATGCTTAGAACTTATTGGCCCTTTTGCCTTCACTCTGCGGTCCAGCTCACCCCAAACCATCTCGATTGGGTTCAGGTCTGGTGACTGTGGTGGCCAGGTCATCTGGCGTAGCACCCCCTCACCATCACACCGCCTCCTCCATGCTTCACGGTGGGAACCAGGCATGTAGAGTCTATCCGTTCACCTTTTCTACGTCGCACAAAGACATGGTGGTTGGAACCAAAGACTCATATTTAGGACTCATCAGCCAAAGCACAGATTCTACTGGTTAATGCCAGCTCCTGTGTTCTTAGCCCAAACATCTCTTTTTGCTTGTTGCTGTCCTGAGCAGGGTTTCTACAGCTATTTTACCATGAAGCCTGCTCACAAAGTGTCCTCTTAAACAGTGTTGTACAGATGTGTCTGCTGCTTGAACTCTGTGGCATTGACCTGGTCTCTATCTGAGCTGTGTTAACCTGTGGATTTCTGAGGCTAGACTCGGATACTTATCCTCCGCGCAGTGGTGACTCTTGGTCTTCCTTTCCTGGGACGGTCCTCTGGAGCAGTTCTTGTAGACTTGATGGTGTTGCAACTGCACTTCGGACACTTTCAAATTTTCCATTTTTCAGACTGACTGACTTTCATGTCTAAGTAAATGATGGCTACTCGATGTTCTTGACTTAGCTGCTTCTCTTGCCTAATACAATTCTAACAGTCTTTCAGTAGGACTATCAGCCTGTGATCTCCAGATTCTGCACACAACTTATGGTCCAACTTTATAAGGCAAGAAATCCCACTTGACAGTTTCACTTCACAGGTGTGCCCTATTCCGGTGACTACCTCTTGAAGGTCCTCAAGAGAATGCCAGAGTGTGCAAAGCAGAATCAAAGCAAGGTGGCTACTTTGAGAACTAGGAATTAAGACATATGTTTCAGTTGTTTCACATTTTTGTTAAGTAAACAATTCCACGTGTTAATTCTAGTTGATGCCTTCAGTGTGATCTAAATTTTCATAGTCATGAAAATACAGAAAACTCTTGAGTGAGAGGTGTGTCAAATTTGGTCTGACTGTAAATGTAAGCACTTTGATTTGCAGTGACTTATATTTCAAGAAAGCAATTGTCAATTGTAAATCTTTGGACTTATAATCTAAGTTGATTTCTCTTGTACTGGTCGCGAAAAATAGCCTGATATTTGCATAAAAATATATTTTTTTCCAGCCCCTCTTCGTTTCCTGGTAAATGTAATTGAATTCCTCAGTTGATGTGTATGAGCACATCCATTGTACAGCATTCTGAGGCCTCATTCTTTTAGGAAGGGTATGATTGTGCAGTAAGGATTGAGAAAGCATTGCCATACTATTACTCAGGATCATATAAGTTGTCATGAGATTTTTTAGTCCATCATCAAAAACAATGAAACCATGACCAATACCCGACTGACCCATTATAGTCAACAGGACGTCAGGGTTGCTTGATACATGGATTTTTCAGTATCCGTTGCTCTCATGGAAACAAAAAAAGACATGAGTTCTTGTGACAGCACTTGATTATGGTTCATCTGTCCTTTTTGGTTATTTTATATGGTTTTGAAATCTTTTACTTTTTATCAGTTCTCTACTCTGGTTGTTACAATTTTATACTGAGGACATCCCTTGCACTTGAAGTCTGCAATCGTGTACTGAGGACATAAACCTGGCACACAGACAAATATCAGGACCTATCATTATGTAGTTAAGCTTGTTGACTTCCATTCTACTTCCATTTTCATGAATATGTGGTCGGACCCCCCTGTGCAATTAACAGCCTCCACTTTTCTGGAAGGTTCCTACAACATTTGGGGTGCTTGTGGAATTTTTTCCCTTCAATCCAGAATTGTTTGAGATCACACCCAATATTTGGGTGAATCTGGGTCACAATCCATGGTCTAGTGTTCATCCTAAATGTTCTCGACAAGGTTGAGGTCCGAGCTCTGTGCGGCTGGTCATGTTTTTCACACCATATTCCCAGTAGTGGTTTACGGCCATGTTTTGAGCTCTGGGGCGAACGCAAACAAGAAGAGATCTACTTCAAACTTTCCTCTTAAGTAGAAGTCGTTGTCCAATATGTTTGGTAATGGATCCGTAGAAGTGTGTTAGCATGAATGACCATGTCATGTGCGGTTGCCTTGTCCGCCCGTCCGCTTGCTCTTTGAAGATATTTTGAAGTAAAGAAAAGGTGGGATGAATTTAGCACACATGCTTTCCTTCACAGTTTCATTATGGCTTGGGTATATTGAAGCATTAAATTTTCATGTACTAAGAGGCCTCGGACAACCTAAACACCACAGCGTTATTCTCCTATCACCCTTAAGTGGCACATGCAGTCAGACAGGTAACAGTCTTCTGCATATATAAGTGATCCGCAGGATTAAAAAGGAAACAGCCACCACCACCAGAAGACAGACTTGCATAAATTGTACAAATGCACATATTCTTCCAGACTGATAAGGCTGCCTTCAGATTTGCGATCTCCCCAGGTTTTGCGGAGGCATCTGCAATGCAAACTAGCAAGATTGCAGCCCTATGTTTATAATGGAGCGCACGGCGGTTGCGATGCTTGCAGCCCGCCTGTGCGCACCATTCACTCTAATGATCTGTGCGCAGGCAGATCCTGCGCACTAATCACACACTCTCGCCCGCACCAGGGACGCAACATGTCGGTCCCTGGTTTCGGACGAGAGTTGTATCGTACGCAGGCATCCGCCTGCGCACAGATCACATATGAGTAATGGTGCGCACGGGGCTCAGCATCTGCAGACCGCGTGCGCTCCATATAAACATAGGGCTGCCGTCTGCAGCAGATGCTTGCAGATGCTCCGCAAAACGCTGCGGAGGCATCTGCAAACTGAAGGCACCTAATTATAACAATGAGACATAGGCAAAAAAAATGATCAATCTTTTAGCCACCCTGCCCCATCAAGCATCTCAAATAGTGGTGGTCCTGGTCTATACTTATTTATTTTAGTTGTGTCATATGACCTCAACATAATTGAGTAGGACCACCTCATTGGGTTGCTGGACGTTGGCAGGGTGGCTCAAAAGATTGATCAATTTTTTGCCAAATGTCTCCATTTTTACTATATTATACTGTCTGGAATTAATATGTGCATTTGCACAATTACTATTGCAAGCTGTCTTCTGGTGGTACTGGCTTTTTTTTCCTTTTTATCCTTGTGACTGGTCTGTGGCACACCTCCACGTTGTCCTGCATGCTGGATTTCACTTGTTTCCATCTGTATTGTTATTGGCATTCTTGGTAACTGTTTACACACAGTTATCGTACCCTGCCCTCTGGCTTAGCAAGCTTCATTTCCTTGGGCCTGCCCTGCCCTCATTGATGAGAGCTGGTCTGGTGCGGTGAGGGTTAATTCTGAAAAGCTCTAACGTGTGGTGTTCACTATAGGTGTGGGAATCTGAGTTGCCATTTATTGGCTTGCACTATATGGCACCATGAGAGCAGGTTTGAGATGCACCAGGTAAATGTTAGCTCTATATGTCCACTGTGTTTATATTTGAGGTCGTATGACACAATGAAAATAAAAAAGTATCGAGTAGGTCCACCATATTTTGAGATTGTCTTGACGTTGGCAGGGTGGCTCAAAAGATTGATTATTATTTTTTTGCCAAATGTCTCAATTTTTACTATATTATACAGTCTGAAAGTAATATGTGCTTTGCACAATTTTTATTGCAAGCTGTCTTCTGGTGGTGCTGGCTTCCTTTTTATCCTTGTGATTGGTCTGTGGCTCACCACCACTTCACCCTACATGCTGGATCTCACTTGTTTCCATGTTTTCAATGTTCCAGAGTTCAGTGATATCGTCTTCACACTACTCCACCCAACCTTTTGCATTGTGCTTAGAGATGCAAGTCTTGTTTGCAGTTGCTTGGCAATGGAAACCCATGCAATGAAGTTCCTGGCACAGTTTTAGTGCCAGGGGAGGTTTGGGTCTCTGCACTTACGTCAGCATAGCATTGGTGACATTTATGCACTTTACGCTTTGGCACAACTCTTTATAGTTAGCCATTTTGTGGCAGAATTTCATGGTTCCTAAACACTTCAACATTGCAGTAATACTTCTCACAGGTGATTGTGGAATATTTAAAAAGGAAGATATGTAAAATCTTGGTTTATAGCAATGGTGGCGTCCTGTGACAAGACAAGTTCTTTCACACGATTGTAAACCAGCATGGCGATGGGCCGGATGTTCTACATATGTGGAACTAAGTGAAAAATCTAAATTTAGTGAGCTACTTGTATTTGTATCTTAATCCATGAATAGATGAATACATATATCACTGTGTACTCATATGTGAATATTTGTCTCCGCCAACTTCTGAAGTGATAAGCAGGAAAAACAGTGGAACGGGGTATCCGAACCGGCTACCGGCCTGAAGAAATCATTCACTTCCAAAACTCAGAAAATTTGATGGTGATTTTTTTTTATTTTCTAAAGCTTTGAAACGCGTTGCAGCGACATAGTTAGCTACATGTAAACCGGCCGGACAATACAAAATTTTGCTTTTTGTTGTAGCCACATATTTGAGTTGCCCTCTGTGCCACTTAGCAGTGTCCACTGGTCACCTCATCTTTTATGACCAGTCTATGAATCTGACCAATCTTACACATGAAATTGAATGTTTCTGTGAACTGAAAACTGATGACAGCTGGCAAAGGCTGTCAACTAGAAGATGGAAAGACTGATTAACGTGAGTGCAAACTATGAATAGACAAGTTTGAGCTTGCACGTACAGTTTGTGGATTAAAGCATAAAACGCATGTCTTCTAGTAGTGATAATCACACAGATGTGGTCTTATTGTTCCACCAAGCTAGATTAAACAAAGCACGTCTCTTTTGAACATGTCTGTTTCTAGAAGTCCCTCTGAACATAAATGAAATCATTTTGCATGTAGGAACAAGCTGGCATTTCCTCCCCACTTAAGTCTTCACTTTAAGGATCTAGAGTGTCTTGTTAACTTTGCCTCATAGTCTTGAATAAAGACTATTGATAAAAACAACTGACTAGAACATTTTCTTTTGTTCATAGAATTCTCAGCTCTTTGAAATACCATAAATAAAATGTAGAATTAATCAACCTAGAAAGTTAAAGATCTTTTCTCAAGTTTGAAGTTATCCCCACCGATACCAAGAAGCACCAGCGAATGTCTATATTCATTGTTAATAAACTGCCAAACTGAGTCGACGGCTGCTCTTCAGCATTCCTTTAATGAATGAATAAGCACTGCAAATGATCGACGTCCCTTTCATTCACATGGCGCTTTTCACAAGCTCTTGTTCGGCCATGGACTCCTTATTATCTGTGAGAAATCCGCCAACTGATATATTGGTTTATCTACAGAACAGTCTGAACTCTGATCTCCCCTAATGATCATCTGGCCAGTTTTTCTATACACGTCGATATTGATAGATTCATCCGACATTCGTCTAATGTGTATGGCGGCTTGGACCAACATTTTTAAGACCAAGAGGTTCATTGGTGAGAAATGCTTTCCAAAGATTTTCAATGGCCACCGACAAGTTTTTTATGTGCTCATGATACAATAAAGCGGTGTTCCCCCAACTCCAGTCCTCAAGAGCCACCAATAGTGCTTGTTTTCATGATTTCCTTGAACAATTTAATCACTTTCTCCAGGTGATGACTTCAACACCTGTGCAATGCTAAGGAAATCCTAAAAATCTGCACTGATGGTGGCTCTTGAGGACTAGAGTTGGGGAACACTGCAGTAAAGGATGGTTGATATCTCTTGAGAACCGTTCTTCAATTCCGGTTTTCAAACCCAAAACAACAACTGATTCCCACAAATGGCACATTTTATGGATTGCCTTATTATTACGTATATGATTTCATTACTGTCAACTGTGCAGAAAATTACAGATGTTTTGTTAATAGGATATCCTGACCTGTTGGTGATACTGAGGGGTGGGGATTGAGGAATGCTGCTCTAGAGAGAGGCACTTTGCATCCACTCTTTGTTGGACTACCCATCTAATTAAAGGAATGGCTGACTCGTCTTCATTGCTACACATTTATCTGCCTTTATTATTTCATGCTCACTCAATTTCACTGAAACTGGAAGAATTTTGGTGAATCAAGGTAGAGACTTTAAACTGAAAATTATGTTTAGACCAAAATCCCATTATTCTGCTGATCATGTGGGGGCCCATGGGTGTTGGACCTCCTCCTATCATACTTTTAAATTAAAGCCTATACTTAGGGCTGAGTATCCAAGCCCACAGTTGCCCCTTTTAAAACATAGATCATTTCTAAAAAGATGTTGTGACAGTCAAGTTGTGCAAAAAAATCCACAGGACCCTTGTTCAGGGTGTACATCAGTAGTCCAAGGCTACCAGACATGAGCTATGCAAACCCCCTTCTACTCTCCATGTGCCTATGTGTCAGGACAGGCACTGAGGATGTCGCCTGGAGTATGAGGTTCACGTGGCCCTGGACTACCAACATGGCCTCTGGACCAGGGATCTGTTTGCTCAGCTGTATGTTGTAGTCAAGTGAATTGAACCCAATTATTTTTATTTTAAACATGAGTAATGTTAAGCTACCTTCACATTTGCGTTCCCCTCCGCAGCGTTCCTCGGAGGGGATCCGCAATGTGACCGCAGCACCGCAAGCCCCTATCTTTATAATGGGAGCGCACGGTGCTGCGCATGACCGTGCGCACCCATTCACTGCCACATGTGATCTGTGCGCAGGCAGATGCCTGCGCACAAATCACCCAGTCTTGTCCGCACCAGGAACTGCAACATGTCGCTTTCGTGGTGCGGACGAGACTGGGTGATTTGTGCGCAGGCGTCCGTCTGCACACAGATCACATATGGCAGTGAATGGGTGCGCACGGTCATGCGCAGCACCGTGCGCTCCCATTATAAAGATAGGGGCTTGCGGTGCTGCGGTCACATTGTGGATCCCCTCCGCATAACGCTGCAGAGGGGAAAGCAAATGTGAAGGTAGCCTTAAGCAATATATGAACAAATTGCAAAGTAGCCATATAACTTTTAAGAGTCAATCCAATCCTGCTTCTGTTGAGTTTTATCCTGGATATATTAGTCCAGCATGTTAGATTTGATGTTACAGATATAATAAAGCCCACTTTACACCTCATTCAGACATCCATGAATTATGCATGTTTCATGGATAGTAAATGTACTGATTTCAGTCTATGGGGCTGCTTACAGGTCTGGGTTTTCTTTTTTGAATACCTTATGTAACAGTGATATCAAATATTAATCTAAGTCATAAATCTTTATCATCCGTACCAGTCTGTGGCTCCCTGAAATCTGACAATTTGACTGCTGTCTTGTTTTTAACATTGCAGTAGGTAGGAGAAGCTTTGCAATTTTTTTTTTTCTTCTTGCATATGCAAAGAATCACTGATGACCCACGGCCCAATCACTGAAATCTGATCCAAACTCCCAATGAGGAAGAGTTCCTATTTTTTACATATCTGACGCCTTAATGAGGCCCAGAGCTATTAGTTGCATACAGGAGCTGTTATGTTGGGTAATATTCCATATAAAATGAAAAACTGCAGGGCTCTTCTACCAGCAGTCACTTTCTGCAATCCACAGGGAATCATTACCACTTGTCTTTAGCTTCAGTAATTATTTATTTCCTTTTCTATTCAGGTTTATTTAACTGCATGTGACAACTCTATAATTTACTAGTTTTTTCTTTTTTTTTCAAAATTTTAATATATAAATCTATGTGGCGTCTGAAAGGAATTGCAAAACTGTGTTCAATCTAGTTGGAGCCTGGAAAATTACTGAACCATGGTCTACATGAAATACAGTCTGTGTATTCATTCAGGGAAAAAGACCATCAACGCAGCATTTGCATTAGCAGGGGGTTCTAGAGGGCGTTTAGTAGGAAAAAATAGAAAGTATTAGATTTAGAAGCAGTTTGAGATTTGCAAAAACATATTTTGAAAAACGAGGAACCAAAGTAATTCTGAAGGAGCAATGTTTAAGAGGTTGTGGAAAAGTTCTATTAAATAGCCCTATGAAGTTACAAATGGTATGTAAATAAAAACAAAACATTGCACCTTCCAAGAAAGTTCAGCACTGTAGCGGCAATATGTCTTCATTATCCTCACTGCTCTAACCAAAAATGTGTGGTTAAAATTTCAGAGCATATGGAAACAAGCAATTTACTTTGTAATAAAAAAAAAATCTGTATTCTCAAAAACAAAGGGGATATTTATTCTGCGGTTTCAGAGTGGTTGAATAAACCCTACCCCGAAAATAAGCCCAAACAGGGTTTTTTGGACTTTGTGAAGTAGGCTTGAAATATAAGCCCTACTCCAAAAATAAGCCCTAGTTGCGTACTCACAGCTAAAAGGGACACACACAGTGCTCAGCTCATGAGTATCAGCTGATTGCAAAGTGATACAATAGTGGCCAGGACAGCAGTAATACGGTGCAAGGTGAATAAGAGTCAATCCTGTTTCTGTTGAGTTTTATTTTGGATATACTGTATTAGTTCAGACATCCATGATTTATGCATGATTCATGGATAGTAAATGTACTGATTTCAGTCTATGGGGCTGCTTACATGGCTGGGTTTTGTTTTTTGAATACCTTATGTCACAGTGATATCAAATGTTCATCCAAGTCATAAATCTTTATCTAGAAAGAAGGTAGATCCAATGCCACTGATGCAGTAATTCTCTTTGTTTCTTTATTATTAAAATCTACTCCTTAATCGTTAGTACTATCCCGCTCTGCGAGAGGAGACAGATCAGGACGCGGAGAGACTGGAGGAGGGGGGCTTCTCCTGCTTGTGAGATAACAGTCAAGCAGAGAGAGGAGGGGGGGAGGGTTTGGCTTAAAGAAAAAAGGGCAGTAATACAAAGAAACCCAGCCTCTCGTCTGCTAATGTGCTGCATATCCCCTCTGCTTGCTGCACACTTTCTAAAGACTTCTGTATTATTTATCTTTGCATTTGTAATCATTGAAGTAAAGGTATGAATGCACTCAGTAACCCTGTAAGGAACTGCCTTCACTTTATAGCCCTAAAACCTGCTAGTTGGTCCTCTTTAAAGGGAATCTGTCACCCCTCCCCCAGGGCCTATTAAAATAAAAGATCCACCTTCACCAGCACTAAGGCTGCATTCTGTGAAGGTGACTCTTATGTCTATTATCCCCAGGTACACTGAAATAAAGACTTATAAATTTCACGCCACTTCTCTATTGAGTCTACGAGTATGTTCTCTCCTCAGGACTTAACTGTCTCGCTACTGTCCATCATCCCCCTCTGACTTCCAGGCACTGCCTTCTCTCTGCCTCCGCATGTCATTGGCACCTGCACTGTTCATTCATTTCTCAGGCATGCTCTGTACACGCTGCCCGACAACTTAGGTCACATGATCTCTGGAGATCACGCCTACGTGTAGTGGAGGCCCCAGATCCCGCCTTGCAGTGTGTTATGATATATTCACACTGCGCGGCTAGGAATCTGGTGCCTGCGTAGTGAGGATCACTGCGCCTATCCCCACCTCCCTCCGCCTCTTACCTCCCCATTCCGCAGAGTGAATATATCATAACACACTGCGGGGCGGGATTTGGGGCCTAAGCAACATGCTGTTGTGATCTCCAGAGATCATGTGACCTAAGTTGTCAAGCAACACACACGGCGCATGCCCGAGAAATGAATGAACAGCACAGGCACCGTTGACGCGTGGAGGCAGAGAGGAGGTGATGCCCAGGTGACAGAGGGGAATGATGGACAGCAGCGAGACAGTTAAGTCCTGGGGAGAGAACGTACCTCCCGGATTCCAATAGAGGTATAACGGGAAATTTATAAAAGTCTTTATTTCAGTGTCCTTTGGGATAATAGACTTAAGAGCCACCTTCACAGAAAGCATCCTTAGTGCTGCTGAAGGTGGCTCTTTTACTTTAATAAGCCCTGGGTTGCCAGGTTCCCTTTAAACAAAGTATCCTGAGTCTGCTGCCTGCCACTCATCTATATTGATAATCAAAAAAAGTCCGTTCACTGGCACTGCTAAGTTAGGAGAAGTGCTTATTTTTCATATGGGTATATGCGAGTGGGCATTTCTGCCGCCTCTGGGTGCCGCTATATATCACATCAATAATAGCATAAAAGAAAAAGATAGCGGCACTCACCGGCGTGTTTCAAAGGTGCTTATTTGGTACCTCATTCAGGGTCCCACTCAGGAGGGAGGGGTGCAGAGACAGCAGAGATCTCTGCTGTCTCTGCACCCCTCCTCCTGAGTGGGACCCTGAATGAGGGTACCCAATAAAGCCCTTTGAAACACGCCCGGTGAGTGCCGCTATCTTTTTTCTTTTTATGCATCTATATTGATAAGAATGTGTAAGTACTGTATACTGTACCAGTAAGCTGCTCCCCGCCCCACTTCCCAAATCCTGCCTCCCAGTCCGCATGTTCACCTTCAAAATCTGCCACCCTGCAGATTTACTCATCTTCAACAACCAGTATACTGTACCCCTATAACATTGTTGATTTTTTTTGTTCAATCATTAATGTGTGATTGCTTATTCTTGGCCAAATATAAACTCTATCCCAAAAATAAGATCTAGCCCTTTTTTCAGAGGGAAAAAAATATAAGGCACTGTCTTATTTTTAAAGAAACATGGTAGGCAAGGAGCGCACACCGCTAGCGGTCACTGAGCTTAAGAGTCTACTTCCACCTTTCTGAAGGTATCTGGATCACGAGCTCTGGCCAACCTCAGTGCTCTTTTGCTACTTCTGACAGCAGCCTGGTACCTGCTGAGATCGGACCTGTTATGCAACTATGACACTAGTCTGAACTGTCAATCTTCAGGAAATCACCATCCTCTGTAGAACAGAGGCATGGAGTGGTGTGTTCCTGAAGACAACCACTTTACAAAAGACTGTCATAAGAAAGTGGCCTATCAAAGTGTTTATAGAGATTTTGCTATTTTTTTTAATTTAGTATTTTTATTTATCGGTAATTGTTATTGATGGATTTTAAGGGGTTCCGAATCACATTGAGAATAACTCCTATTTCTTATATGGTTGGTGTTTGTGTATACAGAGCATGAAACTTGGCTATTGATTTTGCAATATGGACCCCTGAGTTTGTCTTTTGGAATTTTGACCCTTGAAGCTAAACCAATCCTTGGGACGATATCTTTTGTAAAGGATTGTTTACAAATTCCATCTAATTGATTCCTCATCAGTGGATGGAAAATCCCTTGTCCACATTCACAAGTCCTTTGTAAGCAAACAGAGCTCCAGTTTATCCATCAGTCATGATCCTCAGATGGTCAATTGTCCGTTACAAGGCTGTAAAATGGACAGGCCCAATTTTGAGACCACAATCTTACGGTAACTTTGTACCTAGAAGCAAATGTAACTGTGTTCTGCTTCTGTTTCAATGTACTGCTCACAACTCTTTCTAAATACATGCGCATTGCTGAATATTACAGATCTTTTGAGTTTGACCAGGATTTTCATCTAATGTGGTTTCTCAATGACTACTATTTCATCTAGCCAGAGGAGAGGAGCTGTATGATAATCTAATATATAATTCCCCTAACGCACTTCCGTAGTTTCGGCGCTACTTCCGTCGTCGTGGACGTGGCTGCCCAGCAGCCACGCGACCCACGAAGCATTGCCCGCGCAGCGGGCATTGCAAGCCATTGCTGGGGCGCGAGCAATGGCCGCGCAGCGGCCATTGCGAGTCTCCCGCCCCCGCGACGACCGACGAGAGCTGAGCGCCGTGGCCGAAAATAGAACCAAGGGCCCGGCCATGCATAGCTCTAAAGACCGCTATGTATCTCAATGGGAAGTGAGGCGCTATGCTCATTGGTCGGCGCAGCACACAGTGACCAATCAGCATAGCGCCTCACTTACAGCGGTAAATTTGAAACTCAAAGTCCTCCATTATATCTCAATGGGAAGTGAGG
The DNA here is from genome assembly GCA_033576535.1 of Allobates femoralis. Classification (NCBI taxonomy): domain Eukaryota; kingdom Metazoa; phylum Chordata; class Amphibia; order Anura; family Aromobatidae; genus Allobates; species Allobates femoralis. The sequence continues at coordinate 54,795,218 of JARQOC010000007.1, read as the reverse complement.
CGCTATTCTCATTGGTCGCTGTGTGCTGGCGCCGACCAATGAGAATAGCGCCTCACAGCGGTAAATTTGAAACGCAAAGTCCTCCATTATATCTCAATGGGAAGTGAGGCGCTATTCTCATTGGTCGGCGCCAGCACACAGCGACCAATGAGAATAGCGCCTCACTTCCCATTGAGATATAATGGAGGACTTTGAGTTTCAAATTTACCGCTGTAAGTGAGGCGCTATTCTCATTGGTCGGCGCCAGCACACAGCGACCAATGAGAATAGCGCCTCATTTCCCATTGAGATGTAATGGAGGACTTTGAGTTTCAAATTTACCGCTGTAAGTGAGGCGCTATTCTCATTGGTCGGCGCCAGCACACAGCGACCAATGAGAATAGCGCCTCACTTCCCGTTGAGATATAATGGAGGACTTTGAGTTTCAAATTTACCGCTGTAAGTGAGGCGCTATTCTCATTGGTCGGCACCAGCACACAGCGACCAATGAGAATAGCGCCTCACTTCCATTGAGATATAATGAAGGACTTTGAGTTTCAAATTTACTCAAAGTCAAACTCAAAGTCCTCTATGTATCTCAATGGCCAGTAAGGCGCTTCTCTCATTGTACTCATGACAGTAGCAACATTAACCCCTTACATTCCGTTTTATCTGTAATTTCTATAACACAGTGTGTAGTTGTACTGCCACTGCGAAGTTAACCCCTTATATACCATTTCTGCCTTAACTCGATACTTTGTAGTCTCTATTACTACTGCCAGTAGGAACATTAACCCCTTATATTCCATTATTGTTGTTATTTCTATTACACAGTGTATAGTTGTAATGACACTACGAAATCAACCCATTATATACCAGTTCAGCATTAACTGCATATTTGGTAGTGTTCATAACTACTGCCACTGCTACATTAACCCCTTGAACACCATTTTGGATATAATTTACAGCGCTGACTGTTGTGGGAGTGCCTGTGGGACATTAAGGCTGCCTTCACATTAGCGTATGTGAACGCAGCTTATGCTGCGTTCCCATACGCAGTCAAACGCATGCGCACTGCGTTCCTATGTTTAACATAGGAACGCATAGTGCCTGCGTTTATCAGCCTTTGCTGCGTTCGGGTGCGGATGCGGACGATATCTACTCCTTCCGGGGTCCAGCGTCCGCACCCGGGACGCAGCATGTTGCATTTTTTGTGCGCTCGGGGACCTTGGAGAATCAGCAAGCGTCCGCAAGCGCACAAAAAAAGCATTGGTGTCAATGGGTCCGCAGTGTTCTGCGCTTGACAGCGCAGGAGAACGCTGTGGACCCATTGAAAAATCTCCCAGTGGCCGGCGGTGATGTCACAGGAGCTCAACAACGGCCACCGGGAGATCAGCTCAGCCTCTGATGGTCTCCTCCCCGCCGCCGGTAATACCCTAGCGATGTCGGCGGGGAGAAACCGCTGATTTGACAGCTGTTTGAATCTTCCCGCGCCGACATCTCCTTTCGGTGTCGGTGCGGGAGATTCAAACAGCTGTCAAATCAGCTGTTTCTCCCCGCCGACACGTCCCGGAGCTTACCGGCGGCGGGGAGGAGGAGATCTCCGGCGCAGATCTCCGCCCCAGGACACCTCTGATTGGCTGGCAGCCTGCACAGTGATGTGTCCGCAGGCGGACATTCTCCGCTGCGGACACATCATTAGACACTGCTTTTGACTGCGTTTGTGTCTGCATGCCATCAGCATGCAGACACAAACGCTAATGTGAAGGCAGCCTAACTCCTTCAATAACATTTTTGATATCATTATAAGTTCCTACTCTGTTATAGTCCTGTTAGTCGGACATTAACTCTTTCTACACCTCCACTATATTGCTACCCTCACAGTTCTGCCTACATCGCCTACTTAGTCATATACCGTATATACTCGTGTATAAGCCGAGTTTTTCAGCCCAAAATTTGGGCTGAAAAGTCCCCCCCTCGGCTTATACACGGGTCTATACGGTAGACCCGTGTGGTGGGGGCTGTGTGGTGGGGGCTGTGGAGGCTGGAGGAGGCGGGGGGGGGCTGCTGTATGAGCGGCCCCGTCACGTGGGGCCGCTCATTATATATGCACTGCTTCCCCCTGTCAATCAGCGCAGGGGGAAGCAGTGCATATGGCCCCCCCAAAAGCTGGCACTGTCCCCCCTTGTAAGGGCCCCCCCCGGTGCTTATACATTACCATCCCGGTGTTCTGATCGGCGCCGCTCCTCGGTGCTGCGTCGCCGTCTTCATCCTCCCGTCCGCGCTCGCTGCATCCATCCGGGTTCTCCGGCGGTCGCAGCAATATGACGTCATCGCGCGACCGCCGGAGATCCTGGATGCAGCGAGCGCGGGAGGATGAAGACGGCGACGCAGCACCGAGGAGCGGCGTGCCGATCAGAACACCGGGATGGTAATGTATAAGTAGCGGGAGGGGGAGGCCTTACAAGGGGGGACAGTGCCAGATTTTGGGGGCTGTTGGTACCCCCAGGGGGCTGCTGGGTACCCCCTGGGGGCTGCTGGGTACCCCCAGGGGGCTGTTGGTCCCCCCTGGGGGCTGTTGGTACCCCCAGGGGGCTGCTGGTACCCCCAGGGGGCTGCTGGTACCCCCAGGGGGCTGCTGGGTACCCCCTGGGGGCTGTTGGTCCCCCCAGGGGGCTGCTGGGTACCCCCAGGGGGCTGCTGGGTACCCCCAGGGGGCTGCTGGGTACCCCCTGGGGGCTGTTGGTCCCCCCTGGGGGCTGTTGGTCCCCCCTGGGGGCTGTTGGTCCCCCTGGGGGCTGTTGGTCCCCCCTGGGGGCTGTTGGTACCCCCAGGGGGCTGTTGGTACCCCCTGGGGGCTGCTATATGTACCCCTGGGGGCCTGCTGTATACCACTGGGGCTGCTGTATACTACCACTGGGGCTGCTGGGGCTCCTGTATACTACCACTGGGGCTGCTGGGGCTCCTGTATACTACCACTGGGGCTGCTGTATACTACCACTGGGGCTGCTGGGGCTCCTGTATACTACCACTGGGGCTGCTGGGGAATCTGTATACTACCACTGGGGCTGCTGGGGCTCCTGTATACTACCACTGGGGCTGCTGGGGAATCTGTATACTACCACTGGGGCTGCTGTATACTACCACTGGGGGGCCTGTATACCACACTGCTGGGGCTGTATAACTGTGCTGGGGTCCACCCTCGGCTTATACACGAGTCAATAGGTTTTTCCAGATTTTTGGGGCAAAAGTAGGGGGGTCGGCTTATACACGGGTCGGCTTATACACGAGTATATACGGTATCTGCTATTTAAGTCTATTATTTAAAACTCTTTAAAAAATTATATACAGATTCTAGACTCCCGATTCTTTAGAATCGGGCTCACAGCTAGTGTATAATAAAGACAGTAGGACTTGCTAAATCCGCTGTGCCCCCCAGTCTGACACTGGACATAATATGTATGTGCACGTTTCCACTTTTCCAATCAGATACTTTCTAGCTGTTATCAGCGTCAGATTAGGCAGTAGAGAGGATCTGCATAACCCCTTTAACTGGTTGGTCGTTTGACATAGGCAGAGCTATGATATTAGAACACATATCGGCACTTATTCATTCGTGTTTCATTCACCACTCTTAAGGGGTGTGCAGGAATAGGTTGTGCCAAATTCATTGAGGTGTACATGCCATTGTATAATTCTGGCACATCTTATCAGTGGTGTAATGATACTCTAGTAGGAGACTGGAGTAACATTTCTAGTGTAAGATCACCGCCACTATTGATGAATATGTCAGGCAGGCAAAGCCATGCTCCATCCTAGCACTGTTTTTCCCACCATTTTGGTGGAACATGACAAAATAGGTGTGTAAATAAAAATTCATAACATGTTACGACCAAAGTGTGGCAAAGTATGGCAAAGTGTTTTATGCAAGGTTTTTGGCGTGAACACTTTGATGAATTCTGGCCATAGAGCTCCGGACAGTCGGTGGAATTTTTGCATTCCCAGAAGAATATTTCAAGAAGAAACCACAATTGGTTGTTGTTAATTTTTTCCTCTTATGTATCTTATATTTGCTAACTCTGCCAAAACAATGTATTTGTATAGGTACGTCTTCTTTAAGGTTCTTTAGAGATATGCCTCAGCGACAGCAGATTATTGCCATAGGCTAAAATTAGCTATTTTTGGTAGGGCCGTTACAAGGAAGAGGAGCATTAAGTGGCTTTTGCAATTCATACCCTTGCATCCATTTTCCAAGTCCATTAGGCTGAAAAGTGCACATCTGAGCCAACATTTAATGAATAGAAAGGCTACGCAGGTTTCTGCCGAGTGAACAAAGTTGTATCCACACGATCTGTGAAGGGGGGCGAGTGATACAGACCTTGAATAACTCAAGGCTAAGTGTGTACTCACGAGCCCTGGGGGAGGACATAAGTGGGGAAAATAAGAACATGGATTTATTTAGGATTTTTGGGAGATTCACATCCATAATGATTATATTCACTGCAGACTCATTAACTGTGGCCGGGTGTTGAAGCTGATCCATTGCACAACCTAAAAACATATAAATGGCTGGCAGCTGCAGTAAAAACGGATCTGTCTCGTTTCAGCCCAGATAACGGTGATGACTGGAATCTGTTCTCGACACAATGCTTGAGGCGCCGGAACATGTGCTATTCTATCTATGGGATTACGGGGACTATATTGCTGGAGGTCTAGACTACCTCTACTCGAGCTGGGCCATGACTTACCATCAGCATAAGGTACTAAATACTGATTGGTTTAAGGAGAGCTGGGACCTGAAAGGAGTCTTCCCACTAACAAAGTTGATTTTGATCTTTAGATCTTGGAATAATAATAATTTCTACAATTGGATGTGTTAAAAAAAAATGTTACTGCGCTGAGATATAATCTTTGTGTACCTGCTGTGTACTGTGTAATGGCTGTGTCTGACCATACAGGCAGAGCCGGTTTCAGGTTATAGAGGCTGTGTATATAAAATATAGAGGCTGTGGGCTGCATTTATAAAATATAGATTCTGGGGGCTGGATATATATGTTATATACACCATGTTCCAAATTATTATGCAAATTGGTTTTAAGTGTAGGGTTTTATTGTTTTGTTTTTGTCAATGAAACCCATTGATGGTATTGTGTTTCAGGGTTCTTTGGATAAATGAAATCAATCTCAGATACCTGTGAAAATTAGTTTGGCAGGTGAGCCCAATAAAAGGAAAACTGGGTGTTCCACAATATTGAGCAGGCCACAGTTTTCATGTAACATGGAAAAGAAAAAGGATCTCTCTGCTGCCAAAAAGCAACAAATAGTGCAATGCCTTGGACAAAAGATGAAAACATTAGATATTGCATGAAAACATAAGCGTGATCATCATACTGTGAAAAGATTTGTGGCTAATTCTGAGCACAGATGTGTTTGTGCAGATAAAGGCAGAATGAGGAAGGTTTCTGCCAGGCAAGTTCATCGGATTAAGAGAGCAGCTGCTAAAAAGGCCTTACAAACCAGCAAACAGATATTTGAAACTGCTGATGCCTCTGGAGTCCCTCGAACCTCAAGGTGTAGGAACCTTCAAAGGTTTGCTGTGGTGCATAAACATACTATTTGGCCACCCCTAAACAGTGCTCACAAGCAGAAACGGTTGCAGTGGGCCCAGACATACATGAAGACTAATTTTCAAACAGTCTTGTTTACTGATGAGTGCCGATCAACCCTGGATGGTCCAGATGAATAGAGTAGTGGATGCCCACCATGTCCCAACAAGGCTGCGACGTCCGCAAGGAGGTGGAGGAGTCATGTTTTGGGCTGGAATCATTGGGAAACAGCAAGTAGGCCCCTTTAAGGTCCCTGAAGGTGTGAAAATAACCTCTGCAAAGTATATAGAGTTTCTGACTGAGCTTTTTCTCCATGGTACAAAAAGCAAAAACATGCCTTCAGGAGCAAAATCATCTTTATGCATGACAATGCACCTCTCTTGCTGCAAATAATACCTCGGTGTCATTGGCTGCTATGGGCATAAAAGGAGATAAACTCATGGTGTGGCCACCATCTTCCCCTGACCTCAATCCTATAGAGAACCTTTGAAGTATAATCAAGCAAAAGATCTATGAGGGTGGGAGGCAGTTCACATCAAAACTGCAGCTCTGGGAGGCTATTCTGACATCATGCTAAGAAATACAAGCAGAAACTCTCCAGAAACTCACAAGTTCAATGGATGCTAGAATTGTGAATGTGATATCAAAGTAGGGTTCCTATGTTAAGATGTAACTTGGCCTGTTAGGATGTTTTGGAGTTAAATAGCTTTTTATTGCAGTGAATGTGACCTCCTAATACTGCAAATTCAACAAATGACCATTTTCAGTTCTTTCAAACATATCAAATGTTTAGAAACTCTACTGTGCCTAATAATTTGGAACAGTGCTTTTAGAGTTTTTTAAATTTTGAAGATTATACTGTTATCATTGGGAGATTTCTTCAATAGCATTCGATGTATACTCGAACGGGTGATGACTTTTATTACATTGACTGTCATTTGCACCAACCATTTAGGAAAATCAGAGAAAAAGAACATTTGCATAATAATTTGGAACATGGTGTAGAGGCTGCAGGTTTTTTATATATATAACACAGGTCAACAAAAAAAATTTTTTTTTCTGGTGTCCAAAATATTTTAATGAATTTGGGGTATTTTTGGGGTGCTGATTCTGAATATGCTATCAGTTTTGCCAGATTGGCTCAAGTTTTTGAGATTTTTGGTATCTTATTTATAGCACTTGTTGGTAAATGCGACGCATCATCTCATTAATTTCTTTGGATTAGTACTTGAACTGAGCAGTTCTCAATATAGTTTTGTGTTAATTAGTGTTCTAAAAGTTTGTTCATAGCTTGATTTTTGCACTAACTTTATGTTTTTGTCTGTTTTCCAGTGAAAAGCATGAACTCATCAAGAAGAAGTTGTCTTAACGATCCAGACTCATTCTGTTACATTTGTGGTGAATATACACTGCCAAAACATAGAAGAAACATAACAGACTTCGTTAAAAAAGTGTATTTTGCCTATTTTGGGGTTATGCTTGGGGACCAAGACAAGTTTTGGGCACCACACATAGTGTGCAAAGCATGTATCGAATTATTACGAAAATGGAGCAAAGGACAAAGAACAAGCTTCAAATTTGGTGTTCCAATGGTGTGGAGAGAGCAAAAAAATCATCATGATGACTGTTATTTCTGTGCAGTGCAAGTACAAGGATTCAATAAGCATAAGAAACGAAAATGGGAGTATCCTAACATGGAATCTGCAAGAAGGCCTGTCCCTCATTGTGAAGATGTGCCTGTACCTGTGTTTACCATGTTACCTGACCTTCCCCCACCTGATGATGATGATGAAATGCAGGGTATGGAGCTAAGCATTAGTTCTGGAAGTGAACTAGAATATGAACGAAGTTTCAGAACACCTACGCAATTTACCCAAGGAGAGCTCAACGATCTAATAAGAGACCTCAACCTCTCAAAAAGTGCATCCGAACGTTTAGCTTCAAGGCTAAGTGAAAAAAATTGTCTGACGCCTGGAACTAAAATTACATCTTACAGGACCAGAGAAGAAGCACTTCTTCCATTTTTCTGTGAAGATGACCTACTTGTATATTGTAAGGATATTCCTGGCCTGATGCTGCAAATGGGTTTACAAGTATATCGTCCTGTAGACTGGAGGCTTTTCATAGATAGTTCTAAAAGGAGTTTGAAATGTGTTTTGTTGAACAATGGCAATCAGTGTGCATCTCTTCCAGTAGCTCACTCAACTAAACTTGCAGAACAATACCAAAATGTCAAAATGGTCTTGGAGAAACTGTGCTACCATGAACATTCGTGGCTGATATGTGTTGATTTAAAAATGGTCAACTTTTTACTTGGACAGCAAAGTGGATGCACAAAGTATCCTTGCTTCATCTGCATGTGGGATAGTAGAGCAAAACATCAGCACTGGGAGAAACTGAATTGGCCTCCAAGGGACACCTTGACAGTAGGAGCATCAAACATAGTGAACGAACCTTTGGTGGACAGGGAAAAAATCATTCTACCACCACTTCACATAAAGTTAGGATTAATGAAGCAGTTCGTCAAGGCATTAGACAAAGATGGTAATTGCTTCATGTACATCTGCAGATCTTTCCCTGGTCTTAGTAGCGAAAAACTGAAGGCAGGAATCTTTGATGGTCCTCAAATTCGGAAACTCATTAAAGATTCAAATTTTCCTAAGGAAATGAATGACATTGAAGCTGCTGCATGGTGTAGTTTTGTGTTGGTAGTGAAGAACTTCTTGGGAAATCAAAAGGCAGACAATTATGAAGAACTGGTACAAAACATGCTATTGAGATTTAGAAATCTGGGTGTACACATGAGCATTAAATTGCATTATCTTCACAGTCACTTGGACAGATTTCCAGAAAACCTTGGAGATTTTAGCGAAGAACAAGGGGAGAGATTTCATCAGGATATTATGGTGATGGAGGAAAGGTACCAAGGCAGATGGGACAGACATATGATGGCTGATTACTGCTGGAATCTACAGCGTGACTGCCCCAATAGCTCACATAGAAGAAAATCATATAAAAAGCGCTTTTCCAGCGATTAAATGTCTATCTTTCATGTCTTGTTCATTTTTGAAGATTACTTTCTAAAACTAGTTAAAATAAACTAAAATCAACATTTACTTTGTTAAATGTATTGTATTCATGACAATATCAATAAAGTTAATGCGCTTGTAGCAAATTACGTCTTTTTTTTTACACATTTTACGAAAAATCTCAAAAACTTGAGCCAATCTGGCAAAACTGATGACATATTCAGAATCAGCACCCCAAAGTTACCCTAAATTCAATGAAATATCTTTGGCACCAAAAATGCTGTTGACCAGTGGGCTGCAGGCTATGTTTTTTCCCCCATGCGCTGTCTCCCTCCCCCCTGACAGGGGGTTATTGTTTCCGGTCTCTTTTCCTCCACCCTAACAGGAAGGCTCTCAGCGCTGGCTCTCTCCCCCCAACCCACCCTACCCTTACTCTGTCTGTTATCTCTATACATTCAGCGCTGTGTGCAGTGTAGTGTCCTGGTGGCTTCCAGTAATAAACCTAGAGCAGATTTTGTTTCATTATCTCCTGACATCGCTGCTGACTTATTACTAGAAGCCGCCAGCAGTCAGTCGGGATGGTGCACACAACACTCAGTGCACACAGGAAGCAGTGAAAGGGCAGGGCAAGCGGTGTCCCCGACGCCAAGTGGGCCCTTGCCCGCATGCTGATGCCTGCCCTGTGTACAGGAACATGGTCTGTTCAAACCACATCTCCTGGTCTGGGGAAGAGGTAATAAAGTATACAGACATTACAGCACGGGATCAGAAATAATTCTTTGAGATACAAACATTTTTAAAAAAACAGGCAGAGAAATGTGCTTCCTTACAAAAACAAAAAAAAATCTATAATCCCATGCTGTAATGTCGGTATACTTTTTTTGTGTCCTCCCCGACCCAGGAGATGTGGTATGATCAGACCATGTCAAGTACGGTCAGACACATCCATTACACAGTACATAGCAGGGACACATATACAAGATTATCTCAGCACAAGAACATTTTTTTAAGCGCATCCACTTGTGAAAATTATTATTAGTCCAAGATTTGTTGACTAAAATGAACTGTAAAATTAATTTTGTGTGTGGGAAATCTCTTTAAGTAAAAACTATGTTCTAAATTTCAATGGGTACGTTAATCATACTTTTCCCTTTTAAACATGTCTCGCCCTCTAGTTAGCTGCATATTTTATTTTACTTAGGCCAACTGATTGTTGAGGGAGATGTCAAACGGGCATATCGGATTTTGGACTGCTGA